>CM055403.1:57749900-57817885 GCA_029228625.1 Pseudolycoriella hygida | reverse complement strand
AAAAATTTTCTCTGAAAAAAATTTTCCTCCAAAAAAAATTTTCTCCAAAAAATTTTTCTCCTATCGATTCCGACGAAAAAAATTTTTGGCGAAAACTTTCGCCTCAATTTTGGCCAACTTCCGCGCCTCGGCGACCCCACTTTCTATTCATCAAAATGATGCGCAAGTCAATATCTATCGATTCCGACGAAAAAAATTTTTTGGCGAAAACTTTCGCCTCAATTTTGGCCAACTTCCGCGCCTCGGCGACCCCGCTTTCTATTCATCAAAATGATGCCCAAGTCATCTATCGAACTTTCCCGAAGGAACCAACTCTCTAGCTATTCTAATTCAGAAGATAGCAAAAATTCCAAGATGGCGTCACTTTGACGGTTGGCAGCCATTTTCTTAGGATAACGAAAAAATTCTCCTCACCAATCTCTATAACTTTCCCGAAGAAACCAACTGTCTGGCAATTCTAATTCAGAAGATAGCAAAAAATTCAATATGGCGCCTTTTTGACACCCGGCAGCTATTTTCTTATGATCCCAAAAAATCTCCTGATCAAACTCTATAATCGCTCGAAACAAACCAACTCTCTAGGTATTGTAACTCCGGAGCTAAAATTTGAAAACACAAAAAAACGTAATTGATTGCTTAGGAAAATTCAAAATGGCGCCTTTTTGGCACCCGGCAGCCATTTTCTTATGATCCCAAAAAATTCTCTGATCAAACTCTATAATCGCTCGGAACAAACCAACTCTCTAGGTATTGTCACTCCGGAGCTAAAATTCGAAAACTCCGAGCACTACGTGAAAACCCATGAAAATTGACCACTTTTCCACACTTTCCGACTTTTCCAGCGTTTTCCCGGAAAAGCGGCATATGAAATTTTTCATTTTGGACCGATTCTGACGTTCCCTGAAAATTTGATGCAAATCGGCTGTCTAGTTCTCGAGATCGAAAATTATTAATAGAACATAGATAGATACATAGATATATAGAAACCGACAGATCAGAAAAAAAGTTGTCATAATAATGAGAACAATGGATTTTGGTAAGATGTATGGAAAAGTACCATCTTCAAACCTCCACATCTCAGCCAATTTTCAACCGATTTTGATGAGTGAGGGCTTGTTGGAAAGCTGCTGCGACGTAGTTTTTTTTAAAAATAGTTTGGAGGGGAAGGGGGGCGAGGGGAAAAAACTCAAAACTTCGCCTATACATGGTGTCTTGTCCCAAAGGTTTTTGTATGGAGGTTTTTGGGTTTGTGAACGTTTTTTTTGGGGTGTGGGGACTGCGTCACGCTCTCCGCTACCGCTCCGAGCATGATCCTACTGGTTTAGTCGAAAGTTTGATTAAAGTATCTCAAGTAAAGTTTGCTAATAACGCTGTCCAGAAACCTACGAAAGAGAAGCTTCCTATTGTTGCTGTACCTTATGTGAAAGGTTTATTTGAGAAACTGAAAATGGTGTGCAAGAATGATGTCATGTTAGTTAGTAAAGGCGACAACACTTTAAAGAAGACGATATTCAGTAGGCTCAAAGACCCAACACCAAAATTATAACAGTCGAATTTAGTTTACTACATTCCGTGTTCATGTGGTAAATTATATTTTGGTCAAGCCATTCAACACCTGAAAGATAGAATATACCAGCATAAATATAATATTCGCATCAAAAACAATAACCATAGCGCCTTGTGTGATCATGCCATCGTTAACAATGACACACCCTTATGGGACCAGGTCAGGATTGTAGCACGTGAAAATCAACAGAAAAAGCGTGACATCTTAGAAATGATTGCAGTTAAACGAACACCTAACTGCTTGAACAAACAAACGGATTGCATTATGTTATCGACGACCTACACCAACATTCTAATATGAATTAGCAGGTCAAGTCAACAAACTTTGCTCATTGCTTAGTAATTGCATTTGTAAAGTTTTCTTTGTTCAAAAAATTTTTGATCGGATATTAATATGTTTCCGTTATCAGTCCGCCGAAATCACTTGCTGGTGACGGACAATTTTTACTGTTGACTTTATTTTTCGATTGATTGTGACTGACAATGTTTTAAAGTAAGTCAGAGTGAATTTGTCAGTGTTTTCTCATTATCATTGTTTTAATGCAAAATTTGTTTATACATTTTTAGCATTTGAATAATTTTGACGATACACACTGAGTTGTTCAGTGCTTGAGCTTATTCATAGACATTTAAGGTACTAATTGCTCCGTAATGTATGAAATTTGTCCTCATTGTATTTATGTTTTTCAGCCGCTGAGGATGGCATCGAATTGATGCCGAAATTTATTTGGCAAATATATTAAATTTAAACTGAGCGATTCCGAGTTTTTATTCCCTTGACTGAAAGTTAAGGGTCTTACAGCAGAAAATACAGAAAAATGTCTGTTACCACACCACTATGTGTATGAACGAAATGTTATGAAAAACGTTAAATGTCTGTTACCATTTTTCGTTGTGCGCACGATAACTTGAGTAATTCTTAACCGATTTCAAAATTACTTTCTCAATCGACGCAGAATCAAATTCCTCAGGCTAAGTTCGAAGATGGGCTATGTGGGACCAAGGATATGGAAGTTATTCATCAAAAACACTAACTTGGGCTGGAGTAGTTGAAAAGTAGTAGAACGATTTAACCATAAAGTAAAATAGTAATAGAATAAAATAATTTGATTTTTGACTGGTTGCTCAGTGTGTGACGTTTTCGTAAGCATTGTGGGAAGACGACCTTTGACTATCGCGATGTTACTGTGGTGGCACGATGCTATAGTGGCAAAAGTTGAACTATCGCAAAATATCGTGGCTATAATTGAACTATTGTGACAAGTTGAACTATCGTAACTATCGTGCGATAGTTGAACTTTCGTAACTATCGTGCGATAGTTGAACTATCGAAACTATCGGGCGATAGTTGAACTATCGTAACTATCGTGCGATAGTTGAACTATCGTAACTATCGTGCGATGGTTGAACTATCGTAACTCTCGTCGGATAGTTGAAATATCGTGCGATAGTTCAACTATCGTACGATAGTCGAACTATCGTAACTATCTGCGATGCTACTGTAGCGATGGTGGCGATAGTTAAACTACCTTGAACTATCGTGGCGATAGTCAAACTATCGTAGCGATAGTCGAACTATCGTAACTATCGTGCGATAGTTGAACTTTCGTAACTATCGTGCGATAGTTGAACTATCGTAACTATCGTGCGATAGTTGAACTATAGTAACTATCGTGCGATAGTTGAACTATCGTAACTATCGCGCGATAGTTGAACTATCGTAACTATCGTGCGAAAGTTGAACTATCGTAACTATCGTGCGATAGTTGAACTATCGTAACTATCGCGCGATAGTTGAACTATAGTAACTATCGTGCTATAGTTGAACTATTGTAACTGTCGTGCGATAGTTGAACTATCGTACGAAAGTTGAACTATCGTAACTATCGTGCGATAGTTGAAATATCGTAACTATCGTGCGATAGTTGAACTATAGTAAGTATCGTGCGATAGTTGAACTATCGTAACTATCGCGCGATAGTTGAACTATCGTAACTATCGTGCGAAAGTGGAACTATCGTGCGATAGTTGAACTATCGTAACTATCGTGCGATAGTTGAACTCTCGTAACTATCGTGCGATAGTTAGACTATCGTGCGATAGTTGAACTATCGTAACCATAATGCGATAGTTGAACTATTGTAACTGTTGTGCGATAGTTGAACTATCGTACGAAAGTTGAACTATCGTAACTATCGTGCGCTAGTAGAACTATCGTGCGCTAGTAGAACTATCGTACGATAGTTGAACTATCGTAACTATCGTGCGATAGTTGAACTATAGTAACTATCGTGCTATAGTTGAACTATTGTAACTGTCGTGCGATAGTTGAACTATCGTACGAAAGTTGAACTATCGTAACTATAGTGCGATAGTTGAACTATCGCAACTATCGTGCGATAGTTGAACTATAGTAACTATCGTGCTATAGTTGAACTATTGTAACTGTCGTGCGATAGTTGAACTATCGTACGAAAGTTGAACTATCGTAACTATCGTGCGATAGTTGAAATATTGTAACTATCATGCGATAGTTGAACTATAGTAAGTATCGTGCGATAGTTGAACTATCGTAACTATCGCGCGATAGTTGAACTATCGTAACTATCGTGCGAAAGTGGAACTATCGTGCGATAGTTGAACTATCGTAACTATCGTGCGATAGTTGAACTCTCGTAACTATCGTGCGATAGTTAGACTATCGTGACTATCGTGCGATAGTTGAACTATCGTAACCATAATGCGATAGTTGAACTATTGTAACTGTTGTGCGATAGTTGAACTATCGTACGAAAGTTGAACTATCGTAACTATCGTGCGCTAGTAGAACTATCGTGCGCTAGTAGAACTATCGTACGATAGTTGAACTATCGTAACTATCGTGCGATAGTTGAACTATCGTAACTATCGTGCGATAGTTGAACTATCGTAACTATCGTGCGATAGTTAAAGTATCGTAACTATCGTGCGATAGTTGAATTATCGTAACCATCATGCGATAGTTGAACTATCGTAACTATCGTGATAGACAGTTGATAGTAACTATTGTGAGATAGTTGAACTATCGTCTCTATTGTGCGATAGTTGGACCATTGTAACTATCGTGCGATAGTTTATCTATCGAAGCTACCGTGCGATAGTTGAATTATCATAGCTATAATGCGAAAGCTGAACTATCGTAACTATCGTGCGATAGTTGAACTATAATTCTATAGGTGAACTATCGTAAGATAGTTGAATTACCGTAACTATCGTGGCGATAGCTGAACTATCGCGAACTATAGTGGCGATAGTTGAACTATCGCGAACTATCGTGACGATAGTTGAACTACAATTAATTTCGCTCGGCCCGCAAACCTCACACTATCGCCACGATAGTTCAACTATCCTGGCGATAGTTCAACTATCGTGGCGATAAATCAACTATCGTGCCGATAGTTAAACTATCGTGACGATAAATCAACTATCGTGCCGATACTTAACCTTCTGTGGCGATAGTTAAGCTATCGTGGCGATAGTTCAACTATCGTGGCGATAGTTCAACTATCGTGGCGATAGTTCAACTATCGTGGCGATAGTTCAACTATCGTGGCGATAGTTCAACTATCGTGGCGATAGTTCAACTATCGTGGCGATAGTTCAACTATCGTGGCGATAGTTCAACTATCGTGGCGATAGTTCAACTATCATGGCGATAGTATGAGGTTTGCGGGCCGAGCGAAGCGAGGTCCGTAATCGTACAAGTGAAATTAATTGTACGGGAATAGAATTTAGTTGATCAATTAAGAAACTTTTACCAATACTTGTGTAAAGTTTGCGGTAAGAGCGAAGCGAGGGTTGTAGTCGCACGAGTTGATTTATTTGTATACGAATAGAATTTAATAGCTAAATTACAGAACTTTTACGAGTGTGAAGTTTGCGGGCCGAGCGAGGCGAGGGCCGTAATCGCACGAGTTAAGTTAATTGTTCGAGAAAAGAGTTTAGTTGATAATTGAAAAGCTTTTACCATGGCTAGTGTAAAATTTGCGGCAAGAGCCGTAGTCGTACGAGTTAAATTATTTGTTCGCGAATAGAATTAAATAGCTAAATGATAGTGCTTTAGCGAGTGTGAAGTTTGCGGGCCGAGCGAAGCGAGGGCCGTAATCGCACGAGTTATGTTAATTGTTTGCGAATAGAATTTAGTTCCTCAAAATTGATTTTACAAGACACGACACGCACTTAACACACAAAAAAAGTCTAAGAAAGAGAGTATGAATAACAGGTATAGTTTCTTTCGTGATCGAAAGAATTTTGAAATCGATAAAAAGACGAATTAAAAATATAAACAATCATTATTTTATCGTAGTGTAGAACCATTTTATGTTGTAAATAACATTTATAATCTGAAATAATTCGATAACCAGTCAAGGGACCTGACCCACCCAAAAGGTGGGACCTAGTATAGATTATTACGCCATTACGCTCATATAAAATCAATATGTTATAGACAAAGCTATGGCATTTGAATCAAACACTTCGTATGGCACCAGTTTCTCGCAACCGGAAAAGTTCTTATTAAAAATTATTAGGCAGGAACTTAAGTTGTTCGAAAATGGGGGAATCACGGGATGCTTTTATCAAAAGCTTATGAGTGTTTGTTGCTTATTAAGCCGACAAGTATAGAGTCAGAAAGGGCTTTTTCTGCTTGCGGTTACTTGTGCAGCAAAATACGTTCAAGAATGCATCATCTATGCTTTCTCAGAGCGTTTTTTCAAAGAGAAAATTGACGTTTTCCTATGTCATGAAGGCATGTGTATAAGATTTTATACGTTTAAGTAATTTAATTCAAATAAGAATAAACTAATGCGAAGCTCAGAAACGAAACGGAACGACAATAAATTCAAAGGTTTTGCTAAAATGTCTTCACTAATTAAAATTTTGACTTCTCAATTTATATTATCTTTCCAATATCGAAAATACCGGTATTGACGAAAACGATACGATATTGCATTCCCTAGATCTGTTCCGAACCCTACGCGGAAGTTAAATGTGAGAAAATAGTGACGACTCGCAGTCTCTGACTGTTCGAGCAATTGATATCGACTGATGAAAGCAGGGCGATCAAAAAAATGTAAATATTTATTATAGCGTACTCTCTGAACGTTATGTAATTTTCATACAATGTTGATTATCAGCAATGTCGATTTATCCGTGATATTTACCCTTTGAACCGGACAATCTTGATAATAATTTATTCGAGTTTTGTTGTTCAATTATAGGAATCGTAATGTTCATTAGTTATTGTGCAGTTCATCAGTTATAGGCGAAGAGTTGAACTGTCGAGTTCTATGCTAATAATCTACGGGAACACAGCACTATGTTCGTCAGTCGAATTTTGTTTTGTTTGTGTGGTGTCACATTTTTTGCTCAATATCCCTGTTTTTCGTCGCTGGTGAGAATTCGGAATTGAACGATCAGCTATCAGTGAAAGCGCTGGTTAGGCAAGCGTTAGAATTGGAAAGAAACTTTTTCCAGTCGAAAGAGAATAACGATTTGGCTCAAACGTACCAGCGTTTATTGGACCAAATCGAACGTCTGGAACAGGAAAATGAACTCGAGCAAGACGATCGAAACGCGCTGTCGCATCTTCAGCGAATTTTACGCTTCAAGGTCAAGGATATGAAAGTCGATGATGTTATCAGTCTGAATGTCACAAGCCTTGCGGAAGATTCTCGCGAGAGTATATTACGAGAAAATCAACAAATTTCGGCGATTGACGTCAGCGACCCGGATTTGATGAATGATTTGAACAAATTACAATTTGGCGTTTATGGAAATTCAATTTTGGCTAAATACAAATACGTCATCGACACCTTCAAAATGAACTACTTCCCGTTTGCTGTCGATCATTTGGACAAGTTCGAATTGCCGATGCTTTTCGAGTCATACGAAGATTTAAACGCCATTGTAAATGCCACTGCACGCAAGCAAGCAAGAAGTGGATGATAGCATCGACGAAATAAATAGCGATAGTTGGCGTATTGGAGCTTCGAAAAATTCACTCTATCGAGCCGGTTTTAATAGTGCGATGTACAAATGGAAGAATGCCGAAAATCGTGACAACATCAAAAAACTGTTTAAAGGTGAAAAGGTCATATTTTTGATGGATGTGACCAAAATGCAGACAAATCTTTACAATGCATTCAAATTCAAAGCAGTCGACCTAGTTTTTCGAACGCCCAACAATCGAACTGTTAATCAAGAGCTGAGAAAAAAGTTGGAAGCATTTGCTGTTAGACTCAACCAATACGGCCCATCCGTTCACCGTTGCAACAACAATTTCTATGAGATATCTCCCACACCAAAAGTGGTTCTGTTCTTCTCATTCGAAAAAAAGAGGGACGACTCGGAAGTTCCGTCGCACCGGAATATGGTATACGAAAACCTGAGTGAAAATGATGCCATTTTCAGTCCATACGCCAAGTGGGAAATTCAGCTGTTTGAGTTCGACGATAATGCAAATTTTTCGGAGTTGGAACAATTTGCACAGCATAACATCAACATGGAATTGCATGCCACTGGGCATTTTATCGAAGAAGATGTAGCGATTTGTGCCAAGGAAGATTTGTTAGACAAATATTACAAACGTATTCACAACTAAACTGTTACGTTTACGAATTTTTTTCATCTTAGACTATTACCCTCAAATGTTTTGTTTTAGTGGCTCCATTCGACAATCAAGTAAAGATTATATGTAATTCTATATACTATACAGGAGAAGAATCGTAAGATTGTTCGACGTTTCGTGTTAACTCGTTTGCACAAGCCTATTATTGTCTCTCTGTAATTCGACCAATATTTGTACTCATCATCATGTGCTCATGCAAATAAATTATAGAAAAAATTGAGAAAACTAAAGAAAGTGTCACGGTAATACCGTACAATATTAATGTTTGCGTATTCCAACGATTTCAATCGAAACCGACCTTATCGTGACATTCCACCTAGAGGTGTGCGCCGGTCAATTTTTCTCGGCGGTGGCCAAACAATTTCTTGAAGCATTGAGAAAAATTGGTCGGCGTACACTTCTAGGTGAGATGTGATGCAAGACTACCTAGCCGGTGTGGATTGAAATCGTTTATTGTACGGTATTACAGTGACACTTTCTTTGTTAATGTTAAAAATGTTTGAAATGTTAAAGATATAAAAGTTTTACAGTCATGGAAAATGAATGTATGAGTTTTGTGCTTATACGCAGAAGTACTAAACTCATATTCATTTTGCCATGACCGTAATATAGCCATGCTCGTGCAAAATTAGCAAAACTGTAAATATGAGACGGAATTCAGTAAAGAAATAAAATGAAAAATAAAACTCTTCGGAATATTGCACTTGTTGTTATGAACGGCGGCGGCGCAATGTTTTTTCAATTATCGACAGTGGCGCAATTTCTTTGTACATCAAAATAGTACAAGGGAGTAGGCCGAAAATTCTTTCCCGTATTGCGTTTTAAGAGCGTATCAGATATTTTGACAGTTCTATGTTTTGCGATGTTTTTTCATTGCATATTTCTAAGGCAATGATCATTAACTTTAAATTCCAAAACATCTACTGTTTGCATAACACATCCCTTTATAGATTCTCTGAATCAGAATATATAATCATTGAGTCTTAGTGTTAAAATTTGATCTGAAAAAACATCGCATTTTATTATGCAGCCGAGTACTTTGCGATGTTTCGGAATTTAAAATTGATGATCACTCCCTTAGAAATATGCATTGAAAAAACATCGCAAAACATAGAACTGTCAAAATATCTGACACGCTCTTAAGTTTTACATGCGACAGGGCCGAAAATGAGGGTATTTTTGTAAGTTTTTTTGAGATTTCGCATCTTTGCATGTAAAGTTTTATGTGCACCTGTTCTGGACGATTGTTTTTAGGCATTTTCGCTTGTAGGCCTCACTTCGTTCAGTCTACAACTCGCGAAATAGCCTAAAATCAAACGTCGAAAATAGGTACGCATATAACTATTCGACTGCGCGGTGCACTTTTTTACATTTTTTCGGCGGCGTTTGCTCGACGAACGGGTCTACTTGATTATAGCTCTACAATAGAATTCTTTCCGTTACTTACAAAACGATCGAAGTGACACAGTGTTATTTCCAACTGCTGCCAAACGTTTAGTGACTGCAGAGCATAAGTCTTCATATTCGGATTTTACATCGACGGTCATTTGACCGTCCTGTGTATTTCCAAAGTTATAAAATCGAAATGACTGCTCCGCCTCCTAGAGCACGAGATAATTTCAATTGATGCTTTTTTGAGTTCGCCAAACTGACCTTAGTTTTATTTTTCATCAGCAGACTTTGTGGAGTTTCTGGTAGAAGTATCACACTGCAACTGTAAATTAGTCCCGGTACCATAAATATGTAAGACGTAATGTTATATGGAACATATGACATTACAATTAATGCAAATAAAATTCCCAGACAAACGAACGTCATGTATAGTGATCCCAAAATGCCACGAATGCTACAAAATTAAATTCCATCAACTTGCTCTAGTGATTTAAACAATTCTTACTTTTTGTTTGCTATTTCTGCCACAAATAAAGGTAATAACAAAGTTGCCCCGCCACTGCTGAGCCCTGCTATAATTCGAGCAACAATTATTAGAAATGGATGATTAGCACATATCACCAAAATCCACGCTACCTTGAATAAATTTGATATTTTACATATTAACACCGCAACTGCTCTATTTTATGTCCGACCTTATGAATATTTATGCAAAATTTAAAACGAATCATAGGCGCCGACTTAACGGGGGCCGCGGGGCTGTGGACCCTAGTAAAAATATTTAAAGGGAGCTCAGCCCACAGCAGATTTTCAATTTTCCCTTAAATTTTTACATTTCGGAAACCGAATGAGAATTAGAAGATACATATTTACATCTTGACCTGCAGCGCTCAAGTGAATATCACGATTTAATTAAATAACAAGCAAAGATCTTAAAAATTTTCGCCTGCGGCGCTATACTCGCTTAGTCCATTACTAAACTTCTTACTTACAACGAACCCTAAAATCAGAAAATTTCGCCTATGGTAATTTTGCAAAATCTTCGAATTACCTAAAAAACGAATCGAGGCAGTCCCAATAAGACCTAGTCGTCTTAGCATATCCCGTACGAGAAAGTAACTTCCCAAGTAAAATATAATAAAAGCACAGTATCGCATTCGGAATCAATACTTTGAAGGTTCATGTTTTTTTAATTACCCGAAAACGGTGCCAACAAGGGGTTCCGAAAATGGGTGCCGACGCTGGTGCCATCGGGGGATGCCGAGAGGGGGAGCGTTATAGGGAACAGAGTAGACATTCTAATCGCAACGAAAATATTTCGACAAATTTCATGATAAAGAACCATCGAACTGCGTAGGTCTGCTCCCCTTTCCGGCACTTTAGCAGATCTAAAGTCATAAAGCTATCAAATGTCATAAGGTTGAGCACTTTAAATGTTCTAGGAGTCGATATATGCGTAATACCTCCTCCCTGTCCCCTCTAGTTTTTTGGAAATCTAGAGACAAAAAACTGACAAATGGAAATACGAGCATATAAGTGTTACCGCATGTGGGTTACCGTAAAGTCGGCTAATTTTGACCGGGTACCCTAACTTTGACCGTTTTTTCGCTGTTTTTGGTGTATTTTTGCATTTTCAAGACTGCTATGAAAAATTGAAACCGAAACGAAATGACGAATGCAGTTTCGATTATGAAAGCTTGAAACTTTACATTCATTTATAAAAACGGCGCGACAGGTTAGAGTCACTTTCTAAAAATGAGTGGCCACGTGTGTTCATAGGTTTTAAAAAGTTCCATACAAAATGTCACATTTAAAGTTTAGTTGAAAGGTTCATGCTTTCAGAATCGGGTCTGTTATCGTCATTTCGTTACGATTTCATTTTTTAGCAGTCTTAACAATGCAAAAATACACTAAAAGCAGCAAAAACCGGACGAAGTTAGCCGACTGTACGGTACGCTAAAAAATTCTATTAGACCAGCCCCCAGTAAAATAAATGAAAGTCGGCGCCTCTGAGTACTTGTACTACGATGTAAAGCCCTGATAATGCTCGCTTAGCGAGTGAAACTAGTAGGCAATTTTTATAAATTAAGGTACAATTTAATAGTATATCACAATTGAGGTCATGTAAACAGCCGGTAACATAAGGACGAAGTTTGCAAAATCGAGCCGAAACATTTTGAAAACAAAAAAAAAAACTCCTGAAATACAGCGTACACTATTTGCGTGCATTCCATCAAATACGTCTATTATTTTTATACAGAAACTCTTATAAAAATGTAGTGAATAGACTTTCAATCGATATCGACCTACAAATTTTACAAATCGATTACATCATGTTTTCAAAGCCTTATTTCTCGGGATATATTAGTCCGATTGAGAAACTAAGTACTTTACAGGAATCCTACAGGAACGGAAAAGTGAAAACCGACAAGTTTCTGATTTATCATACGAATTTACCATACAAATCAGAAACTTGTCGGTTTTCACATTTCCGTTCCTGTATGATCACGCACGACAGACTGGCATTATGTTTCACCAAAATCCTTTTTGGGAAAAATTTAATTATTTTGTTTATGTTCTAAACAAAATCAACGACATATGAACTTTTTGAAACGAGTACCCTTGTTATGCCCTTACAACTAAGTGTTTGATTTCTAATCGTTGTTCGTTACATGAATCCGTGGGATAATGGTTAGCGTACAAGACGCAGCTGTGAATGTGCTAGGTTCAAATCGCGGTATGGAGATAGTTTTTTTTCTTTATAAAAATAAGAAGAGTTCATTCTGGATGAACTGGACCATAATGGCTCATTACGTATAGGTCGCATCGTTACTGCCTAGCATGTTAAATTGCATCTACATAGCAATGAACCTGCAGCGCATACTCAACGTACCGAGCGCGTACACGTTAAAATAAAATAAAAAAAGCGTTAGACACTGGACTCTGTAAGCGTTTTTATGTTTATGTCAATTGTATGAATGGTTATTCAATTGTACCGTGTTCCGTGAGGATTATATGCGTTTTGCTGTTTGTTGTTGTCTACATCCAAAAATATGCGTAAATCGAATGAAAGAAGTACTTACCAGATTGGGTAGAACCAATAAACTCATCGTAATCTTTAAACTAAATTGTTTCAAAACGGCAGCAAACAGCAAAATACCAAAAACATTTCCCATATACAGTCCTCCTCCGATCCACGAGGCGTCACTTAACGATATTTTACCACTTTCCAGTGGAGAATCTTCCGTTAGCATCAGCCAAATAGCTACAGCGTTCCAGCCGCAAATGGTTCCGTGACAAAAAGTTGCCATATTCACTGCAAAACATTTGAAACGGTAACTTTCGCAAATAAAATAAAATAAATAAAAATAAAATAAATAGTTTTTCACTACGATTCCAGCTTGGTCAATCAACAACACAGGAGCCAGCAGAAAACTCTTATTTATTTTACTTACCACTTGCTGCAGCAAAACATTGATACTTTACTAAATGAAAAGCGGGAAATTTTGTAACTACCATCTTTCCAAAATATTCGCCTAAATTATTACTTTATACCGCAAATATCATCAGCTACAAAACTATACACATCAAATGAGCGTGTGATCAAACAGACTGTCGAGTGAATATTTAGTTGATCGAAAATGCTGATCATGCCCGCGGCGATAGCGGAGGGCGTGACGCAGTCCCCACACCCCAAAAAAGAAGTCGACAAACTCAAAAAACGCCATACAAAAACCTTTGAAACAAGGAGCCATTGCCATATATAAGCGAACTTATGAAATTTTCCCCCTACGCTCGGGCCACAAACTTCACTCTCGTTGCAATTTTCTCTGCTTGTGCCACCAACTCTACTCTCGTTGCAATTTTCTCTGCTTTGGCCACAGACGTCAACCTTGTTAAGAGGGATAAAAAGCGCCTGCCGAAATCGGATGCACTCGCAGCGGTTTTTTTATACTTTCCTGGATAGGTACTGGTCCCTAGAAGCCAAAAATATTTTTTAAAAAAATCGTCGATGTTTGTGTAGATATTGAGAGGTGTTCAAAAACCGAAAACATGCACTTTTCTTACAGAAATTTCTCCGGCTACAAAAAGCGCACAAGGTCGAGAGGGGGCTCGTTGGAAAGGTAATTCCACGTAGTTTCGGGCCAAAAGGGTCTTGTTTGGCTTAAAATTCATGCACAATGAAGTTATGAGCAGTTGAAAGTAGGGGTAAAATTTTGATTATTTCGGCTAACTTCAAACCATTCCTGTGCATTCGAAAAGCGCCTAAAATATAGAAAAACTGTTTTTCCTGGTTGCTGCTGGTGCCAGCTTTCCAATAACACCATTCAAGTAGTGCGCACTCTTTTTTGGGGGGAGGAGCTTGAGAAAAGCATTCGCTCCATACATTTTAAATCTATTCCCATATATTTTTGCGTGTATGGGGGAGGGAGGGGGTCAAAAATCTGTCTTTTTTAGCGTGCGCACTATTTGAATGGCCCTTAATTGTACTTTTTGAGTAAATGTGTTGCATACCTAGATAAGGACGTATTTATAAATTACGCGACAACGATTTCGCGAAAACGCGGCAATTGTTTGAAATGAAAAATTGTCTGTAATCTGGAATTTATTATAATAAATATTTTGGTACTGACTGGGTATGCAGCACATTTACTCAAAAAGTACAATTTTACATTGTCGTCGTCTAGGTATCAGGCCTACCAGAGACACCCACAAGCCTGAGTATCATTGCGTAGCTAAGATAGCGTAAATTTGTATAAAAATTTGGTGTAGAAGAACTTAGTGTCATATTTACAATTCAAAAGTAGACCCAGCGCGACAGTACCAACATAAGTTCGGTATTATTGGAAAGCTGGCACCAGCAGCAACCAGGAAAATCAGTTTTTCAATATTTTAAGCGCTTTTCGAATGCACAGGAATGGTTTGAATTTAGCCGAAATAATCAAAATTTTACCCCTATTTTCAACTGCTCATAACTTCATTGTGGATGAATTTTAAGCCAAACAAGACCCTTTTGGCCCGAAACTACGTGGAATTACCTTTCCAACGAGCCCCCTCTCGACCTTGTGCGCTTTTTGTAGCCGGAGAAATTTCTTTAAGAAAAGTGCATGTTTTCGGTTTTTGAACACCTCTCAATATCTACACAAACATCGACGATTTTTTTAAAAAATATTTTTGGCTTCTAGGGACCAGTACCTATCCAGGAAAGTATAAAAAAACGCTGCGAGATGCATCCGATTTCGGCAGGCGCTTTTTCAAAAGAATCCCTCTAAGCAATTTTCTATTTTCTTCCCTTGTCATGAAAATAATTATTTCAAACCTCGATATCTCAGCCAATTTTCAACCGATTTTGATGAGTCTGGGCTGGAAAGCTGCTGCGACGTAGTTTTTTTTTAAATAATTTGGAGGGGTAGGGGGCAAGGGGGAACATTTCATAAGTTCGCTTATATATTGCAATGCCTCCTTGTCTCAAAGTTTTTTGTATGGCATTTTTTGAGTTTGTCGACTTCTTTTTTGGGGTGTGGGGACTGCGTCACGCCCTCCGCTACCGCCGCGGGCATGATGAGCATTTTTGATCAACTATATATTCACTTGACAGTCTGTTTAATTACGCGCTCATTTGATGTGTATAGTTTTGTAGCTGATGATATGTGCAGTATAAAGTAACAATTTTATTTAGATTGTTGTATTGCTTGTTGCTCACCAATTTAAAACCCAAGTTGATTTTATTGACATCGATTTATTTGCGACCTCATTTGGAGAAACTTGGAATGCTGTTTAATGACATGAAACAAAAGCTGAAAACTGGCCAGTGCTCTTGCGTAGTCTATGACATCCCATGTAAAAATTGCATGACACGTAGTTATGTGGGAGAAACTAAAGCCAGATTAGATGACCGAACGAAACAGCACAAGAGAGACGTAAAAAACAAAGAAAAGAAACCCAATAAAAACGGCACTGGTAATCACGTGGTCGAAACTGGACACGATTTCGATTTCGACAATAAGAAGATCCGGGACAATTTTAGAAAAGCAATGACGTGCGGAAAAGTGGTCAATTTTGAGGGTTTTTTAGGTGATACTCGGAGTTTTCGAATTTTAGCTCCGGAGTGACAATAGCTAGAGAGTTGGTTTCTTCGGGAAAGTTATAGAGTTTGGTCAGTAGAATTTTTTTGGGATCTTGAGAAAATGGCTGCCAGCAGTCAAACTGGCGCCATCTTGAATTTTCCCAAGCAATAAATTAGGTTTTTTTTTGGTTTTCGAATTTTAGCTTTGGAATGACAATACTTCGAAAGTTAGTGTCTTCTCCAAAGTTATAAAGTTTGATCAGCAAAATTTTTTGGGATTTTTAGAAATTTGTCAAGGTGACGCCATCTTGGATTTTTGTTAGAAATAAATTATGCTTCTTTGTGTTTTCGAGTTTTAGCTCCGGAATGACAACACTTACAGAGATGGTTTCTTCTAGAAAGTTATAGAGTTTCATCAGGAGAATTTTTTAGGATCATAAGAAAATGGCTGCCAGCTGATATAGCGGCACCATCTTGAATTTTCGTTTATGCTTTTTCGGTTTTCGAACTTCGGAATGACACTACTTAGAGAGATGGCTTCTTCTAGAAAGTTATGAGTTTGATCAGAACTTTTTAGCATTTTAAGAAAATGGCTGCCAAATGTCAAAGTGACGCCATCTTGGTTTTTTTTTTGCTAAATTCTGAATAAGAATAGCTAGACGATTGGTTTCTTCGACACGAAGTGATCCGACGGTAGCCGAAGGTAACACAAAGCGTCCCAAAAGTAGCCGAAGGTAGTCGAAGGTGACACGATGTGTTTCGAAGGCAGCCGAAGGTGACACGAAGTGCTCTGAACGTAACCGAAGGTGACACGAAGTGTTCCGATGGCAGCCGAAGGTGACACGAAGTGTTCCGAAGATAGCCGAAAGTGACGCGAAGTCTTAAAAGGTAGAGTGTGACGCAGTTCGTAAGTCTGCTTCCAAAATTAATGATATCGCTTGAGGTGACGCTATCGCTGATACTACGCAGAAGTTTGTTTGAACGGAACCTTGTGTTCGAAGTTTTGATTTCCTGAAAAAATTACAGCGCTTTCCTAAAACAAAATTACGTTGTGTTAAAAAAATCGCGTCACAAATTAATGATATCGCTTGAGGTGACGCTATCGCTGATACTACGCAGAAGTTTGTTTGAACGGAACCTTGTGTTCGAAGTTTTGATTTCCTGAAAAAATTACAGCGCTTTCCTAAAACAAAATTACGTTGTGTTAAAAAAATCGCGTCACAAATGCCGTGTTAAATCCATAGACAATTAACTATCATTAAATCAATTAAATTCATTAAATCTCATTAATCAATTAATCAAGAAAATTAGTTAATTTATTTCCGAGTTCATTTCGTTTTTTTCTTCAGAGCTTAGACCTAGATTTTGGGGCTTGGATCAGGTTTCGATAATAATTTTGGAGTGAGGTGTAGATTGGGTTTTCAGGTGGTCGTTTGGATGTAAAGAAGATGTGGGAGAGGAGGGAAGGTCATATAAATTGAACGTAATGTTGATGTTAGAAGATTTTTAGGATTGGAAGCGCCGTAGGCTCATGAAACAGTGCAAACTTGCAAAGCACTGCAGGGTAATAAAAAAGCGGCAGTCACCAAATGCAAGAAAGAAACGCGCCAACTCTTGTTCAACAGTAATATGTATCCTAAAAGGTATCATAAGAGGTATTATTGCGGTAAAGTCTTCTAGGTGACTTAAGGAATATATTATCCAGAAAACAAGTAAAAATAGACTCAAAACGCATATTTCGTTGCGAAACTTAAACTAATTTATAACGAAGCCTAGCACTTTGAGTCGTTTGATTGTCTTAAAGTTTGTTTGTCCACAGTTAACGCCCGTTTGAAAAATGAAGGTTTTGGAATTGTTGTTTGGGGCTGTCCCTAAACTACATAACACGATTTTCGGGCTTAGACTACCTCCCCCCCCCCCCCCCAGGGTCACATCGCGTAACTAACGCAACTAACGGAGTTGTTCGTGCAAATTTTTATGAAGCGCGTAAATCACCATCATATGAACCGTGATTTGTCCTAAGACTTTTAGCAAATGGGCAAACTCACGATTTATGAATTTATATGAAATAGGACAATTCACGGTACCCCTAGGACAACTCTACTTTTTCAACAAATCATTAATTATATAAAATTAAATTATATTAATCAAATAGGTGTTAATTAACGAAAGAAAACACAAATCTTTGCAATAAAAGTAAAATGTTTCCTTCACATATTAAAATAAAAGAAAAAATTACACGCAAAGTAGAAATTTGTCGCATTAGGACATGTCACCGTTAGTTACCTTACATTCATGATGTCAAAAACGTCACTCAGATGAAAGTGCATAAACTAGAAAACGTACTCACAAAACGAGCAACCGACTTGAATTTCTATAGCTTTTGAAGAATTTGAATTTGAACTGAGATGAATTTCTTCGTAATATTAATTTATCTGTGGGCCAGTTTTCAGTGCGATCCGTTATGTGAAAATGATCTTTAGCTTTTTGTTGAATGAGCTCTTGATATGAATGCAATCGTAATAGCTCAAATGATGTTTGAATTGCCATCATGGCCACCAGTTTGCAATTCAAACAGTCTTTTGAGCTACTCCGATTGCAACTCTAAGATGATCTTTAGCATGAGAGATCATTACAAAATTTAAAAAATTCAGTGAAAAAACATTTAAAAGCCATTCACAATTCTCCATCCTACTTCCAATTGTTTAACAAAAATCGAAAAACTAAAAGTGCTGATTTCGTCGTTTACGACCCATCAGTACACCTTGTCTTAAGACCATGTGTATATCAGCAACGATGGCCATAGAATGATACTCAGACTATGTCAACTCGCCTTTTATACAATCCAGATCCTACGATTGGATGCATGTCTTTTCGTTTGAACAATTTGGAAGTAAAAGAATTATGAGTTTGTTTCGGTTATTTTTTAATTTGGATTATTAAGCAGATAACCACAATTCAACGACTATCGAAGATAGTATTTACGTTGAATATTTCGGCTCCAAGGGGCTAACCATACCATACCTGGGAATCGCATCAGGGTGCGGGGCACCGGGACCAATGGAATCGACGAAATCGAGTTTCTTAGCCATATACGAAAACAGTTTTTCGTGTTTATTTCCTTAACTATGTAATAAGGAGCTTTACTGTCAAAGGCAAAGTTGTAGAGAATGAAATTTTAGGGTACACGTGTTTCAGGGTTTTGGATAAAAATGACCACTTCTAGAATTGGGAGGGATAGTCCATATCTCCAGAACATTAAGAGTTAGAAAGCTGCTTCCGAAGGCAAAATCGTAGAGAATAAAATTTTAGAGAACACGCTTCTCAAGGTTTTGGGTAGAATTGCCCCAATCCTGGGATATGATCGCTTCTAGAATTGGGAACGATGACCCATATCTCTAGAACTGTGGGAGGTAGAAGGTTGCTTCCAAAGGCAAAGTTGCATAAAACAAAACTTTAGAGAACACGTGTTTCAGGGTTTTAGGGGAAAATGGCCCAATCTTTGGATATAACCATTTCTAGACTTGAATGGTCTGAGAAGTACTTCGGTAGAGCCTTTGACATTACCATGGGTAATTTCTATAGATCTTCGAAATTCTTATAGTTATAAAAGAACATAAAACGTTGGATTGTTTGCTTATTACTATAATAAGATACGTTCGAGTCTTTTTGCAAGATTTGTTCTATTTTGTTTGTCACATCTATTCTGATACGTACGGGTCTTTGATTATGTTTTACAAAATTTAAAGCGAATCAACAAAAGTACTTGACAGATTGGGTAGAACCAATAAATTCATCGCAATCTTTAAACTAAAATGTTTCGAAGCGGCAGCAAACAGAAAAATGCCGATAACAAATCCTATGTACTGTAGATGTATACTTCCGATCCACGATGCATCCCTTGGCAAAAAGTCGCAATATTCACTGCAAAACATTTAATTTTTTTTTTTAAAGTTAAAGTGAACAACTTCAACTGATCGGATGTTTTTCATAGCCGTTATTTCTTATATCAGTCAATCAGCACAGTAGACAACGGACTTGTTGTCGTTAGCATATTATTCAGTGAGTTACGTTTGGGTTTCCGAATAATTTAGATTCGAGTACCTTTGTACAAACTGTGCACTTTACGAGATACTCGAATGAGAACTTTTCGCATAAAATAATGTCCTCAATTCAATAAAACCCCTAAATGTAGAAACGTAAGTCTGCAAAATCTAACAGACTTCCGTGTAATTTTCAATATTTATTTTACTTACCACTTACTGCAGCTAAACATTGATACTTAACTAAATGAAAAGCGGGAAATTTTGTCCTAGCAGTAACTACCATTTTTCCACGCAATTCGATTGAATTTTTATTTTATACTGCACTCATCATCCGCAACATACCATACACATCGAATTCGCGTGTGTTCAAACAGACTGACTAGTAAATATTTAGTTGTTCACAAATGCTGATATAAAGAGTGACAAAAAGTATTTTCAAAAATTCTTTAGAAAATCTTTTAAGGTTAACGTACTGAAAACGCACACTGGTAAAAATATTACACATTTGCTTCGCGTTCCCGTGTAACATCCGTTCACCAGGCTCACCTTCAAAATCCGGAGACACAAAATTCGGAGGCGACAAAATCCGGACGAAAAATCAGGAGGGTCAAAATCAGGAGGCGTCTAAATCCAGAGGCATCCAAACCCAGAGGAGTATTCGGATTTTGTAGCGCCCGGATTTTGTAGCACCCGGATTTTGTACCGTCCGTATTTTTAGTGATACTAACTGTAGAAGTGTAGTGATACATACGCCAAACATATTCACATATGGCCACGTATTATATTGACATTGTTTCGAAATTCAATTGGACGTCGCTTCTACGGTCATGATAATTCTTGTTCGGCATGTTTTGTGACTTCTTTTATTAGTATTTCGAATTGTTTAGATAATTAACTGAAATACCTCATAATACATAAAGAATTGCGATCCTGTGGCAGTGGTCTTAACTGGGAGGTACCTCACGCGCTCACTCCCGCGCCTGCGGCGAGCTTGGATACGCCGTGCAGGCGGCCGTACATGTTGTGATAAATACAACTTCGTTTTTATTTCGTCCGTATTTTTGAAAATATTCCGGATTTTGACGCCTCCGGATTTTGACGTCTCCTGATTTTGAAGTCTCCGGTTTTTTGTCCGGATTTTGACGCTTTTGGATTTTGTGCCTCCGGATTTTGTCACGACACCGTTCAATAGATTCCTGTTGCAAGGATTCCCGTTTATAATTACAAATTACATAGCAAAAAGCATTGGAAATTGCCGAAATGTTAATAGTGAAAAACGCGACCGAAGGAGCGGCCTCTGACACAAAAATATTTTTAAAAATGTCTCTAAATAATTAAAAAAAAACTCATAAAAATCTGTTTGAAAACAATTTTTAATTTTTTTTTCCTTTAATGCACTTGCCTCAATAGGGTGTAACGTTTTTGAAAAAATATTTTATTTTTTGAGGCCTGGGGGTATGAATGATCCAGAATTGTCCACTGATTGTTTTACAAGTCGAAGTTTTTTTTTACTCGTCGACCTTCCCATGCGCACGCTATTTTTGTGAGTTTTTGGTACTTGTCACCATAGTACGACTCCTCCGGCTAGACGGCTACATTAGAAGTCAGTGTATTTTGACGATAATTACTCCTGAGATACGTGGCCGCAATTTAGCGTTCGAAGCCGTTCCAAATACATCGTTTATTTGTTTATTCTAGCAACATTAGGAACGATTGGCAACAGATTGCACACGGATTTCGATGAAATTTTTGAAAACCATTTTTTCGTTCAACCAATTTTTTCGACTTTTTCACACTTAAGACAGCATATAAGTATCTAACCAATGCACATATATGGACAACCATATACGCGTTTGAAAGCTCTTGTCAGCCCTAACAAAACAAGATATAACACAATATTTTTTCTCACTATTCATAGGATCGACAGGCCTTCAAAGTCTGAAAATTTACTAAAAAGTCAGCGTCGGCAATATTTCTTGATAGTTATCGGCAGGAAGGTCGATGCATTTGGAACGGCTTCGAACGCTAATTTGCGGCCACGTATCTCAGGAGTAATTATCGTAAAAATACACTGACTTCTAATGTAGCTGTCTAGCCGGAGGAGTCGTACTATGGTGACAAGTATCAAAAACTCACAAAAATAGCGTGCGCATGGGAAGGTCGACGAGTAAAAAAAAACTTCGACTTGTAAAACAATCAGTGGACAATTCTGGATCATTCATACCCCCAGGCCTCAAAAAATAAAATATTTTTTCAAAAACGCCACACCCAACCTCTTCTACAATAAACAAAAAAAAATTAGGTCATCGGCTGACGGACGTAAGAAACTTCATTCTAGAGCCCAAACCTGAGCTCCGGGATCTATAGTTTAAGGGCGGAGGGGCATATTATAAACATCAAATTAAATTAACATTCTAAATTTCTTTAAATTACTGTAATTTTAAAACTTTGAATTTGTAATATAAAAATTGGATACAAAAGTGCCTCATCTAAGAGGCCTGGTTGTAGCATTGATTGCATTAATAATGACCAATAAACTAACCTAACGAACTGGTTCAAGGGCAAAAATATCCTCCTCAAACTCGTCTACAATGTACAAAAAACGATTTTTTATTAACCGTAGGACTCTAGGTGAGAATATCTTATAAACTCTCTAGTTGTATTTGGTCGTGGAAATTCAATTTGAAGCAATTAGCTTTTTACTTAATTTATCGATCACAGGAAGTAACGGGCAACTGGCTATCATCATTCAAGTCATTCAAATTGATATGCTGATTTACATTTAACTTTATTTACAACGGAAGAATGTTGCATTCATGCAACATTAACCGAAGATTGTTCATGAACAATCCTCGGTTAAACTGGGACTAGCGAATTTTACCTGAGAAATAAAACTGGAGGTGTGACGCAAGTCTTTTGATGATGATAAATAATTTTATTGTCTACTATTTTCTAGCTGGCATGGAAAAAGAGTAGCTATGACTGCTGCCATAGCCTTCGTTAAAAACCATGAAATCGTTATAATATTTGATTAACATTATTAACTTTAACATAGAGAAAGGAACAAAAACAAATATTACAAGAAACAAAATCAAAATCAAGTGAAATAATTAACGAGCATATAAATGAATTCAGGTCAAAATATTTAAAAAATAAATAAATACAAATTGTTGGAAGAACATCGTCAAAAGTTGAATATGAAATTTGCCAAATCAGCATAGTCAAAAATATAAAATAAAGATTGCTAAAATAGCCCGTCAAAAATGCTCCATCGCGTCTAAGAAAATGCCAAACATCCAAGTCAGAGAACATCATGTCAACGGATGAGTGCTTTCGTTTTTATGACGCAGTAGTGAAAAGAAAGCACTAAATAAACACATTATCCAACCATGCCAAATTTATCGAAGACCTAGTCATGGAGCTTATGGACCTCATTTCTGAACTCGCGAGACGGAAGAGTATGATCTACGTGGTTTGCAGCAAGGTTGAATAGCCGGCATGCGAAATTGAAAGGCGAGAATTGTGAGTACTGATTAACGCAACCCGTGATTCTAATTAATGAGGATTTTCGCAAAACTCGTGAGCCATCATCCAACTTAATCTTGTCGCGAATGAAACGAGAGTTCACTCTTCTAGTCAAAACATCGTGGATGAAGAAAACTGCTGCATTGGTTCTACGTCTCAGTAAAGATTTCAGATTGAGTTCATCACACCTACCAACTTATGGGCGAAGACGGTAGCTTTCATCGTCTTCACTGACAAATCGATCGCGATTAGCATACAACACGAACTGTCTTTCAATACTTTCTAACGACTAGATGTGAACTGCTTGATGCGGTGCCCAAATCGTACTGGCAAATTCCAGATGAGAGCGAACTATGGCGGAGTAAAGCATAGTGGCTGTGTTCATAACATTGACGCTTAACAAATGAAAGCATAGACTTAGCTTTATTTATCGACAGTTCCCAGTGTTCATTAAAGGAATAACTATTGTCATACGTAACACCAATGTCCTTCACATAATGAACACGTTTGATCGTCTTGCCGTTCATGTGGTATTCTGCTAATATAGGCGAGCGCTTTCGAGATAGGATGATTATTTTACATTTGTCAGTATTTAGCTCAAAGTCGTTATCAAAGCAACATTTAATAAAATTGTTTATTGAATCTTGCATGTAATGTGTGTCTTTGATGGTGGTAATGCTGTTATGAACGATTTTCTTATCATCAGCCAGGTTGATGTTTCTTGTTGGACCAGAAGGGCAATCAGAGTCGTCGAAGAACACCAGAAACATCAATGGACCTAATATCGATCCTTGACCGATTCCAGATAGAACATCAATCAAATCTGATTTGGTGGAGTTTATTTTTAGTTTTACTTTAGCTATTAAAAGAATTAGACATATTGTGAACGACATTACCTTCACAACAGTTACGGGAAAATCACGATATAGAAACTATTCTTAATTAGAGACGGAATGTAGATTCAGCAAAATAAAAAGTATATTTCAACATACCCCAATACACACGAGATGTGTACGTACGCGCGGGCGAAACCCGAGCGAAAAGTACACATCGAGTGTGTATTGGGGTATTTTGAAAGGTATTTTTCTGTGAAAGTGAGAGTGTGTTGGTGCAACTTTTCGTCCCAAGCGATGGGAAAATATTTCCCGTCTCAACCAATACACTCTTAACGTATACAGAAATGTAATTACATGAAAAGTAATAATCAAACGAACTATTTGTGGATTATACCTTCTCGGGTAACATTTCTGCTACGATAACGAATTTAGGCCTGCAGTACTGGAAATCATGAATACACCAATCGCTGTGGTTGGAATCCAATTGAAAGAAGTCAGTTCATAATCGCTTTTGTACAAAAATGCGAATGTAGCGAAGCTAAACATTGCAATGGCTGAACCAAGACATGATATTGATAGTAAAATTCTCCTGCCCCAACGATCAATCAGGATAAAAGATACGAACAATCCAACGAGTTGAAGTGATGACATCGTGATAGCTGATAAGGTTGGATCAAATTGAGTGCCCACTTCATTGAAAATTGATAGCGTATACGTGCTTACGCATACCTTGGGGTTTAGGCGGAGGCGCATTTCGGAGTTTGTCAAATTATTTTGGGGTCGACCACGCACTGTAAACAATTTTCGAATGTAAAATTTAAAATATTCAAGTTGCTGAATTTCTAGTTATCGTGTCGACCAGCAACACGGAAGTTAAATGTGAGAAAAGAGTGATGACACGCATTCTCTGACTGTTCGAGCAATTGCTATCGATTGATGAACATTATGTAATTTTCATACAATGTTGATTATTAGCAATGTCGATCATTTTCCGTGATATTCACCCTTTGAACCGGACAATCTTGATAATAATTGATTCGAGTTTTGTTGTTCAATTATAGGAATCGTAATGTTCATTAGTTATTGTGCAGTTCATCAGTTATAGGCGAAGAGTTGAACTGTCGAGTTCTATGCTAATAATCTACGGGACCGCAGCACTATGTTCGTCAGTCGAATTTTTTTTTGTTTATTGTGGTGTCACATTTTTTGCTCAATATCCCTGTTCTTCGTCGCCGGTGAGAATTCGGAATTGAACGATCAGCTATCAGTGAAAGCGCTGGTTAGGCAAGCGTTAGAATTGGAAAGAAACTTTTTCCAGTAGAAAGAGGAAAACGATTTGGCTCAAACGTACCAGCGTTTATTGGACCAAATCGAACGTCTGGAACAGGAAAATGAACTCGAGCAAGACGATCGAAACGCGCTGTCGCATCTTCAGCGAATTTTATGCTTCAAGGTCAAGGATATGAAAGTCGATGATGTTATCAGTCTGAATGTCACAAGCCTTGCGGAAGATTCTCGCGAGAGTATATTACGAGAAAATCAACAAATTTCGGCGATTGACGTCAGCGACCCGGATTTGATGAATGATTTGAACAAATTACAATTTGGCGTTTACGGAAATTCAATTTTGGCTAAATACAAATACGTCATCGACACCTTCAAAATGAACTACTTCCCGTTTGCTGTCGATCATTTGGACAAGTTCGAATTGCCGATGCTTTTCGAGTCATACGAAGATTTAAATGCCATTGTAAATGCCACTGCACGCAAGCTGAATAAAGTGGATGATAGCATCGATGAAATAAATAGCGATAGTTGGCGTATTGGAGCTTCGAAAACTTCACTCTACCGACCCGGTCCAAATGGTGAGATGTACAAATGGAAGAATGCCGAAATTCGTGACGACATCAAAAAACTGTTTAAAGGTGAAAAGGTCACATTTTTGATGGATGTGACCAAAATGCGGGCAATTCATTACAATGCATTCAAATTCAAAGCAGTCGACCTAGTTTTTCGAACGCCCATCAATCGAACTGTTAATCAAGAGCTAAGAAAAAAGTTGAAAGCATTTGCTGTTAGACTCAACCAATACGGCCCATCCGTTCATCGTTGCAACAACAATTTCTATGAGATATCTCCCACACCGAAAGTGTTTCTGTACTTCACATTCGAAAAGAGGGACAACTCGCACGTTCCGTCGCACCGGAATATGGTGTACGAAAAATTGAGTCAAAATGATGCCATTTTCAGTCCATACGCCAAGTGGGAAATTCAGCTGTTAGAGTTCAACGATGATGCAAATTTTTCGGAGTTGGAACAATTTGCACAGCATGACATCAACATGGAATTGCATGCCACTGGGGATTTTATCGAAGAAGATGTAGCGATTTGTGCCAAGGAAGATTTGTTGGACAAATATTACAAACGTATTCACAACTAAACTGTTACGTTTACGATTTTTTTTCATTTTAGACTATTGCCCTCAAATGTTTTGTTTTAGTGGCTCCATTCGACAATCAAGTAAAAATTATATGTAATTCCATATACTATACAGGAGAAGAATCGTAAGATTTCAATCCAAACCGACCTTGGCGTGACATTCCACCTAGAGGTGTTGCGCCGGTCAATTTTTCTCGGCGGCGGTCAAAAAATTTCTTGAAGCATTGAGAAAAATTGGCCGGCGCACACTTCTAGGTGAGATGTGATGCAAGACTACCTAGCCGGTGTGGATTGAAATCGTTTATTGTACGGTATTACAGTGACACTTTCTTTTAAAGAAATGTCAAAGATATGAAAGTTACAGTCATGGAAAATGAATATATGAGTTTTGTGCTTATACGCAGAAGAACTAAACTCATATTCATTTTGCCATGACCGTAATATAGCCATGCTCGTGTAAAATTAGCAAAACTGTAAATATGAGACGGAATTCAGTAAAAAAATAAAATGAAAAATAAAACTCTTCGGAAAATTCCACTTGTTGTTATGAACGGCGGCGGCGCAATGTTTTCTCAATTATCGACAGTGGCGTATTTCGACGTTCATCAAAATAGTTTTTCAAAGTACTTTCGGTTCTCTTAGCAAGCATGAAATAGTTATTGACCTTGCGTTACATGGGGGGAGGGGGGATTAGTGTAACGTAATTTATGAACGGCCCATAAAATAATGTCCTCAATTTGATAAAAATAAGTTCTTAGAATTTTCCCCTAAATGTAGAAACGTAAGTCTGCAAAATCTAACAGACTTCCGTGTAATTTTCAATATTTATTTTACTTACCACTTGCTGTAGCTAAACATTGATACTTCACTAAATGAAAGCGGGAAATTTTGTATTAGCAGTAACTACCATTTTTCCACGCAATTCGATTGAATTTTTATTTCATACTACACGCATCATCAGCAACATACGACATATCGAATTCTCGCGTGTTCAAACAGACTGGCTAGTGAATATTTAGTTGTTCACAAATGCTGATATAAAGAGTGACAAAAAATATTTTCAAAAATTCTTTAGAAAATCTTTTTACGTTAACGTACTGAAAACACACGCTCGTAAAAATATTACATATTTGCTTCACGGACCCGTGCAACACCCGTTCAATATGGCTCACCTTCAAAATCCGGAGTCACAAAATCCAGATGCATCCAAACCCAGAGGAGCGTTCGGATTTTGTAGCGCCCGGATTTTGTACCGTCCGTATTTTTAGTGATACTACTTTAGAAGTGTAGTGCGCAGAACATATTCACATGTGGCCGCACGTATTATATTGACATTGTTTCGAAATTCAATTGAACGTCGCTTCTAAGGTTATGATAATTCTTGTTCGGCATGTTTTGTGACTTCTTTTATTGGGATACAGCATTTCGAATTGTTTAACTCAAATATCTCATAATACATAAAGAATTGCAATCCTGTGGCAGCGGTCTTAACTATATAAGTTTAATGTTGAGAGGCACTGCCCCTCTCTTTCAAATCCGTTCCACTTCTATTGAAATGACTACACTGAGTTGGTCTCAAGTCATTTCAATAGAATCCTCTAAAACTCAAGAGACTACATCCCTAGGGGTTTTTTTAGATTATGTCCAAAAAGCACAACCATCCAAACCTCAAACACCACCGCTCCGCACGGTGCGCATTAGTTAGAAAGAGTCAACCAAGAAAGGGATGGAGGTTTTGGCAAACATCAAGAATTTAGAAAATTTTTTAATAAATCCTACCGATGGCAAGTGGCGGTGAGCTTGGTATGTGAGAGGATGTAATCCAATTGTATGCAAAGCATAAAAGGAAGAGAAACGAGAAAACGTCTTATAGGACTATTGACCTTGTGGTCATTCGGTTCAACAGCACTCGTAAATGGAGAAAATCACTTAAAATTCCTTATAGCAAGCCAATCATTCTAGCAACCTAACTTTGGAAACGTGTTTTACATGTGAGCGATTCAAGACTGATCAATCCGATAGGATATTGAAAGGCTTGTATACGCCCTGCAGGCGGCCGTAGGTGCGTATTCCAATTACGCATTTGTACTGACGCTACCATGTTTATTTTTCGGCTTGGCAATACGATGATTGTTGCGCCACCACAAGCAGCTGACTACGAACTACGAGTGTGGGATATACAAGATATATATACGCACAGGTAGTGCAAATCAGAGTTTCTACGGAGTTTGAGGCGAATTCCTCATCGTAATATTTGAACGTGTGACAAATTTATGCGATTAATGTTGTTGTGCCTGTTTCATTCGTATACGATTTTAATATGCAGGCAACTTGACCTGCAAACAACATTACTTGTATAAATTCACCTCAAACTTGGGCTCCGCGAGTTTATCTGAATTGCATTACCTTCTCTGTTCATATATCTTGAGATAATGTAGGACAAAAATGTTTGTGGATACTAATAAATATTTGATTTTTATCCCTTCTTACGTTCGGCCGGCTGTACCAGAAATATATCAAAATTTAGCGTTAATTTAGAAATGTGGCACAGATTCGTCGCTTTTATAGCAGACATGTTTCTATCCATTCTATATTTTAACAATTCACGACAAAAAGTTTAGCTGATTGGGACGTTTACGCCGGTTTTTTGTCCGGATTTTGACACTTTTGGATTTTGTGCTTCCGGATTTTGTCACGACACCGTTCAATAATTCCCGTTGCATGGATTCCAGTTTATAATTACGAATTACATAGTAAAGTGCGTAGGAAATTGCCGAGATCACAATAGTGAAAAACTTGACCGAAGGAGCAGCCTCTGACACTAAAATATTTTTAAAAATTTCTCTAAAATAATTTCAAAAACTTATAAAAATCTGTTTCAAATCAATTTTTAAATTTATTTTCCTGAAACGCATTTGCGTCAACCTCCACTACAATAAACAAAAAAAATTAGCTCATCGGCTGACGGACGTAAGAAACTTCATTCTAGAGCCCAAACCTCCGGGATTTAACCTGAGAAATAAAGCTAGAGGTGTGACGCAAGCCTTATACTTTAGCTATTAGAAGACTTAGAAATATTGTAAACGACATTGCTTTCACAGCAGTTACGGGAAAATCACGATATAGAAAATTTTCTTAATTAGGGACGGAATGTAGATTTAGCAAAATAAAAAGTATATTTCAACATACCCCATGAGATGTGTAAGTACGCGCGGGCGAAACCCAAGTGAAAAGTACACATCGAGTATTGGGATATTTTGAAAGGTATTTTTCTGTAATAGTGAGAGTGTGTTGGTGCACATACCGCGGAAAGCAACTTTTTGTCCTAAGTGATTGGGAAAAAATTTCCCGTCTCAACCAATACACTCTCATGTATACAGAAAAAAATTTATTCTTCAAGTGTTTATTGCCTTTCCTTTAGTTTCCTCCAAAATTACAATAGCAAAACACAATCCTAGACAGCACACTCCACTGAATATCCACATAACTGTGTAAATTCCCCAATAATGTGACAACATCGGGAAAAGTTTCACATTTATAAAGGCAAAAATTCCGAGAGATATAAAACATATCATTGAGCCAATACGACGAAACTATAAATATAATTACATGAAAAGTAATAATCAAACGAACTATTTGTGGATTATACCTTCTCGGGTAACATTTCTGCTACGATGACAAATGATAACGAATTTAGGCCTGCAGTAGTGGAAATCATGAATACACCAATCGCGGTGGTTGGAATCCAATTGAAAGAAGACAGCTCATAATCGCTTTTGTACAAAAATGCGAATGTAGCGAAGCTAAAAATTGAAATGGCTGAACCAATACATGATATTGATAGTAAAATTCTCCTGCCATAACGATCAATCAGGATAAAAGATACGAACGATCCGACGAGCTGAAGTGATGAAATCGTGATAGCCGATATGGTTGGATCAACTTCAGTGCCAACTTCATTGAAAATTGATAGCGAGTAGGCGTTTATGCATATGTTTCCACTGAATAAAGAAATGGCAATCAATAGTATTCCAATCATTAATCCTTTCTTCGCATGTGTATCCGCAACTAAAGAATTTGAAAAGAGGAATAAACTTCAGAAGCGATACCCTTGATTATAGACCCGTGTGCAGGTTAAAAACCCTCGGCGGGCGGTGTCAAAATGAATTTTGCGTATTCCCGGCGGCGACGAAAATACATGGAATCGAAGGCACAATGTATGCTTTATCAGTTATCGACAGCGGCGCATTTTTACCGCCGGCGAACGAGTCCATTATTTATAATTATAAAATTCAAAAGTTTGTCTGTTTGTCTGTCTGTTTGTCGGTCACAAATTTCCAGCGTGAACCAACATAGGTCCGACCTGCTTGACGAGTCTAAAGAGACTGAATTAAAATACGGTTTTGCATTTCCTTTTATAGCAAAAAAACCATTATGCTACCTAGATTTCAATTGAAATTTTTTCTTGATATAATTTAAAATTTTTTTTTTGTGTTTTTAGGCAGTTGGTTTCTTCGGGAAAGTTGTTGATATTGATTAGTAGAATCTTTATGAATCCTAAGAAAATGGCTACCACCTGAGAAAGTGACGCCATCTTGGATTTTTGGTATTTTCTGAATGAGAATAGTTACGCCTTCGGTTTCTTCGGGAATGTTGTTGATGTTGATGAGTAGAACAAAGCTGAACAAAGTAGAAATAATTTTTGAGTGCCAATCGATAGTGGAGGCTTGGGGCAACAAATTTGCTGAACAATGTTGGGTGAAAAAGTTTCATACTACCGAGCTATACGTCGTTCTTTGGCGATTTTATCCAGAGCTGGAGCACTTATTAACCAATATCTCGGCCGGTAGTTGCCGGCATGAGGCCAGTGAGGTGTCAGATGAAAGGTGTCGGAAGTGTGAAGGTAGAGAAACCGATTTAAAGAAAATCGGTTGAGCGGTTCGTAGCCCAGGGTCGATCAAAGGAGGCAAAAATGGACAAACATTTGCTCCGCTGCCCGAAAATTGTTGAAAATTTTTTTTTGATATGTTGTCGGGTATGGCGCAAAACGTCGAGAAAACATGTTCCGGGGTGGTATATTGTTCTGAAATAAGGGAGGTATGGGTCAAGAAAGGGTGAAAATTGAAAATCGTCCAAAAGTCAGTTAAGATGACGTCTTAGAGATTTGGTCGGCGAAGTGTCAGCGTAGAATACATAGCAAGCGCAACGCTGAATACGGGGAACTTGAATTAAAATGCGGTTTTGCATTGCCTTTTATAGCAAAAAAACCATTATGCTACCTAGATTTCAATTGAAATTTTTTCTTGATGTAATTTAAAATTTTTTTTTCTTTTTTTGGACAGTTGGTTTCTTCGGGAAACTTGTTGATATTGATGAGTAGAATTTTTATCAATCCTAAGAAAAATGGCTGCCAGCTGTCAAAGTGACGCCATCTTGGATTTTTTGCTATCTTCTGAATTAGAATAGTTACACGGTTGGTTTCTTCGGGAAAGTTGTTGACATTGATGAGTACAATCTTTATGAATCCTAGGAAAATGGCTGCCACCTGTCAAAGTGACGCCATCTTGGATTTTTTGCTTTTAAAAGTATTTGAGAGACAGATCATTGGTTTCTTTGGCAAAGTCTCAGAGTTTTGTGAGTAGAAGTCACCAGTATTGGTGAAAATGTCGGGCAGTTGGACATGGTTGCTTTTGAAAGTATTTGGAAAGGTATAAGGGTCAGACCATTGGTTACCTTGGCAAAGTCCTAGAGTTTTGTTAGTAAAAGTCACCAGTATTGGTGGGGCAGCTCGAGGGAAGAAGCAGTACGGGGGTAACCGGTTGTATGGATAAATAGTAGTACGGGGAAAACAGTAGTGAGGAGGAAATTGTAGGACGGGAGAAACGGTTGTACGGGGAAATAGTAGCAAGATGATAACGTTTGTACGAGGAAATGGTAGTACGGGGGAAATGTTGGTACGGGGAAATAGTAGAACGGTGAAATGGTAGTACGGGGAAAACAGTAGTGAGGAGAAAATGGTATTACGGGAGAAACGGTTGTACGCGAAACAGTAGTACGGTGGAAACGGTTGTACGGGGAAAACAGTAGTGCGGGGGAAACGGTTGTGCGGGGGAAATGGTAGAACGGTGAAATGGTAGTACGGAGAAAACAGTAGTGAGGAGGAAATTGTAGGACGGGAGAAACTGTTGTATGGGGAAATAGTAGCACGATGATAACGTTTGTAAGGTGAAATGGTAGTACGAGGGAAATGTTAGTACGGAGAAATGGTAGAACGGTGAAATCATAGTACGGGGAAAACAACAGTGAGGAGGAAATTGTAGGACGGTAGAAACGGTTCTACGGAGAAAAAGTAGCACAATGATAACGTTTGTACGGGGAAACGGTAGTACGGAGAAAATTTCACACCCTTAAAGTATTAAAGTTGCAAATCTTCGACCTAGCGGACAAGAATGCTTATGTCCGCGTAGCCCTTAGGGGCGGGGGTATTTACTAGTTCTATTATAACTCTACAAGAGAATTCCTTCCGTTACTTACAAAACGATCGGAGTGACACAGTGCTATTTCCAACTGCTGCCAAACGTTTAGTGACCGCAGAGCATAATTCTTCAAATTCGGATTTTACATCGAAGGTCATTTCACCGTCCTGTATATTTCCAAAATTATAAAATCGAAATGACTGCTCCGCCTCCTAGAGCACGAGATAATTTCAATTGATGCTTTTTTGAGTTCGCCAAACTGACCTTAGTTTTGTTTTTCATCAGCAGACTTTGTGGAGTTTCTGGTAGAAGCATCACACTGCAACTGTAAACTACTCCCGGTACCATAAATATGTAAGATGTAATGTTATATGGAACATATGACATTACAATTATTACAAATAAAATGCCCAAACAAAGGCATGTAAAGTATAGTGATCCTAAAATGCCACGAATGCTGTAAAATCGAAAATTGAATTCCATCAACTTGTTCCTTACATCTTAATAATGTAAAGTTTGTACTTTTTGTTTGCTATTTCTGCAACGAATAAAGGTAATAACAAGGTTATGCCACCACTGCTGAGCCCTGTTATAATTCGAGCAATAATTACTTGAAATGGGTGATTAGCACATATCACCAAAATCCACGCAACCTTGAATGGATTTTATATTTACAACACCGCAACTGCTCTATTTTATGTCCGACCTTATGGTTATTTGTACCAAATTTAAAACGAATCAACAAGAAGTACTTACCAGATTGGGTAGAACCAATAAACTCATCGCAATCTTTAAACCTAAATGTTTCAAAACGGCAGCAAACAGAAAAATGCCGATAATAAATCCTATATACTGTCCACCTCCGATCCACGATGCATCATTTAACGATATTTTACCACTTTCCAGGGGAGAATCTTCCGTTTGCATCAACCAAACTGCAGGACCACTCCAACTGAGAATGGTCCCGTGACAAAAAGTTGCAATATTCACTGAAACACATTTTTCAAAATATTTCTTATATCAGTCAATCAACACAGTAAACAACGGAAGATTTTTCGTTGTTGTTGTTGGCATATTTATTCAGTGAATTACGTTTGGATTTCCGAATAATTTAGATTCGAATACCTTTATACAAACTGTGGAACTTTAGGAGATACTCGAATGAGAACTTTTGGCATAAAATAATGTCCTCAATTCAATAAAAATAAGTTCTAAGAATTTTCCCCCTAAATATAGAAACGTAAATCTGCAAAATCTAACAGACTTCCGTGTTATTTCCAATATTTATTTTACTTACCACTTGCTGCAGCTAGACATTGATACTTAACTAAATGAAACGCGGGAAATTTTGTATTTGCAGTAACTACCATTTTTCCACGCAATTCGATTGAGTTTTTATTTCATACTACACTCATCGTCAGCAACAAATTTACTATACACATCGAATTCGAGCGTATTCAAACAGACCGACTAGTACTATACTTAATGCCAAGAAAAGAGTGACAATAATTATTTATCCAACAGAATGAAAAGTACTTTATTAGGCACTACATGTGTTATTATGACTCGAGCCCGTACCGAGACCGAGATGCAGACAACGTTTTATGCCACAGAGGCGTCTGACGTTCTGCTTTATGACACTCAGTTGCGTAATAGTAGTTTGTGTTACAAATCCCCACATTACGTGTAAGACACAATGTTTTTTGCAATGAACAAAAATTAACTATTATGTTTCTGGCTACTTAAACGAATAATTACAAGATAGTAATTGAGTGTGTAGCTAGAAACATAAAAGATTTTATCAGTGGAGGTGAAAAATGACAACGAACTGATGAGAGTATGCAAGTCTCGGTGGCTCAGTGAGTGCGATCACCGATGTTAAAGCATTTTTTTTCATCATTTTATGTTCGAATCTGGTAGCTGTAATAGTTGTTTATGCACCACGTGCTACATGTCATTATCATCATTATCATCATTATCAAAATTATCATTAAGAAAATCATCATTTTGCGATTGCATTTTCATTCGATCAACTTTTTCATTTATAAATAAATTTGCCTTTGACAACAAAAAATAATGTAGATAGAAACATATAAGGTTTTATCGGTAGGGGCGATGAAATCATCATCATCATTTTATGTTCGAATCATGGTGGCTGCAAGATTTTTTTTTTATTTTTTTATCAGATTTTTTTACGATTGAATAATTGAAAAACGATTTTCATAACATCCAATTAATTTTTGTTTCCCCTTGACATTGTTTGCAATTTCAGAATCCCATTCAATTTCAACATTAGAACTTAATTACATTCAAAATGTACAATCGAAGCGTTCGTGTACAACTACATTTACAAAAATTATATACTTGCAAATGAATGTGAGTAAATTGTACATAATATGTATTACCGCAGAACGAAATCATAAAATAATGTACAACGTTTGTGTAAGTCGATGGCTCAGCGCGCTGGGTCTTATCGTCATACGCCGAAGGGCGCGAGTTCAAGCCCGTGCAGGATTTGTTTTTTTTTTCATCATTTTCTTCTATTTCTACTTCATAAAAAAAAAGTCCTAGTCATCATAAAATAAACATTAAGTTACTAGGCAAGGCATCGCATACAATTAACGTACGCTATATGACTTATATACAAGAACACTTAAGGTACGACATATACACGCCGAACCGATAAAACTGAAAACTGAAACACTGAAACAGAAATTACCGCACTGAAACAGAAATTACCGCACTGAAACAGAAATTACCGCACTGAAACAGAAATTACCGCATTGAAACAGAAATTACCGCACTGAAATATAAATTACCGCACGCTTTCATATTAGTAACGTAATATTTGAGTTTATATACTTCCAAATGCAAAGGTAATACGACCTATTACATACGGTAAATTGCAAAAATAATATTTTTAAAAGCTCTTTTAGAAACCTTTCTACATTTACATTCACTAAAAACGCACACTGGTAACAATATTAAAAAAACAAACAAAAAACAAAATAAATCACTGTTGAAAGAAAAAAAGATTTCGAGAATCGGTCAAACTTTACTCGAATTATCGCGTTATAACCCCCTAGGGGTCATTTTGTCCAGTTTCAGGAAGTAATGAAATGTTAAAAAAGAATCCGGACAAATTTTGCACAAAGCATGGTTTGCGGCGAGCTACAATATGCCCCCCCATCGCGGGGACTGCCGCCCCTCGACCCCGCTTTTTTTCCCATAATGTTCAGGTCTGCGGCGCAACGCCTTGCTTGTTATCCGGGGGTTATATTGTCCGGCGGTTATTTTGTCCGGCGGTTATTTTGTCCAGGGGTTATTCTGTCCGGGTTTTTTTTTGTCCGGTTTTTTTTTGTCCAAGGGTTTTTTTGTCCGAGTTTTTTTTGTCCAGCGGTCGTTTTGACCGGATGCCAGCGTAGCTATAGACTATTTTATTTGAAAGAGGATTCGTTGTTGGTACTGTGAGGTTAGTTTTTTGTATGGAGGTATTGTCGAACTCATACCAAAAACTAACCTCACTTTGTCACCATCGATGAATTCTTTCTCGAATGAAAAAGTCTATATATTTCGCTAGCTACTGATTGATTCCCTAAAATTTTAAATCAATCCGAGCAAATTTTCTGAATTGGATTTCGAACGTGATTTTGGTCAATTCCATGGCCGAATCCATTTCGTAACTCTAACAAATATTGTTTTCGTTTCGATAAAAAATGCCATGATTTTAAATAATTAATTTAAAGTTTTCTTATTTTAGAAAACGATAGCTAAGTGTTGAACAAAATGGTAAATGAACAGCAAACACAGCTGTTTAATCAAAGTATTATACGGCTATATCATCTATATATTTAGGTACAAAAAATTTGTTTATCCAGTTTCGTGAAATATTTTATTGAGTGAGTTGCGGAAATCGGCAGAAAACGCATTTTATAATGAGAGAAGGTTTGCGATACTTTACATATACCAGGGCCTATTTTTGAGAATTTAATTCCTAAAAATTCCTAAAACATTCCTAAAATCTTAAATTTAAAAATTTAGGAATTTTTTAAAAATTTTATGGAATTTTTAGGATTAAAATTCTTAAAAATATGCCCTGACGTATATACCCAATTTTTTTTTTCTCCTAATCCTATACAATAATTCTGTTCGAAAAGGTGAAATACCACAGTCGCCAATTGAATGCAGGGAACTGTTGGATGATAGCCCAGCTAACGGAAAGTGTCCTAAAAGTAGTAAAGTTTCAACAAAATGCCGAAATATTTTGTGGCATTTGTCATTTTGGGGATTTATTATAAACTATGTGGCTCGATCTAATTTAAATATGGCCATTGTTTCGATGGCTCGTCCTAGAAATCAGTCGAACAGTTCAGCGTCTTCTGAGTGTTTCAATCATTCTTCAAGTCTTCCTATTGTTAATGCCGGTAACTTTACCAGTGACAATTTTAACAAACATTTTAGTGTGGAGCGAACTATTATGGACGCGCTTAAGGTAAGCCGACCTAGGAAATTTTTCTGACAGTTCTTTATAATTGAGAAATGTTGTAGAAGAAACCATTACGAGGGGTTATCCACTGGTCAAAAATTTGTACCAAAAATTCCAATTCCATAAAAAAATTCCAAAAATTCCATCGAAATTCCAAAAATTCCATCGAAATTCCAAAAACTTCACAGAAATTCTAAAAATTTCACAGAAATTCCAAAAATTTTAAAGAAATTCCAACGATATTCCGAAGTTCAGAAATTCCGGAAATTTCAAAAATTCCATCAAAATTATAAAAATTCCATCGAAATTCCAAAAATTCCACTGAAGTTCCAAAAATTCCACTGAAATTCCAAAAATTCCACAGAAATTCCAAAAATTCCACAGAAATTCCAAAAATTCCACAGAAATTCCAAAAATTTCATCGAATTTCCGGAGTTCAAAAATTCCGGAAATTTCGAAAACTCCAAAAATTCCATCAAAATTCAAAAAATTCCACAAAATTTCCGAAATTCAGACGTTCCGAAAATTCCAAAAATTCAAGAAATTCCACTGAAATTCCAAAAATTCCACAGAAATTCCAAAAATTTTACATAATTTCCAAAAATTTCACAGAATCTCCAAAAATTTCATAGAAATTCCAAAAATTTCACAGAAATTCCATCGAAATTCAAAAAATTTCATCGAAATTCCGGAGTTCAGAAATTCCGGAAATTTCAAAAACTCGAAAAATTCCATCAAAATTCCAAAAATTCCATCGAAATTCCAAAAATTCTAATGAAATTCGAAAAATTCCACAGAAATTTCAAAAATTTCACAGAATATCCAAAAATTTCACAGAAAATCCTATCGAAATTCCGGAGTTCAGAAATTCCGGAAATTTCAAAAATTCCATCGAAATTCCAAAAATTCCACAGAAATTCCAGAAATTTCACAGAAATTCCATCGAAATTCCAAATACTTCATCAAAATTCCGGAATTCAGAAATTCCGGAAATTTCAAAAACTCCAAAAATTCCATCAAAATTTCAAAAATTCCATCGAAATTCCAAAAATTCCATCGAAATTGCTAAAATTTCACTGAAATTCCATCGAAATTCCAAAAATTTCATCGAAATTCCGGAGTTCAGAAATTGCGGAAATTTCGAAAACTCCAAAAATTCCACAGAAATTCCAAAAATTTCACAGAAATTCCAAAAATTCCACAGAAATTCCAATAATTTCACAGAAATTCCATCGAAATTCCAAAAATTTCATCGAAATTCCGGAAATGGGCAATTCCATGCGAAAAGTGGAAAATGCGTTACGTGCAAGCGCTCTAACGGGTAAAATGTTTAGATATTAGAATTCCTTTGCATGGAGAAGTTTAGTTTAAGTTTAGTTCTAAGTTCTTTTATACAAGTAAAGGTTTTTGTTTAAGTTTTCCTTTCGCCCCAGCCATCCGATCTAATTACCAAATAGTAAAACGCTAAAGTAAATCTAAGTTGAAAAGTCGTCTGCAGGCTAAACCCTTAACACAAATTGAAATAATATTATTATAGCCAAATGTGAAATATTGCTCAATAATAAACCTAAGTAAGTTGTATGGAGAAGTTGAAGATTGAACATTGCAGAAACTACTTTCATATAACACAAGCCTCGTATGTGCTTTGTTTAGCAAGAAAACAACGTTTGCACATAACCTATAACCTAAACAAATAAACCTACCAATGGAATTGCCCAAATTTCGAAAGTCCAAAAATTCCATCGAAATTCCAAAAATTCCAGAAATTCCTTTCTAATTCCAAAAATTCCATCAGCCTGTCATTAAACTTATTGCTTAATCAATTGGTAACCAGTTGAATTCGATCCGTAGACTGGTGGGTTTCTCGTTTTATCATCTCCTCAGGGCACTCAGGTGGGGGAATTTGGTGGATGGTTGGAAGTATTTTTTACACCGAGATGCTTCAGACGGGGTTATCAAAATTGTCTCTTTAGCAATTTCGAATGCAATTTTGCATTCCATTCATCTTCATACCCTGCGACGGACACTACAGTCGACGTAGGATTTATAGAAAATCGCGCCGGTCCTCGAAGCAAATGTTATTTTAAGTGGTTTCTTCTACAACATTTGTGTAATCAACAATTATAAAGAATACAAATTCAATGTGCTCCCCGACAGCTTCCGTATAACGACACTGGATTTGACTGGACTGAATATGAGTACGGACAATGTCTCGGATCATTTTACTGGTTTTTCTGGTCTACCCATTTGATGGGAGGATATTTAGCCAATCGTTTCGGTACTAAACTAATATTTGGCATCTCCAATTTCTTATCATGTGCAATAAGCTGCTTGATACCAATGGCCGCTTACTTGAACTTTAATCTACTGTTGGCAGTCAGAGTGACTCAGGGAATTTTAAATGTAAATATTCGGAACTGAAGCATTCATTTCGAAATAATCCAAACATTTCCTTGAATGTAGGGCTTCTGCTGGCCGGCCATGTATGATATTGTTTCCAGATGGATACCACCGAATGAGAGAAGTACATTCGTAACGGCATACATTGGAGGTTCGGTTGGACTTGCAATATTCTATCCGATATTCGGCTATATATTGACTGTTTCCTCTTGGGAATGGATATTTCACTTTTCTGCAATGGCATCATTGATTTGGTTCATTTTCTGGCAATGCTGTGTGTATAATAGTCCTGCAGAGCATCCTCGAATAGATTCCAGTGAATTAAATTATATCACAAAGGCACTAGGTGACTCGGTTCAAAATCATCAAAATGTACCATAACGAGACAAATTTGAAGTAAATAATTTGAAAAAAGAAATATAAATTTACAGGTTTCGATACCATGGATTTCTATTTTGACAAGCTTTCCGCTTTGGATAACAATCATCGGATTTTGGGGTAAAGTCAATTGAGAAGGAAACAGTTTGAAAGATTATCTTCATTTCTTTCTGAACAGGAAGCGTGTGGCAAATACTCACTTTAATGATTCAATTACCATCGTACTTCAAACTCATTCACAACTTTGATTACAGTGTTTCTGGTCTACTATCGGGAGGTCCATATATACTGAGAATGGGATTTTCGTACATTTTTTCTTCTCTGATCGATTATCTGCTCAGGTCGAAAACGTTGACCAGGACAAATGCAAGGAAATTTGCCGTTTTTGTGAATAGCATTTTAAGTGGTTTCGTGGTCATGCTGTTGGCATATTCTGGATGTAATTCAACTGCAGCAATTGTTCTTTCATCAGTCGCAATAACGCTGTTAGGGGCACAAGCATCAGGATTTTTGTGCTGTTTCGTTGATCTGGCTCCAAATTTCTCATCGATTTTGATGGGAATGGCTTTAACGATTTCTGTCCTATCAGGAACTGTGTCATCGCATATCGTTGGAGTATTGACAAATAATAATGTAAGTGTTACGAAAGCGAATGTACATTTTATGAAGATATTGCTTCCAACAGCAAACTAGCGAACAATGGAAACTAGTCTTTTTCATATCAGCTGGCATGACGAGTGCCTGCGGAATGATTTTCATCATTTTCGGATCCGCAGAACTACAAAAGTGGAACAATTCTTCGAATGAAATTGAAATGAAATCTCTGAAGGGAAAGCGAGAGAAATAAATAATAATTCACTTCGAAATATATTTTTTTCTTGAATTAGTATTTATTCAGTCAAAAAATGGTACTCACATTGGCGCAACTAGTAAAAAAACGAACTTTTTAAAAAAAAGTTTTAATTGGTTGTATTTTGCATCGATTTGCATCAGGCAATACTCCCATGGTGTCGCTGGTGCCATCCATTCACTTTCATAGGTTACTTACTTAACCGGCACTCCCTTTAAGCGTCTTGGCCTTCTCCAACAAACTTCTCTAACCGGACCTATCCGCAACTAACGTTTCCCAACGTCTCCCACAGTTTTTAAGTCGGCTAGAGCTGCATCATACCATCTGGATTTTGGACGCCCTGCACCTCTCTTGCCCTCCGGTCTGGTTTTAAGGATTTTTTTCGGAATACGATGATCTTCCATTCGCTGTACATGACAAAGCCGGGACAGGGAAAAATCGCCCACTGTATTTTCGCCCGGAACGATAATATTGTCGTAGTGATTATAATATCGTTCCTGGAATGATATTGTCGCCCAGAGGTATGATAATATCGTTCCTGGAACGATATTGTCGCCTAGAGGTATGATAATATCATTCCTGGGTCCTGGCACGATATTATCTCCCAGTGGTATAATAATATCGTGACTGGAACGATATTATCGCCCGTTGGTATGATAATATCATTACTGGCACGGTATTATCGCCCAGTGGTATGATAATATCGTTCCTGTGACGATATTATCGCCCGGTTGTATGATATTATCGTCCTGTGACGAAAATACATTGGGCGATTTTGCCCGCTCCCGACAAAGCCAGCGTAGTCGGTTTATTTTGGTAGTTCTGACTATGTTCGGCTCTCCATAAAGCTGATTAAGCTTGAATCGTTCGCGCCATCGCTTCTGCCTTTGGTCAAAGACTGGTCCAAATATGGTCCCCAGTCCCCAGTACTTTTCATTCGAATGTGTGCAGCGATTGTTCGTCTTTTTGTGTCAAGCACCACGACTCCGAACCTTACGTATGGTCTGATCCCCAAGCGGGTTTTGGCTGACTCTACAACGTTTCTCCATCTGGAACGATCCTGGGGCAGACTTCTCCACTGCCCAACGACCAACTTTCGCGCGTCTTCTTCAACACCATCCAGTCATCTCTTCCGGAATCTTCCTCTGGCTCTGTTGTTGTTGAAGTTTCGGTCCATTACCTTCTTTGGCATTCGATCCTCGTCCATTCTCGTGACCTGCCCATCGCAGTCTGGCAGATTTAATAGCAGCGACTAGTGTTCCGCCCCCTGAGATTTCTGTCAGCTCTCTGTTCGTTCTTATCCTCCATCGTCCTTGTTCACATAGTGGTCCACATATTGATCTTAGCACTTTCCTCTCAAAGCAGTTCAGTAGCGATTTTTGCTTCAGTGTCAAAGACCATGTTTCACAGCCGTACATTACGATCAGTGTCTTGTATAGGCGAAGTTTCGTGTTTCGACTGACAGCGAGTTTCTAAACAGGTATTTCAGGTATTCAGTGTTTCGGCTTACTGACTTTGACTTTAAGATTTTCAAAAGGCTATAACTCCGGCTGGCCAGAATTACTTAATTTCTTCGGCGATGTCGTTGTTAGCGTTCAGCTCCGATCCAAGTGTTGTAAGCGAATGGGGTATAATAAACCATTTAGTGGTCCGAATTGCTCTTAGAACTTCAATTCGGACCATCTAAGAAAGATCGAACGTGAGTCGAAACTTGTCCTGCCGATGCCAAAATGACTTGGTCAGAGTTCAATTGGAAGCCCCGGAAAAGTTCAATCAAAATTATTGGTCGACATATACAAATCGTCACATCATTTTCATCCCTTATCAATTGGTTAAGCAGATGAAATCTGATAACGGGGGGGAAGAATGTTAAAAATCCACAGTGAATTTTCATCTGATTAACTTAGTCAGCGAATGTGATTATGTGGAAAATCAAATTGTTATAGGAACCTGAGACTTTAAGTAAAAGTTTCAGATTGTAAAATTGATAGATAGGAAACAGACATCTTAAAGTGTTTCGTATCATCAATAAACTAGCTGTAAGTGAGGTAAGTTCAACACTAGATATTTTAAAGCTTTCCGCTTATAACAAAGCTACGAATAAACGCATTTTGTATTGGAATTCCGACTGTATTTTAAGTGTAAAAAATTGCTACCAAAACTAGTCTTCAGAGCCCCATTCGTTTACAACACCAAGGTATACGAATATGTTGATTATTTTGAATGTTATGTGTCGATCGTTACGCTTTTTCATAGCTTAATACGGCCAAATATAAAACTAGAGTATATTTATCGATGGTGCCATCCTTTGTTTTCAAAGCTTACAATGAAGAAACTTATAATTTGCACATTCACACGTTTCATCAGCTGTTTTGTCATTGTTATAACATAAGTAAAAATCTTTTCTCTAAGCCTGACTCAAAGATTATTAAGCCTAGATTCATAAACCTTCTTAATCGCTGGTAATAATGCCGAAATAATGGAATACATATTCGCCTTCTCGTCAATAGTAGTAAAACCAAAAAAAACTTCACATTTCTTGTTTTCTAATGACAAGATAACAAAATTTGCAAATATTTTAAGATTAATTGAGCCGTTGAAGCAATATCGACTTCGTAAGTCAAACAACAACTGTTTTATGGCAACGACACGACGTCTACAGAACTTTGAATGTTAATAGTATTTTTATCAATTGGCGTTTTCAGTACGAAGTAACTATGTTCAACAGGGTGCAAATAGTGGCAGTGTTATTGGACCCGGTCGACAACAACTAATGTACTTACATTAAATATCAAATTGAGAAAATTTTATGAGGAATGCCAATAGTATCTTGGCATACAAAAACCTCTTAAAAGATAAAATGTGACTCAGTCCGTAAGTCCTCTTCCAAAATTAATGATATCGCTAGAGGTGACGCTATCGCTGATAATATGCAAAAATTTGTTTGAATGGAATAGTTTTTTTTCTGTTTAAAACAAAATTACGTTTTGCAGCGCAGCGGAATAATTTTTCAATACTTTCAGTTTTTACACTCAAAAATTTAAATTTACCCTAAACAATCTACGCAATAAGAAATAAAAGTCAAATTTTTGCAGCTTACAGAAAACTAAAATTCACGAAAAAAAATTCTCTTTTTTGAGAAAATTTTTTTCCAAGAAAAAATTTTCTCAGAAAAAAATTTTCTCTGAAAATTGTTTCCCATAAAAATTCTTCGAAAAATTTTTTCTAAACAGAAAAAATATTCTCCGAAAAAAAATTTCGCCGAAAAAACCCTTCTTCCGAAAAAAATTTTCTACGAGAAAAAAAAAAATTTTCTTGCCAAAAAAAAACCTTTTCTCTTCGAAAAAAAATTTTGTTCGAAAAAATTTCCGAAAAAAAAAATTTCTGAAAAAATTTTTCTGCAAAAAATAAAAATCTTTAAACCATCAAATCCAGTTATTTCAATTCATAATTTTCGCAGAAAATAATTTTCCTCCGAAAAAGAATCTCCGAAAAATTGTTTCTTTGAAAAAAATTTTTCTCCTAGAAAAATCGTCTTCGAAAAAATGTTTCTTCGAAAAAATTTTTCTTCGAGAAAAAAAATTTTCAAAAAAAATTATTTTCAGAAAAAAATTGGTGCCAAAAAAAAAAATTCTCAAGAAAAAATTATTTTCTGAAAAAAAACTTTTCTCCAAAAAATCTTTTCCCTGGAAAAAAATTTTCTTCAAAAAACATTTTTCGAAAAAAATTCCGAAAAAAATTTTCGCCAAAAAAATTTTTTTCTGAAAAACCCTGGAAAAAAATTTTCTCCGAAATTTTGAAATAAAATATTTTACATGCCTTTGTTTTTCCTACGATGGAAAGCGACACCTTTCTTGATATTTTACAATGGCAGCTTTCCAGGTGCAAATAGCATCTACAATAACACTACCACTATTTGCAAATAGCATCTCCTTTTTCAGTAAGTTTATTAAACAATGCGACACGTTTCACTTGAGCAAAATGTAGACGTCTGTTTTTTTTAAAAATAACTATATCTGGCTGTAAAGTTTTTTTTCTAAATATAATTTGTCACTCAGCATTTGCGATCAACTAAATATTTACTAGTCAGTCTGTTTGAACACGCTCATTTGATGTGGATATAGTAAACTTGTAGGTGATGATGTGTGCAGTATAAAATAAAAATTTAGGCGAATTGTGTGGGAAGATGGTAGTTACTCCTTATACAAAATTCCCCGCTTTTAATTTAGTAAAGTATCAATGTTTATCTGTAGCAAGTGGTAAGTGAAATAAAATTCGGCGTTTTGCGGCGCTCTCTTCTTCAATTTCTTCAAATTCAATAAATGAATTTCCGATGAATGTGCCACTTGTACAGTTTGACTTAACGCGAATCGGTGGCCTTTCATTTAGCGACTGGAAATCGCTCTAGTCTCTGTAAGTTACTCCAATAGTTATTTAGACCAAGAGGGACGAAAGTATAAAAATTCAACTCCGCTACGAAGTTACTCGAAAAAACACTTTCGGCTCTTGTCCTTACGACGTAAATAACTACTTTATTTGGACACAAAAATTTCGTAACTCGTCGAACGTAACGAAAAGTAATAAGGAGAGCCTTTTTTTACTGTATTGATTGACCAATCAATCGAGCAATAGTGGCAGTGAAAAATATCCGGACAGTTAAAGGTGTTGACTATTAAGTTACCTTTTTAAATGTCTTTCAGTGAATATTGCAACTTTTTGTCACGGAATCATTTGCGGGTGGAATGCTCCAGCTATTTGGTTGATGCAAACGGAAGATTCTCCACTGGAAAGTGGTAAAATATCGTTAAATGACGCATCGTGGATCAGTGGTGGACAGTATATAGGATATGTTATCGGAATTTTTCTGTTTGCTGCCGTTTCGAAACGTTTTAGTTTAAGGACTGCGATGAGTTTATTGGTTCTACCCAATTTGGTAAGTACTTCTTGTTGATTCGTTATAAACTTTGTATGTGGCCATTCATAAAGTATGTCACGCATAAATCGACTTTTTCACTCGATCTCTAAAAAATGTGTCGTTCTAAGTTCTGTACTACAACTACAAGGAATGCGGGTACTATGTGAACTGAGTCTGTTGGAGCGCGTGCAGCAATTTTTTCTTCGTTCAGTCAATCGTGTAAGAGCTTTCTACGTTCACTGAGAGTGTCTTTCTGCCCATGTCGGCGATATAGGTAGAGTTACTGATGATTGCATTAAAAATGTTTCAAAATTTATTCTAATGATCAATATTTGGGTTGCAAATTAGTAAAAATTATTTTAAAACATGTGACGATATTGTGAAAGAAGTCATTAATCCAATAACGATTCACTATTGAAACTTGTCGTACTGAAGCTGTACGCGTTCTTGGTATCAAAACTCGGTCTACTCCAACTGTCAAAATGACGTTTCAAACGTCAAATGTTTAGATACATGAACCCTTTCAATAAATACTTGTTTGCTTCATAGCTTTGACGTTTAAAAAGTCATTTTGAAAGTTGAAATACACCGACTTTTGATCAAACAAAGTCAATTAGCGTAAAATATGAGATCGTCATTAACCCCCGGCTTTCACGGCCTTTATCTCTCTGCATGAATCCTCTCTCTCTCTCTCCAAGTTGGACTTGAGCTCTGCTTTCACGGATCCCCCTCATCCATGTCTCGTTCTGTCACTTAGGCATGAACTCTCTCTCCTGAATTCCCTGCGAGCGTGACATACTTCTTGAGCGACCCCTAACCAAAAGCTCGGTAAAATATCAAATCCATTCAGGTTGCATGGATTTTGGTGATATGTGCTAATGAGCCATTTCAAGTAATTATTGCTCGGATTATAACAGGGCTCAGCAGCGGTGGGATAACCTTGTTATTACCTTTATTCGTGGCAGAAATAGCAAACAAAAAGTAAGGATTGTTTCAACCACGAGAGCAAGTTGATGATATTTAATTTTTATAGCATTCGTGGCATTTTGGGATCACTATACCCGACGTTCATTTGTCTGGGAATTTTATTTGCATTAATTGTAGTGTTATATGTTCCATATAAACTTACGTCTTACATATTTATGGTACCGGGACTAATTTACAGTTGCAGTGTGATACTTCTACCAGAAACTCCACAAAGTCTGCTGATGAAAAATAAAACTAAGGTCAGTTTGACGAACTCAAAAAGGCATCAATTGAAATTATATTGTGCTCTAGGAGGCGGAGCAGTCATTTCGATTTTATAATTTTGGAAATATACAGGACGGTGAAATGACCTTCGATGTAAAATCCGAATTTGAAGAATTATGCTCTGCGGTCACTAAACGTTTGGCAGCAGCTGGAAATAGCACTGTGTCACTTCGATCGTTTTGTAAGTAACGGAAGGAATTCTATTGTTATAATAAAATGGACCCGTTCGCCGGCGGTAAAAATGCGCCGCTGTCGATAACTGATAAAGCATATATTGTGCCTTCAATTACATGTATATTCGCCGCCGCCGGGAAAATTCATTTCGCCGCCGCCCGCCGAGGGTTTTTAACCGGCACACGGGTCTATAATCAAGGTTATCGCTTGTGAAGCTTTTTTTTCTCTTTTCAAATTCTTTAGTTGAGGATACGAGTACCATAAAAGGGTTAATAATTGGAATATTATTGATTGCCATTTCTTTGTCTAGTGGAAACGTATGCATAAACGCCTACGCGCTATCAATTTTCAATGAAGTTGGCACTGAAGTTGATGCAACCATATCAGCTATCACGATTTCATCACTTCAACTTTTTGGCTTGTTAGTATCTTTTCCCCTGATTGATTGTTGGGGCAGGAGAATTTTACTATCAATATCATGTCTTGGTTCGGCCATTGCAATGTTTAGCTTCGCTACATTCGCATTTTTATACAAAAGCGATTATGAGCTGACTTCTTTCAATTGGATTCCAATTACAACGATTGGTGTATTCATGATTTCGAGTATTGCAGGCCTCGTTTCGTTACCATTTGTCATCGTAGCAGAACTGTTACCCGAGAAGGTATGACCCACAAATAATTCGTTTGATTATTACTTTCCATGTGATTGCATTTACAGTCTCGACGCATTGGCTCAATGATATGCTTTTTATTTTTCGGTGTTTTTGCGTTTACAAATGTGAAACTTTTCCCGATATTGTCACATTATTGGGGAATTTACACAGTCATGTGGATATTCAGTGGAGTGTGTTGTCTAGGATTGTGTTTTGCTATTGTAATTTTGGAGGAAACTAAAGGAAAAGCAATAAACACTTGAAGAAAAAATTTCACTTATTCTTGTTAAGTAGCGATAGCTACTTTATGTTTTCATTTTTCCCATGCACTTTCACCCTGGACTCACCGATGATTCAGCGGGGAATCACCGATAATTCAGTGGAGAATCGATGATGATTCAACGAGAAATCATCGATGATTCACCAGGGAATCACCGATGATTCACCAGTGAATCAACGATGATTCACCAGGGAATCACCGATGATTCACCAATGATTAACCAGGGAATCACTGATGATTCACCGGGGAATCACCGATGATTAACCGGGGAATCACCAGTGATTCACGGGACAATCACCGATGATTCATCGGGGAATTACCGGTGATTCACAGGGGAATATAATATTTATTTGGCTGAAGTAACCATTTTTCTTGATTATTGCGGTCAAGTCATAGTAACAGAATGAAGAATATTTTTGAGTTAATGAAATTACTTTGTCATTGTAATGATGCTCAGGTTCAAAACAACATTTCGTCTGAAGATGACACATGCATTCTTCAGTCATCCATAAACTACCTTTTCAACTGGTGCACTGAGAACGATTTTGAACTCAACGAGAGTAAATGCAAAGTTATGACGATCTTACGGAAACACTTTCATATTCTTACAGAATACACCTTGAATGGCAAACCAATAAATCGTGTGCTTAACACCAAGGGCCTAGGTGTTACATACGACAATAAGATGACGTTCATCGATCACAACGAGCTAGCAACCAAGAAGGGTATGTCAATGCTGTCTTTCGTTAAGCGACAACGTTGACACAGCTAAAATGTTGTACTCAGCAATACTTCGATCGCACTTGGAATCTGCTAGTAAAATTTGGGCTCCTTTCCACAACTAGCAGATATTCAATCACTGGAAAGTGTACAACGACAGTTCGTTTTATACGGAAATCGCAACTGATATGTAGATAAAAGCGAAGATAGCTACCGTTTACGACCATACATGGATCGCTGCGAGGAGCTGAACCTGACATCGTTGTTAAGACGCCGTACGAATTCTGCGGTTTTTTTCATACATGACATCTTGACGGGCAAAATCAATTCTAGATTTCTCCGAGAAAATATTTCTCTAAATGATGGAAGACGAACACTGAGAAACCCTACAATGATATGACTAAAGCCATCCAAACACGACTACACTCTCTACTCGCCGTTCAATTTTGCAGCATGTCTTTTTAACTTCGCTGCCGCCCACATTGACCCATCACTACCGACCATGAAATTTCGTGCTGCGGTGCGTGAATTAGATGACGCTATTTGCGGAAGTTTCGGCAATGTAACTCATCACGCTCAACTTTATATTTTGACTTTTATTTAATAATTTGTTTTTTAATGACAACATCGTTATGGCTTTCGAATTTTTGACGTAATTTTGACCACTGACTCTCTCGGTGCCCGGGGATGTAATTTACGACAACGCCAAGCTGGCTTACTTTTGATAATTTTTATTTTTATTTTTTGTTTTTTGTTATTTAATTTTTTGTTATTTATTTATTTATCGATTTTTATTATTATTTTTTTTTTTTTTACTATTGATTTTAGATTTTGTTTGTTTTGTTTCGCATTTTTTATATTTTTGTACTTTATTGGAACTTTGTATTTTGTATTTTTTGTATTTTATGGTTTTTAATGAGGGCTATGTCTGCTGACATAGCTACTCTTTTACCATGTAATGTCGGCTAGGAAATAGTAGACAATAAAAGCATTATTCATTCATTCATTCATTCATTCCTTTATTCATTCATTCAACTCAACTAGGATCGCCGAGTTCTTGAACATTTTTTAGAAACATCTCAGTTGGAAATCGCTAGTACCAAGTATTGTTCATAATGAAACATCAAAATGTCGGTAATCAATCCCTTCACATATCAAGTTGCATGACTTGGCTGAAGATTGGCATTAGATGTTGAAATTGTTGATATAAGATATATCTCAACCCAAAAATTCACAGTGGAATCACCAATGATTCACAAGGGAATCACTGATGATTCACCGGAGACTCACCGTGTAATCACCTATGATTCAACGTAGAATCACCGATGAAGATTATTCAGCGGGGAATCACCGGTGACTCTCTGGCGAATCACCGATGATTCACAGAAGAATCACCGGTGATTCACCGAAGAATCACCGATGATTCACAGAAGAATCACCGTGATTCACAGAAGAATCACCGATGATTCGTAGAAGAATCACCGATGATTCACAACGGAATCACTGATGATTCACCGGGTAATCACCGATGATTTAACGAAGAATCACCGATCATTCACCGGTGAACCACCGATGATTCACCGGGGAATTACCGATGATTCACCAGAGAATTACCGATGATTCAACGGAGAATCACCGATGATTCACCAATGAATCAACGATGATTCGCCGGGTATTCACAGTGTAATCACCGATGATTCACCAGGGGAATCACCCATGATTCGGTCATTGGTGACTTGTTATGATGATTCGAATTTTATTACACTCTATCCTTAACATTCTTTCCATCCCTAACTCACAAAAATTTCAATACCGTGATTTTTCCATAAATAATTCACCAATGTGAAAGCAGTGCGGTTCACAATACTTCGAATTCTTTGTCTAGAATATACTTTTAGCATTTTGTTAATAATTTTTGAGTAAACTAATGTTTCTCAACATTTTAGAATTTAGCTCTATAGTGTTACTGAAGCAAAGCATGATGATTGTAAGGGATGGCGCCTCTACTTAACGTTTCCTATATAGAAAAAGTAAGTTGAGAAGGCGAATCCCTTAATAAGATAAGAATCATTTCCAAAAACCTTAGAGAACCCAGTTCGTATCAGAACGTGTGAAACTTAAATACACAACTAACAAAAGAAATAAATTGAAAGAAAGTAGTCAAATTACTTGTTATATGGTTGACTCTACACAATTTATTTGAAAGAATGATGAAAGGTTGTGCTAACCGAACGAAAAAATTATCTTTCGCACTACAATGTTAATACAATTTCTTACTTGAATTTGCACACAATATGTTTCCTAAAGGGTTTACCCAATGCGTACACCAGGTGCATTATATAATTGTAAAATCTCTTCAGGCAACATCAACCACCAACTCCGAAATCCTTTGATCTCCTTTACAGATTCAACAACATGAAATCAAGAACATACAACAAAGGATAAAACCCCTTTTGAATAAGCATTGATTGTATTTAATGTGGGTATGTCTCTGAAAAGTTATGCACGTTTATGCGGCAATATTGTTGGTGCGGTTAAAAAAAAATTAAATTGTTGCACAATAGATACAAATTGTGAACGGCTCATTATTCAAATATGCAGATTGGTTTAATTCCATTATTAAACGTTTTAAGTACGATTATAAATATTTCATTTCTTTTTTTTTCCAAAGAGTTAAGTTCTGCGTTACAATTCGAAAAAGATTAAACGATTGTGTCAGCCGATGCATATTAAGCCGAGACAAGAGACTCTTAATACGTAATCTGGTGAAACACCTTGTACTTGCAAGTACAATGTATGTTATATACACATGCCGTTCCTTACATAAAAATAACTCAAATGTGCCAAGAATATTAGTTTAACTGTCCTTTGTTGAATTTGTTGCTATTTAATGTGTTGTCGAGCTCATAAATATTTTCTAGAAAATTATTCGAACTCTACTTTGAGGAATCGAATTATTAGACCCGTACGAAGAACGAAGTCTTATCACCTCAAGTCTTATGCGTTTACCACGACGTTTGTAACCACCCCAATTTCGACCGGGGAGTAGATGGGAAGCATCGATCATGGTCCTTAGATTACGAATCAGCAATAAAAAAAATGGCCGTCCGTCCGTCCGTCACCACGATAACTTGAGTCAAATTCAACCGATTTTCAAAAACTTTTTTTTCCTTGAAAGGTAATCAAAAAATCTTTTACGGAATTGAATCATCTGGGCACTGTCGGCTCAAGGGCCGTCGAGCTAGGGCCGTTTAAGTAGTTTTTGGTCTTTTGTACGTAACTCGAGTAAATCTTTTCCGATTGTCATAAACTTTTTTTTGTTTGAAAGATCTGGGCATGGCCGGCAATTTGTAGAAGAAACTTTTTTGATTTTGAGCCCTTGGACATAGCTAGGACACTAAAAACGAGTCTCTGCTAGGGCCCTACATTTTTTTTGTACATACCTCGAGTATAAATCTCTTCCGATTTTCAAAAAAAAAAAAATTCAATCGAAAGGTCTAGGAATATCTCACATTTTATGATGACTTGGATATCGCCAGTCGTACAGCAGCAGTTGACACTTTCACAAATCTGAAAATCCGAGCTCAGAGAATTAGGAATGCGCCTAACATTTTTTTATTTGGTTTTTATTTTATTTCGATAAAATGGATAATATTAATGCAAACAATGTTCTACGACAAACATTAAAAGTGTTGTTATTTTTTTTAAATTGAAATTGTAATTTCACATTCCAAATGAACCGCCAAAAAATTATTGCAAAAATATTTTCCGAAAATAAGATTTAGGTGTACCAACAGAACAAGAAAAAACTGCTTCCATTGCTGTTTACAAAATCTATTATAACATAACCCAAATATTAAATATTGAGGGTTGGATTTACATGTCGAATGGACATGAAGTCGCCAAAGAAACTAAATATTTTTAGAAAATGGTCCTCACAAACGACAAAACTTGTGTTCAGCCGAATTCTTTACCTATAGCTGACATCTATAGTCCCTTTTGGAATTGGTTAACTGGAGACCAAAAGAACCATTTTGCGGGGTCGATATTTTGTGGAGAATAAATTTGCATTTTGCGCACTTTCAAGTTTTGGATACCGGCGTGCTATTTTTTCATTGCCCTGCCGAATGTTCGACTCTGATTTTTCCTGTTTTGTTGTGTTACGTGCAGCATGCAGGAACAAAAACAATTGAACAGATTACTGACAGCTGCATATACGATGAACTATTAAGAATAAAAATTGGAGAAAAAAGGTTTGCAAAAGGAAACGACCCATGTGTGTACAAACAATACTAATTAATTAATTAATTAATTGATAATACTCTGATTTTTGTTGAGATCACTGAAACATTCAAAATGTCACAAAATATAAACAAGATCACAAAACTTCAACACTTTGATGATAAAAGAATCTAAAACCAAGTTAATGAAGACCGAATCGAATCTGGTAGCCAATCAACAGGCAGACAAAATACGCATTGGAGAGTTCAACCTCGAGGTAGTGGATGAGATCATCTATCTTGGAGCGCTGATACGGTCAGATGATGACAACACACCTGAAATTCACAGACGTTTCATGACGGCAAGCAGATGCTATTATGGCCTAACCAAAGTTAATATCGAAGAAAACGGAGTGCCATATCTTACACTTATACGTCCAGTATTGATCTACGGATGCGGATCTTGGGATGCGGAACAGTTGCTCCTAACGTTTGAAAACAAGATACTCCGCACCATATTTGGAGCTATACGCGAGGGGTAGAGGTGGCGACTGCGATATAACTTTGAATTGGAGAGAGAGAGACAATTCGTTGTGTGCTGACGTGTTTCGATGGCCTCTGTTATTTTAAAGCAAAATTTGGAATTAATTCATAGTTTACCCTAGTGAAAATTAGTTAATTACTTCAACTAAAGAAATTATTGTGCTGTGGTGTATAAAAAACTCGAGTATTCCGTAGCAATTTGTTTATTAACACAAGAAAAGTGCAAATCCATCATAACAAAAGATCTGCTTCATTGTGCGATGCTTTGATGTGAACTATGACAATTTAAGCTGAAGCCTGGTGGTCTTTTCCTAATTTTATGGTTTCTAAATGGTGGCAAAAGTTCTAAAAGTGTAAAGACTAGCAAAAGAACGTTATGGTTGAATTCCAGTGAAAATATTAAGTGAAGCTTTCAAATAGCGGGAAAAAGTAAGCGCCATTTTTTTATTGATAGAAATGCGGCATAACTGTGAAGCTTGCCACAAAAGTTGCACGGCGAGGCAGAAACGAATTTCATGTTCCATCTGCAGCAATAATTTCCATGTAAAATGTGTATATATAACAGAAGTAATATTGAAGGAAATTGACAGTGGAGCGACGGAATGGAAATGCCCTACTTGTAGAACGAGAACAGATAGGCGTTCAATAGTTTCTGGTGGTGAGGATGAAAGTCGAGTATCAAAATGCACTACCACAACAGCAATGACTGATCTAGAGGATTTTTCAAAAGTGGAGATGGCGATTTCAGATCTAACGAATCAATTGCAGGTTATGGAGAAAGGACAAACGACAACTAGTTCTGCACTCCATGAAATGAATGAACAATTGAGCAAATTAAAGGTTTTGACTTCAGCGGTTAATGCACATGAGACGCGAATTTCGAAGGTGGAGGATAAATCAAATCGTTTGGAAACGCAGGTGCGTAAACTTACCAATCGTGTTGATATGATTTGCCAGTTTACTTGCTCATCAATTGTACAAATCAATGGAGTGTCATCTCTACTAAATTTAAATCTGCAAAAAATTGTATTGGACATTGCAAAATTCATTGGTTCAAAATTGTCAAGTGAGGAATTATCGTCGGCTGTTCGATCAAAAGTTCACAAACAACGGATAGTTCCCAACGGTGGGGAAATGGTGGTAGAAGGTAATGAAAAGGATAAGAACAACTTCAGATTAGTACCGATTATTGCAACGTTCATCTCGGAACAAGTTAAAAACGAATTTCTTGGAGCTTTACGGATGAAGCGGTCGGTTTACCTTTCGGACATTGGTGGGAAGTAGTGTTAATAGAATTTACATTTTTGAATATTTAATGCCAAATTTAAAGAGAGTATATGTTAAAGCTAAATCTTTTCAGAAAGAAAACAATTTTAAGTATTTATGGACGAGGAATGGACAAATCTACTTACGTAAAGGTGATAATACTCAGATCATTAGAGTGTATGAACATACAGACTTGATGAAATTATTGGGGGACAATAGCAATTGTGAAAGTATTGATTCTAACAAGGATGGAGGCAAGAGTGGAGGTGAGGCTAGTTGTGGTTCCGTGTCCAGCTCTTAAGGTAGGTGCTGGGTTCCAAAAATTAGTCATGTTTTGTATATTTTATTAAAGAATGTCTTCTGTGAAATTATTTTCTAATGTAGGGGTCTCAAATAATGTGTTTGATAATATTTTTGATTGCAATAATTGTTTTAAAAATCGTTTTGAAGTCTTCAATGGATTCACTGTCTTGCAAATCAACGCAAGGAGCATAGCAAGTTCCGAAAAGTTTGACAAATTTTTGAATTTTCTAGATGTGATTGAATTTCGTATGGATGTAATGGTTGTTGGTGAATCTGGCTTGACGTATGATACAGCCGCGCTGCGTAATATTCCAAATTTCATTCGTTACCCTGCGTGTAGAGACAGTAGTCCTTAGTGTTTTTGTGGAGAAGGATATTGAGCACGTTTTTGTCGAAAAAACGGACAAGCATTTTTACTCTGTAACAGTGGAAATATTAAGACAAGGGTGTGTGGCCAGGCCGATTATTTTGACGGGGTATTACAGGCCTCCAGAAATTAGTAACTTTAAACCATTCCTTAGACACCTGCAAAGAGTGCTTGAGGACTCACATCAGAAGCGAGGGTTGATCTTTGGTGATGTAAATGTGAATATGCTAAAAGACGTTAGTTTGCTGAATACTACTGATGAGGTTTGTAGATATGTCAATCTCCTTAAATCATATGACTTTGCAGTTGTGAATGATAATGTAACCAGACCCTGCAGCCAGACGTTGCTTGATCATGTGATCAGTAACTTTTCCCATGAGGTTCTATCTAGTAATGACACGGTAGAGGTCAATTTCAGTGACCATACGGCAATTTTCTTCCATTTACCATTGAATCCGAAAAGGAAGAGGGATATAGGGTCTAGAAAGGTTACTAATTATGGTCTAGTTAGGAAGCATCTTCAGCACTGCGTGGGTGATTTGCTAACTAAAGCTTATGAGGATCCCAATGAGATGATGGGTGACCTGGTAAATGCACTGAAGGACGCTTATGAGAGCAATACTAGAGAGGTGAGGAGAGTCGTGAAAACTAAGTTTAATTTGTGTCCTTGGATGAATGATCATCTTCAGTCGGTCATTGAAGATAGTCAGAAAGGTTTCGATAAGGCTAAGAAGTGTGGGAACAGGAACGACCCAAATGTTCGAAGTGAACTCAAGTTTCTGAATTCTGAGGTATCCAAATGGCAGTGGTACTTCAAATCACGCTGGTATGATCAGGTATTTGAGAGAGCAGGAAGTGATCCCAAGAAAGTGTGGAGGGAGATAAATAGGGTGCTAGGTAGAGGTGGTCCTACTTCAGGGAAAATTGATAAATTACTGTACAAAGGTAAGATCTTAAGCAACGATCAGAATAAGTCCGATGCCTTGAATGATTTTTTCGTAAAGATCGGAAATGCGATTGCGGGCAAAATAGTAAATGATGGGGATATAAATAAGTACAAAACATTGCAATATAGTGTCAACAGTATATTTCTAGAAATGGCGAAATAGAATGAACTAATGCGAGTTCTTGGGGAGATGAATCCTGACAAGAGTGCAGGTTTCGACGGAATTTCTGCCATCTATCTTAAGGAGTGTGCTGATATTGTAACACCAATCCTGACGCGTGCTGTGAATTTATCTATTGTCACAGGTATCTATCCTGACTGTTTGAAGGTAACTAACGTGACACCATTGTATAAAGCGGAAAGAAAGGATGATCCTTCGAACTATAAGCCAATATCGATTTTACCCCTGTTGAATAAAGTCTTTGAAGTGGTGATTCGAGATAGATTGGTGAACTTCCTGGAAGGTAATAAATTTTTGTATGCCAGACAGTATGGGTTTAGAAAGAAATCGGGGGTCCACACGGCCTTGTATGAGATCATGGGAAGCGAGTTAGTGCTCTCTTCCTCGACATTACTAAAGCCTTCGACTGCGTTAATCATGCAAAGCTTCTGCAGAAGCTAGAAATTATTGGCATAAGGGGTATTCCCTTAATGTTGTTGAAGAGTTATTTGAGTAAACGAAAACAGTGTGTTCGTGTGGGCCAGTCGCATAGTGAGAAGTTGGGAATTGATATTGGGGTACCCCAGGGGAGTGTCTTGGGGCCTCTGCTGTTCCTGATTTATGTGAATGATTTGCATAGGCTGCCTACAAGAGGCTTGGTTTCACTCTTCGCTGATGACACGGGCGTCTTTTGTGCAAATGTGTCTCATGACTTGAATGTGTTGGATCTGAATTCAGACCTTAAGTGTATTAATGATTATCTTGAAATAAATGGGTTGTGTCTTAATGCCAAAAAAACGAAAGTCCTGCATTTTAGGCTGGGATCTAGTAATGTTGGAAGTATAGGTAAAGTAATGTTGAATGACCAAGACATTGAGGCTGTCATCTCATTTAAGTACCTGGGTGTTATTATTGATGATAGACTGACGTGAAGATTGCATATTTCGAGCATCTGCAAAAAGATGGCCTCTCTAATTGGGTTTTGCAGATCTTGCAAAAGCGTTGCTTGAAGCACGTCTGTAAACTAAAACAGACTCATTCTACCGCGGATCTGTTCAGAACTCATTGTCCTGGAGTGCTTAATGTGTCTGGGTTGTACCAGTTCAATGTGGGGAGTTTCATACATAATGCACTCCACAGGAACGCGCACAATGCAGTTGTCATTGAGAACGACCAAACATAGGTACGCTACGCGTTTCCGGCCTGCGCTTACGATGAGAAGGTGTAGGTCGGTTAATGGTAGTCGGGCAATAATGGTTGCAGCGGCCAGATTTTATAATGATATACCAGTTTTTATACGTGAAACTGTGTCAGGACGCTTCAAAACTCTTTTGAAGGAGTGGATTTCGGAGAAACAATACCCTGGATAATACTCCTGATCTGTCTTTGTTGCGGTTTTGGGTGGGAGGGGTGGGAGGGGGGGTTGTTAACCTGACTTTCGGAATTTCTTGCTTAAGTGTGCAGTGAATTTTGTTGTGACCCGTGGATTATTTGAAATTCCCTAATTACAGAATAAATGTCATCCTAACATGACAGTTTTTGGATTTCCGGACCTGTCATGCTGGATGTCGGGATCATTACTGGCTTCATAGCTGCCTATCTTGCTGCTGAGATATGAATCCTTCCTTCTCGATGTACTTTACAATTGCTATGATGGGGGTATGAGATAATTTTTGATTTAGTTGAATTGTGAGAGGGAGGTGATTTGTCCATTCTAAGTTTCTAAGCTTCTGAGAATTTTTATTCTCATTTTTTTTGCTTATTTTCTTATTATCTTCATTAATTTCGATTGGCATATAGGTAGGTTTTTCAGGTGTTAGTTTTGTATAGAATTTCGCTGTAATTTCTAGTTTCTTTCATTGATTAATTATAAGAGAGTTTATGATTCTTGAATTTTGATCAATGTGAAATAAAATAAATAAAATTGCAACATCCCTTTACAGTGCGAGGCACAGTGGGTGAGCGTATTATATATATTATATTATTGTAAAACTAGATAAATAAATAAATTGAAATTGAAAAATTGAATTGGAACGTGATTTTAGCGAGACGGATATATTAGCAGTGATGACAGTCATTTAGGCATACATGGATAAAAACAGAACCCCCTCAGGATCCAGAAGGGCGAAGAGGAGTGGGTCGCCCAAAAATTAGATGGATTGATGGCGTCGAACAAGATCTTCGGACGCTCTTAATAAGAAATTGGCAATACGCGACAAACGACAGGCAGTGTTAGTATAGAATTCTAGAGCAGGCCAAGGCGCACAAGTGGCTGTAGCGCCGAAAAAGTAAAGTAACTTATGAGGGTTTGTCAAAAAAGCGAATTTTACTTCATGGATAGCCCCGTATGGCATGGAGACCGTCTAAAACAAGACCAATGGACAGACCACCAGGATGACAGATAAACAGCATTGATCAAACAACACTAAGAAACTTACATCAAGAGGCAATTAATCGCCAGAAATGGAATGAGCTAGGGGAGGAAGCTGAAAAAGAATTTTTTCCACGGTTGACCAGTCTAATCCCAAACCCAAATGTATACGGCTAATTCCATGCTGTCCACGTTTCATTCTTTTAACATAATTGAAGATATCTTACGAAGCATAAAACCTACGAAAATGACAAGTACAGCGTTTTCTTATAATTTGCACATGCCCTACAATTTTTTAGAAGATAGTAAAGCTCTATCTGTAACAGAAACCGAGTTTACGTGGCTGTCCACGTTGCATTTTTCTAAAATCTAATAGATTTAGCCATATATGAATCAATTGTGTACTTTTTACCAAAATACGGAAACCTTGTTATTAAAATGATTATGAGTTCCTTAATACATAATGGGAAATATAAAATGTTACTATGTAGTAATCCAACGATGACTTGTGGTCATCAAGGCTGATTTGCTTATGCTAATACAATTTAAAGCAAAAATGAAAGAGGCTTTGTTCTTCAATTATAAAAAGCGACATATAATTTAGATCCTTTTACCGCGCTCATCATCAAAAGCATTATCATCGAAAATATTCACCTGTCTTATCTAATTGAAAGTAATAGGTACAAGAGTATTTAACGTTTGCTTTTTTTTCGATAACGTTTACACATTATAACTTTTAACATCTTATACAAATATATATTTATATTTGTATTTCCATCGACCATCACTAGCCATATTATAAATATAGCAGCATTAATTTGAAGTCTTTGTAATTGGCTAAAGAAAAAAAAACGTGAGTATGTAATCAGTTTATGTATAAAATTGATGATGACTGAAGAAGGCAACAAGGCAAGACGTGGATATATATATTCAGTTAAGTACGAAAGTATAACGAATAACAAAGAAAAAATCAACATACAGGAAGAAAATCAGTCCTCCATTTTTAAAAACATGAAATATTTGATGAAAGGTCTGACAGCAAATTAGTACTTGTCTTAAAACAAACAAGTTGATTATGTATATTCAAATTTTTTTTTAAAAAAGGGGAATTAATTATGCGCATAGGATAAAAATATGTATAACGGAGACTATACACACACCCAAACATTATATAAGAAGTTTGAAAATTTATGTTTATATGGTCCATGTCAAAATTTTAATTTATATTGCTAATGGATTCAAAGATAACCCAAACAATAATTAATTCTATTTAAGTAACTCAACTTAATTAAAAGTTATGTACATTGTGATCATAAGATCAGACTCCATTATTCGCTTGTTCAGTTGAAAGAACTTAATTATTATGACGTGCAGTTTGTCTTCACTAATTAGTAATGCCTTTTTTTCTTGGCATCATAACAATGGATTGTGGAAAAATGAAAAAAACAATTTTCATTGGTCATTGTTATGTGAATTTTCGTCTTCATTTAAACGTTTAGCATTGAATTGAAATATTTATACGATTTAAACACTTTGATAAATGTCTTCAGAGGTATTTAGAACTGTGCGCGGATCTGTTCAGATGTAATAAGCGGTTTAAAATGTTAAACTTGCGTCTGTTCATAAACTGTCCACACCAGGAGTGTCCGAAAGTAGGAGACGACTACAGGTAAAATATCTACGAAAAATTTCTAACTTCCATCGCGTCCATCAGCATAATAAGTTAAATGACTCCTTATTCGACGAATCATATGGTAGATTGGCACGATATGTCGAAATGTTGATCTCTTCTAACAATCTACTCCACGCACTGTTGTAAATGTGTTAATGTCTGAGTGATTTTCTAAGCGTTCAAATGAAAATTCGATGTATCACCTTGTAAAAAAAATTAAAGATTGGTCCCAAGTTGCGGGATTTGTGTGTAAGTGCAGTGCATACTTAACGAATGTTTACATAAATACGGAGTCAAATTCGCTTATATGACGACACGTGCTTGCGTGAAACCAGCGTGACAGGGGGAGGTCCAAAAAAGTCTAATTTTGCATTGCGTAATTTATAAACGGCTGATAATGTAAATTACAAATAAAAAATTTCGGTTTGGGTTTATTGAAATTCAATTTATCGGCTTATGTAGAGTAGCCAAATTCTTGTCAGACCAACTTGCCTTTTTCATCTTGGGTACGTGAACGGACTGCGAGCAGGAGTGACATGTTTTTTTTGTGCTCGTGGGAAAAAAAAATAAAATTGATTTTGGACGGGTTGATGATTGTGAAAATTACATAAAACATAGTCCGGTTAGAACAATACCACTTGTGGATTATCAATCAACTGAAGTTTTGGTGATTGGTGTCATGCTTTTTCCGTCGTCGAAAAAATGGCACACAAACATAACCTATAATACAAGCAACACAAAGAAAATGACACAACATGAAAGAAAGGTAGAATGCACACGTATCCAGCGGATGATGATTGCCGAAGCCGACGAGCCCGCATATTGGTTACATCGAGTGATGTACGATTACAAAATCATCATTAAGGCGCCGAATTTATCCAATGTATCTCCCGGGGAGTATCACGAACATATTCAATTGATTTTGCGTGATTTAGTACAAATGTTATGTCATGGCTTCAACAAAGTGGAAGTCCCGTTGTCATGATCGAACCTTTCCCAACGATACCCTGGCTTCAATTGTCATAAAAAAAAACATTTGGAATGCAACGAAACCATTTGCTGTCCATGGTTCCTATTAATTGGAACTCCCGATGCCTCATCGAACCTTTCCAAAGGATTTCATGGCAGTAATTGTTATCTAACGACTTTGTGAATTGAAAATTGTCATTATGTTCGTGATTCAAAACCTATACGAGTAAATATGTCATCTTGGGGAGTTTTTCTGGCAGATAATTTGACGTAGTTCAACGTTTGTGAAGAAAGTTTTCCGAAAAAATTGAGTCTTAATGCCTGGCACACGACTTTTGTTCTTCTATTCTAAAGCGTTGGTTAAAGTGAGACAGATACAGTTGGTCTCTTTCTAACTAACGCCTTAAAATAGATGAAAGTCGCATGCCGGGCATCAAGACCAAATTTTTCAAATTATCTGCCACACAATTACTTCTCAAGATGAAAAAAAGAAGGTGGTCTGACGAGAATTTGGCTAATGTAGAGTGAACTCTGAAACAAAAAGACCTCTGAATAATTATTGCATGTTCATGTTTCGATGTTATTCAGAATCTGTAGCCCCTCCCCCCTGCCACACAAAAATGTATGAAATGTCAACGAACCTCTTCCATGGCATACTTTATGAACACTGAACAAAAAAACCTCATCAATAAAGAAATATTCACGAAAAACCTCCAAATATTGTTTTAGGTCGCGTAGCGTGCACTGAACCCTCACTAAGGACTCAACAGCCCGAACCACTCTACAGATTTTCACTTATTTGTGTTCCGTGATGTTCTGATGTCCATATCTTTCATTCAAAACAAAATCTTGAAGGAGGATGTGATTGTCCATGAGACGATAATATTGTATCAGTAGACAATATTATCGTCTTGGACGATAATACACTGGGGGATTTTGCCCCCGCCCCTTGAAGAGCAATTTCTGTTCTAATTTCGCAGAAATATAAGTCGAAAAGTTTCACCAACCTTCAAAAAACCACGTTTTCGACTTTATCGACCATAACTTCGAAAGTTCTTAAGCCATTTTGCCCAAATTCAAAATCGTTATCAATTTTTCAATTATCTGTCAGAAAAAAAAAATGATTTTGAAAATCCGATACAATTTTCCTCATTTATGTTGAACAAAAACGTTGGGCCATAGCAGAGGCTCAGTTTTAGGGACCTGACTGAGTCCAGAAGCTCGAAATCGCAAAATTTTCTTCAATAAATGCCCAGACCTTTCAAAAAAACAAAAATTTATGAAAATCGGATAAGATTTACGCGAGTTATGTACACAAGACCGAAAGCCACTTAGGCAGCCCTAGCTCAGCGGCCCTTCGTCCAAAGATGCCCATCTGCAATATCAAACCCACTTTTGGTACTACCTTTCAGGGGAAAAACAGGTTTGAAAATCGGTTATGTTTTACTCGAGTTATCGTGACGGACGGACACATTTTTTTTGTTGATTTGGCATCTAGCGACCATGATCGATGCTCAAACCCCCCTCGAATCGACTGGTTACAAACGTAGTGGTATTAAACGCATGGGACTCATCAGCATTGCATGGGAAACCTAAAGGAATGAGGGAGACATATTTGGTGACTCGTTCATCTGTTCGGTCTGAATCCACTTTGGTACTCTCCTAGCATCGCCTCAGAATGATGGCTCTAGGACCGATTATCCCCAGTCAAAATATCCGCAGTCAAAATATCCCCGGACAAAATGTCCCTAGACAAAATATACCACAAAAAACGGACAAAATATCCCCAGATGCAATGTGTACTCAGAAATGGTGAATATAGGTAGGTATTATTAATTAGATATTATATTGTGTGTTGGGGGACTCTGCCCCCTTACCCCGCTGGGGCTTCGCCCCTTAGACTCCGCAAGGGGATATTCCCCCTTGACCCCTCTTTTCGGCCCCGTTTTTTTGTTTTTAGTTGTTTATTTCAGGACGGCGGCGCTAAGTACACTTCACATTGAATATTCTTAATTTTTTGAGTGTGGATTTTTTGTTTGAAGGGATATTTTGTTTGAAGAGATATTTTGTTCGGTGATATTTTGTGTTTTTTTTTTTAATGGAAAAATTGTGGTTATTATGTCCGGTTATTTTGTCTGGGGATATTTTGTCCACGGGGATATTTTGGTTGGGGATATTTTTTTGGGACATTCGGTCTTAACCCCCCGAATAGTATTTCAGTCTGATGTACCGGAACTTCGCAAGTAGTGGAGAGAGCAAATTGCACTTTCCGTCTGCTAACCATCTCATTCAGGACGAAAAATCTGGCGGCGTTAAAATCCGGAGGTGTCCAAATCCGGTAGCGTTCAGGCTGGGAACATTATAACGTAAGTCAGACAATTTTACGTTTACACCATGATACAAGAGAAAGAGCTTTCGGTACTTTTAATTTCAATTGCGAATGTCAAATTCTTTCACTTTTATGAAAAAATAGGTTCTAATTTGTTCTAATTTCCCAAATTGAGATGAAGCTAATTTTTGTTTTTGACGGATTCCCATGTGAAATCTTGAAAATGTTCTACCAGGCGTACGTCCCATTGGAAAGGAAATTTAGCCAGAAAACTGAACTTAAAATGTAACAACCGAGACTAATTCTACATTTTGTAACGTCCGGATTTAGAATTTCAATGAAGATGAAAGAATCAACTATATTTAATGTTGGAGGGGGTGGAAGAGGGACTCTTGTTCATATACCGGTAGAGGCTCTGAGCTGCGGCACTGCCTCTTAGGTCAACTTCTAATTTACTCTTAGTTAACCTCGTAGCTGACAATAGTTGGATTAAGAAGTTAGGGAGAGTGGATTACGTAATTCGTACGAAATTTTCATGGGAAGTCATTGAAATTGTGCGAAGAGGGAAAGGTAGACAAAAATGTTTAAAATTTTGTAGAGCAATTTTCTGCAACAGTCTACATGAAGCACTTATCTCGTATCCTAACAACGCTGTTTCTGGAATGATTATTAGATAAATTTTAAAAATGTAGATATTAAAGGTTTTGGGCGAAGCCACTTATAGCCAAATTTATAACATATGCATATAGCTATTTGTTTTGAGTTATTTGTTTACGTTACAAGTTACAAGTTTACGTTATTAGTTACCATTATAAGTTTATAGCCCAGATCAGTATTGTAACTGATACATAGCATTACTGAGCTGTTCCAAAACTGATCCGCATCAGAACTGACCAGTTTCTAAACTGATTTGGATTATTAGTTTGAAACTTATCAGTTCTGACCCGAATCAGTTTTGAAACTGATCAGTACTGATCCATATCAGTTTTGAAACTGATCAGTATTGATCCCTATCAGTTTCAAAACTGATCAGTATTATCCGGATCAATTTTAAAACTGATCAGTACTGATATGGATCAGTTTTAAAACTGATCATTACTGATATGGATCAGTTTTAAAACTGATCAGTACTGATATAAGTCGCTTTGCCCAAACTCTCCACTGATATGCAACTCTATTCGCGGAATCTGCAAATAGTCATCGTGAAACACTATTCGCAGAACATGAATCGGCGTATTTTGTGCGATTTGTTTTTGTGCGGAGTTTTATTGTCCGGACACCGTTGATATGATTTACAGTCTATGATACATATGTTCCAAATGTATACAATTTTCCTTCGTAATAAAGATATTCGTCATTATGAAAATGCATATCATTGGCTTAAAGACAAGCTGCAAAAATATAAAAAAAAGGAACAAAATGAAATAAAATTACAATGTTACTTAACATATCGTCTCTATGTCGATTATCATCAACAAACGACAAATAGTTATAAATTTTCTAAATCATAAAAAAATACAAGAAGAAACCAACCGCTCGCTTGTTTTGCGCGGTGTATCTAAGATAATAACATACAAATCATCTCAACGCAGGTAATTCGTATCCGCCCAGATTTTGTATTCTTTGTTTCTGATTTGATTTAGAGAGCTATTTATCGATAAAAACATTTCTGTTAAACATTATATGTTTTAAAAAAGGCAACCTGTCACTCTTCAAATTATAAGGATTTATGAAAGAAAGAAAAAAAAAATGTATAAAAAATCGATGTGATTTTTATAATGTAGAAGTAGAAGATAATCGACAGTAACAACACTATAATTTGATGGTTTTAACGATTGCCTTCAATTTTATTGATTTCTATATGCCCATTAGGGAATGCAATTACAAAAACAATTTAATTTTGGTGAAGCAAAGTTCCCTATGAAATAAACAAACAAAAAATATTAAAAAGACTATCCTGTTACAGGATAAATAAATCGTTTGATGAATAGGTTAAGCACCAGATACCAAAAAGGTTTTATAACTTTTTCTACTGGTCCAGTGATTTTTAACGACAATCATTCGCTGCGTTGTAAAAATGTTAGAGACTTGTTTCTGGAAGACGTTTTATTGTCAATCTAAATCCATAAAATGTTTTGATGGAACTTTATTTGTGACCAAACTCTCACAGTTGCATTAGCATAGAAGAACATGCATCACATTCGGTGAAAAGGAAACCATATGTTCGGTTAATGAAAGACTCCTGTCACTAGTGCATCGTGCATTCTAAACACGCCAACCTGTACGAAGCAGACATGTCAGCCGGTCGACAAATGATCGGCGGCCTACTTCTTCTTCTTGTTCAGCCTTTTATATCCACTACTAAATGTAGGCCTCTCCTTTCTCCTTTCACTTCGAACGGTCCATTGCCACTTGTTGCCAATTCGTGCCTGCTGATCTCTTAATGCTATTGGTCCATCATTCTGGTGATCTGCCCATAGGTCGTGTTGTCGGTGGTCTCCAGTTCATGATGGTTTTGATCGTCTGTCATTCGCGTAATGTGTCCTGCCCAGTTATACTTAAGAGACGCTATCCTTTCCATCAACGACTCTTGTTTGTTTTTGAATTCGTTGATTCGTCATTTTGTCCCTGAGCGAAATTCCAAACATACTTCGTTCCATGGCTCTTTGTGCAACGCTTAGTTTGTTTTCTGATGCTTTGGCAAGGGTCATGGTTTTCGCTCCATAAGTCAGTACTGGAAGAATACATGAATCGAATACTTTCCTTTTCAGGATGGGGGTTGGGACCTTGCATTACGCTAGCGTTACAGGGAGGAGGAGGGGGCCTAAAAAATGCCAATTTTAGCGTTACGTAATTTATGAACGGCCCCAAAGTGAATTCTGCGCAGGTTTTTGAGGTGTTAAGAACCTGCGCACAAGTAAAAGTTTCTATTCATTTAGACCTAAATGTAATATGGGTGCTACTTTGCTTTGGGAAAAAATGAAACATTTTTCTAAACTCAATCACATTGATAATTGTCATAAATAAATAAAGTTGCGGGAAATGTTATTTCTGAGATAAAACATTAAATATTATGAAGAATTTCAAAAAGTTTCCTATTATTGAAAAGAGTTACAAGAGAGTCGCACCATTTTCTACACCCCTAACTAAGATTCTTTCGGAATTTACACCGAATGAGACCGCCTCAAGTGTGACGTCTTATGTACGCGTAGAAAATGGTGAGACTCTCTTGTGACTCTTTTCAATAATAGCGAACTTTTTTAAATTCTTCACAATATCTGATGTGTTATCGCAGAATTAACATTTCCCGCAACACTCTGGAAATGCATGGGAGCGATTTTGCACTTTCAGTTTCTCATTAAAATGTCGCTCTTAGAAAAATGTATTTTTGTCATTGCTGAGCTACCCATGAAAGGAAAAGAGATTCAAATTCGAAATGAATTCAATCGCAATAATTGAGTGACAATGTTTCGATGATTTGACAAAAACTATTGTAGAATGTTGAGACTCTCAACTTAAGTTGACAAATAAGTTACAAATAAACTAATATTTGCAAATATTAACACGTTGAAAATGTTCTCTTCAAAGGAGAAAATTCTCGTTTTGGTACAATTGCACCCATAGAAGTAATATTTTACTATGGCTGCTGTACCTTCGGCAGATTAAAGTCCACCCGCTTGAATCAACATTTAAAAGCCACTCACAATTCTCCATCCTA
>CM055403.1:57717219-57739431 GCA_029228625.1 Pseudolycoriella hygida | reverse complement strand
CCGACAGATCAGAAAAAAAGTTTCCATAATGATGAGAACAATAGAAAAATTATTTCTCCATACAAAAGTGTCATTTTCAAACCTCGATATCTCAGCCAATTTTCAACCGATTTTGATGAGTGAGGGCTTGTTTGAAAGCTGCTGCGACATAGTTTTTTTTTTAATAATTTGGAGGGGGGCGAGGGGAAAAAACTCAAAAGTTCGCCTATATATGGCTCCTTGTCCCAAAGGTTTTTGTATGGAGTTTTTTGGGTTTGTTGACGTTTTTTTTGGGGTGTGTGGACTGCGTCACGCCCTCGTCTACCACTGCGGGCATGATGATGAAGGAAATCTCTTTCCAGGCAAGTTGAAAATTCGAAATTTTGGATTGTCTGCTCAGTAAAATTTTTATTTTTAAATTTCAATCTTTATTAGGCTCTAATTCCGTCATTTTGGCTCTAATTTGTATTTTCTGCGAAGTCGGATGGCTGAGATATGCACTAGGGCTACTCTCGTAAAGGCCCTCCTAGCGCTGAACAAGAAAGGGGTAGAACAAATGTTTTTCGTACCGGATAATGTAACACAATAGCATTGTTTTCAATCGGTTATGAGCGTTATGAGGGATTGAAATCAAAATTTCCCAAAAAAGTATAAAAAAATTCCCAAATAGTAGGCTCTGGTCAGAAGTCAACGCGTTTAGTGCGACATCGGTTTGTGTCAAAATATCCAAAATTTCACGATAAACCACACTATTTTTCAGCGCTTTACATTTTATGAATTTCGTATTTTCATGCTTGCTTAGAGAACCGAAATTATTTACCGCAAAGTACTTCCGGTTCTCTTAGCAAGCATAAAAAACTCAATGCATCACGCGAAAACGAGTAGACCTTGTGATGTAAATGACTATTGTATACTTTGACATAAGCCGACGCCGCACTAAAGGCTTGTATTCATGGAAAATTCTTTTGCACTCAAAGCTCCAAGCTTAAAAACAATCGAAAAAGTGAGGTTAACTTCGAAGGTAAGCAATCCGGGTATCCGGACTATCACCATCTGTAAGGGGCCATACACATACTACGTCATATCAAAAGATGAGACAAAACATCAGAATTGCATACAAAAATCATATTTTGTCTCATGTTTTTGTATGACGTAATATGTGTATGACCCCTAATATTGAAAGATGTACCTATGACCTGTCGAATCAAACAGTATAAAAACACTCACAAATTGATTTTGTTCAGCAAAATTTATTTCATTTCAAACAAAAATCCCATTCCGAGTTCATAAACAACTTGACACACTTCGGCATCTACGGCAGCAAATCCTAGACAAAATTTTAATGAACAAGCGAAGTACTTGAGAAGTAAATGAAATTAGAAAACTTACGTTGACCTTTATTGCAATTAAATTTCCTCATTTCACAAGCATTCTCGAACACCTTATAAAGAGGACCATTCATGGCGCACACTTTAACGTTGTCTGCTTCATCGCATGTAATCCTATCGCAAAGATTGTTACTCTTGCGACCAGCTTCAGTAGAAGCAATAAATGCTGAAACAAAATTACAAATTTATGCTTTTACAAAACGATGAATTATTTTGCCTACCGATGGCAATCAAAACACAAAGTAACTTCATTTTTCCGTAGCTCAAGTCTATTGACAACTAAATCCATTCCACATTCAGTATTCATTTATATAAAACAAATAATGTTATCAATGTGACGATTGTTGATGTGTACCGATAACTTTTTCATTTTTTAATTTGTATTTTTTGCTACGATCGATTTCGGATAATTTTTCTAACAAGTTGAATCGACCATTATGATATGTTCAAACAATAATTATTTTTTGACAATGTCCCCAGCGATAGCTGCCTCAAATGTCTCATGTATTTTTAGGTAAATTGAAAAAGCTACCGTTGTTCTAAACGAAGAAAACGAATCTTGATTTAATCGTTCTGTCGAAAAAGCGACAATAATGTTTCCTTGGGCATCACCAGTTTCCATTTAGTAACCGCGAGTGGAGCTGACTGATTCCACATTTTTAGACCCGTACGATGTGTTCCATTTCGACGTGGACAATCTAGAGATGCGCGGACGAGCCTTCCGATCTTTTCCGAGCCCGAAATCACTTCGATGAAAAATGTCCGCCCCTACCAATGCCTGAATGACTCCGAATGCCCGCAAGAAAAGGAGTCTTATGCGTTTACCACGACGTTTGTAACCACCCCAATTTCGACCGGGGAGTAGGGGGAGATCGTGGTCCTTAGATGACGAATCAGCAATAAAAAAAATGTCCGTCCGTCCGTCCGTCCCCGCGAAAACTTGAGTAATACTCAACCGATTTTCAAAAATTTTTTCCCTGAAAAGGGCCGCCGAGCTAGGGCCGTCTAGTGGTTTGTGGTCTTTTGTACATAACTCGAGTAAATCTTTTCCGATTTTCAAAGATTTTTTGTTTGAAAGATCTGGACATGGCCGACAATTTATGGAAGAAACTTTTTTGGATTTGAGTCCTTGGTCTCAGCTACGGCACTAAAAACGAGTCTCTGCTAGGGCCATACGTGTTTTTTGTACATAGCTCGAGTAAATCTCTTGCGATTTTCAATTTTTTTTTTTTTTTTGATCGAAAGATCTAGATTTAGATTTATCAGTTTGGGAAGACCTATTGTTGGTCTTGAAACACAGATCCTGGGATCCTTTGTTCTTTTCCCCGTTCATCATATAAATCATTATGTGAGCCTTCCTGTCGCTTCCATGAAACAGTCCAAAATGGCAGGTCCACATTTGATAGTCTCAGATGGTCTCACAGTATAATTCCCAAGAATCCTGCGTCTCATTTGGAGGAATTTAGGGCAGAGCGCCCTAATCATGTCTTTACTGTCCGAACAGATAAAGATCTCTCTTCCCTGCGTCCCCGCCAGCAGTGATTCTTGAGCTCCCATGAGAGCTGCGTAGACCTCTGCCTGAAGGACACTGGAAGTTTTGCCCAAATGGAACCAACTGCCATGTGCAGTGTCTGGATCGTATATTCCAGTCCCTGCTCTTTCTTCGGCCTTGGATCCATAAGTGAAAAACACTTTCGCATTTCTAGGCAAACAGATTGGCCACCCATCTAGCCATTCTTGCCTGCTCGGAAATATCGCTTCAAAACGCCAAGTGAAGTCAGTTACTGGCGCCATCCGGTCTCTTGGCATGTCAAAAATCGGGTTCGAAATAACGTCTCTAATTCTGCCATGTCCTAACGGAAGTACGGGCCCATAAGCCTGACTGCTCTATCCTAGCCGCAAAATGGCCTTAGATGACAGACCGCAATTCCTCCCAAAGGAGTTTTTACAGATCCAAAACGCCGTCAAGGCCTTTTGTACCTTGTGTTCGGTATGATCGATCCAATTTAGTTTGCTATCTAGCATGACTCCGAGGTATTTTACCCTTGGAGCGAGTTCTAGGTCCACATTGAAGAGCCTCATATTCCCCACCAGATCTGATCCTGTACTTCTTCTACTGAATAGCACAAGGTCTGTCTTAGTGGGGTTGACCCTTAGGCCCTTCTCCAAACACCAGTTCTCCATTATTCCCAGCGCAACTCTCATGCGATCTCCCAAGGTGCTTTCAAACTTCCCTCTAGCTAGAACCGTCAGGTCGTCCTAATACCCCTGCGCATAGATTCCTTCCTCATTCAGTTTTTTAATGAGGGAGTCTACCCCTATGCACCAGAGTATGGGTGAAAGGATCCCGCCATGTGGGCATCCCTTGGTTACCCAAAGATTTTTCTTGTGACCACATATAATAGCCTTAACCGTTCTATCCCTGAGCATGCTTTCTATCCATCTCACCACAACTCCTCCCACTCCTCTTTCAACCAGGGCTTGACGGATAATATCGAAAGGTCTAGGACTGTCCCCCGTTTTATAGAAGAAAATTTGTTGTTTAGATACCCTTGGACTCAGTCAGTACCCTAATACTGAGTTTCTACTAGGGCTCAACGTGTGCGCTTACATAAGTTGGATAAATCCCAACTGATTTTGTTGATTCTTTTGGGAGGTAATCGAGTGCCGAATTATATTCAAAAACAAAAATTTGGCCCGGTGCCTGTGCTTAGGGCTAAGTGAGCCTCAGGTCAGTCCTAAGGCCTGCCCTAGACAAAAAAATGCTTTTTTACTATGTTGTAGAGAAAATGGAGAGAAATACTTTTGTCTATGTAAGTATTTGTCAGAGGCCTCTCAATTTTGTAGTTTCGGAAGGCAATTTTTACACCGTTTCTTCGGACGGGTTTTTCAATATTGCCCTCTCGGCAAATTCTAATACAATTTAATGTGGACGTAATTTCATACCCTTAAGAGTGAAGGCAATATTTACTTAAATACGTTCGAGTCTGTTCGTAACATCAACTCTGTTTGCCACATCTATTCTGATACGTACGGGTCCCTTGCATATGTTTTACTTCCAACATGGGCATTAGACAGTCCGAAAATGGGGAAGGAAATAAAACAACAGAATGCTTTTTTGAATTAATTTTCTACCTGTACAGTAGGGTTGGTCGATTTTCCACTTTTATTTTTTTTTTGGGAAGAGTACCAATTGGACACGACTACAGGGGTCGCTACCGTTTTGGTCCGTTTTTTTAGGAATCCAAAGACAAAGTTCTTCATTGTGAGTCCATTAACATTTTTCTAGGCACTGCAAAATATGCTCTAAAATACGCACTAAAACAACACTATAGAATGCGACATATTTGGCTCCTTATTAAGTAGCGATAGCTGTACGCCCGTCGGCCTGTGCATTGTCACAATTACGACAAACATGACGTCACAAAAATGACGCCCGCCGCAAAAATGATGTCATAAAAATGACGTCACAGAAATAACGACGCAACTTAAACGTCACAAATATAATCAAACTTATGACGTCATAGATATTATTTCGTGTAATTCCGCTACTTTTTATATCAATGTCAATGGTTAATTAAGTCAAAAAATTACAGGAGTCAAGTGTGAAGCACTGTGCTAAAATGTGCGTTTAATACTAACATCATGCATCATACATGCTACATACATGCATCACGCGTAAGCCATACATATAAAGCGTATATATCATACTTCCATGGCGTATACCCTAAAATCTCACTGCCTCAATGCACAAATCAAAAACACACCTAAATTGGCAAATCTTTCCGATGAAGTAATCTACTTAAATAATTGAACTGATGTTAACATTTTGTCGCTCTCTTTTGATTAATTAATTTTCACAAATAAACGAAGCCAGTTTCTCCTTACGAGCAATGAATGATGCGTATTTTTGCAGAAACATTACACACCACCCCAAGCAATCCCCGCGGTAACTAATTCGTTAACCTATTATTTCCTGCTATTGACTCCAGAAAATTAGGTTTAAAAAGAACCGTCTTGGACGAATTTATTATTCAATATCCTGGGTAATATCTTTTCCTTCCAACCCCATATCCGATTCTTTCAACATTATGGGTACAAACAAGCATTGAGAATGAGCTGCTCTAAATACGGTAACCTTTCTTTAAAATTTTAATAAAATGAAACGAAAATATCGCAACCCGTAGACATATTGATTTGACTTTTGTTTGTTTGCTATCGAGAATATGAATCCGTTAAATTAATATAACAATCCCATCAAAATTCTCCCTATTCGATTGTTCCAACAAAAGCAATTTTTGTAATAATTAAACTCATCATAGCCAAAGGATATTCCATGTCAAACAATATCATCCCCCACATAAATCCACATATTATTTAATATTATAGTATGTAAGGACGTAACAATTCCATAAAAAGAAAAAGACCAATTTAATAAAGTAAAAGATTTGCTACCCCATCATAACATTTTGATATATCCGAAACATTGTGGGGGAGCTTATTGAACATATGTAATTTAGATATATAAAAAAATGGGAAAAATAAGAGAATTCTTCAATTTTTTTTTTTTCTCTAAAGTGATATCTGTCGTACAAAATTATAATGGGCTTAGGAATTCCTATGATTCATTCATGACATCCGGAGTGGGTTGTTAGGGTTGCTAATGTTTTTCCATTCAAGTAGAATTAAATTAATTTTGCAGATATACTTAAAGTACCTGAAGCCAACTTGAACATGGGTTGCAGTTCGTTAATGAAATGCTACAGGGTGCATCACATAGAAATGATGCGCTCTCTGTTACTGTTGAATGGGTAAAATTTAAGTTTAGTGGACTACCCCCGGGAGGAGAGGAAAGGGGAGGGGATCGATAGAGGCTCACGCCCTGATCACGAATATATATTTTTTTTCGGCGCTCACCCCCCCCCCCCCTTCGGAAATAGGTGACCCCTCGAAATTTTAAATTTTCTTTCGCTCTAAAAACCAATATTTATATTAGAGAAATTCACTTCTTTACTCATGTAAACATTCGCTAACTGTACTGTTACTCAGGATACGCACGTGGAGGCTGTTTACATGTATCCCATTGGCCCTGAAAAGGGCCGTTTGGCATACCGAAGTGGGGACACCTCGGTGCGTCAGTCCTGAAGTAGTTAACGACCCCAAACCCCCTTCAGTATCGGTTATTTGGGCATCACTTAGTACGTTTGGTACGACCATCAAAGTACGCAACTGTCTTCAGAGTCGTATCATAGGAGTACTCTCGGCTTCGTCTTTCTGGTCCATGTGCAGCATCATTGAAATATGTATACCGATTTTTCACTTCTGCACGACGTGCGGAAGTGTAACTATTTCTTAAAGTGAAATGCAGCACATCATGCAACAATTCTTCACAAACGCCATTTTTTAATGCAAAATTCACAACTATCACTCGGTTATGATACTTTAAATTTGGTTCCCAACTATCAGCGTCTCCTATCATCATTTGCAAGTATAGCCACGGATTCCGCAATTTCCGCCGTAGTACAGTTACGTCTTTCGACATTATCGTCTTAGTGTACAGCAAAATATGTTCTTTACTAATCAAAGACAGACACGATTTGTTGCCGATCAAAGAATACGTAGATTTTTCAATTACGTCAATAATTTTAGACATCGTGCATTAAGATAATCATTATTCACATTGTGCTCGTAATAGCTTCGGTAAATTTTACAACCAATGTAAGCTTACACGCTTTGGAGGGACACGATGGAATAATAAAATTGTCGAAAGACCTCGGATTGATCGGGAAAGTGCCCAAATGCACAAATTGTGCTTCTTTAATGGTGTTGCGCATCGGCAAATCAACCGTTGACGGATTCAAAGGAAGTGTACCGGCAAATTGGTTAAAACCAAAAAGGCCACAAAAGTCTGCAACGCCACGAAATCGTACAGACATGGGACTTTCTTTGAGGGAACTCATTTGGAAATATGGCAAGTACTCGGTTTCATGGACCTGTGGTTGAAAAAGGTTCAACATAACCACATATCCGAATTAATCGGAGTTTCTGAGGTTTCGTTGGTAGATTGGTCATCCTTAGTGTGGGGAGGTTTTGTTCGATGCAATGTTGTACAACGCAGAGCCACTTGGAGGTCTGTCTGACGCACCGAGGGGTCCAGTATGCCAAACGGACCTTGGGCCAATGGGATACATATAAACAGCCTCCACGTGGCGTATCCTGGGTAACAGTACATTTAGCGAATGTTTACATGAGTAAAGAAGTGAATTTCTCTAATATAAATATCAGTTTTTAGAGCGCAAGAAAATTTAAAATTTTGAAACTTTGAATCCTCCTATTTCCGAAGGTGGGGGTGAGCGCCGAAAAAAAATATATATTCGTGATCAGGGCGTGAGCCTCTATTGATCCCCTCCCCTTTCCTCTCCTCCCGGGGGTAGTCCACCAAACTTAAATTTTTTCATTGACTGTTCAAGCGGACCAGTTGAACTTGACATTAATAGGCACTGTCTTTGTAACAAAAGCAAAAAATGCGTTCGGAAATATTTTTGTATGAATATTTTTGTGCGTTTCTTTTTTTCTATTAATTACAATAAATTAGTAAGATAACACGACGGCATGCACCGTCGCGTCGGCGCATTGTGTATCGTGTAAATTTGTGTTTTTTTAATTTTCATTTACCTGTCGTAAGCATAACCTCACAATACAACTACAAACTGTGCTGTCATTGAATGGATTTCTCGAGGATCTGGAGGACGACGTTGTTATTCTTATCCAATGATCAATGATGAGAAATACTAGTTCGAAGGCACTTACTACGTCTTTCGATCGACAACAAGGTTGGTTCAAGGCATTAAACCGTGCAGATGTTTTGACGATGGATTTGTTATTAAAATTTCTTTATATTTAAAAAAATCCGGCTAAAATGCACTTTAGCACTTTTTTTGCATATATTTTGTTGAAATTTCCTTGTTCAAAATGACGACGACTACACTGTCACAAAACATCACTCATTGGCCACTTACATGGCGCCCGAACTTATTTACATCACCATTTAGGAACATAACCTATTTCCTATTGACATTATACGAATAGTAGTCGCGTTGGTATCGTGGTGAGTGATGTTTGATGTAGTGGTCGCCATTTTGTACAAGAAAAATGAATTTAATTGAAGAAGCAAAGTTAGTCGTCGTCATTTTGTACAAGGAAATTTCACTAATTATATGCAAAAAGAATATTTTTTTTGAGGGAGTGGCCAGGATGGGCTTCCGCGCCTTAATTCTTGTTGCACTGTCATCTGTGACCCCCTGCACCAATTCCAATAAAAAAATCAAATTCCAGCTGTTCCCCTAAAGTGCATTTTTGCCAAACATCCGCTAAATATTTATTTACTTAAAATAAAATGAGACTTTCGTGTACTCAATCTGGTTTTTTCTTTTTTTGAGAATAATAGACCCCCAAAAGCTCCGGTAATAGATCGTTTTCCGAAAATTCTCTTGCTTTTGCAATAGCTTCCAGACCAAAGAACACACGTCTTCTAATCATAACTGATGGTTGCTAAACTACAAAGTCACGAAGGTTTAACCTAAAATTATAAACAAAATTGGAAAATTAGGGCAAAAAATTAAAAAATGAATCAATGAGAGTTAAGAATTAAGAATTAAAAATCCATCCAGTAACAATCTTTTTGCATGCAATTGTTTTTATCCAGCCGCTTTCGTGCGTTTGTTATTACAAGTAACTTAAATTTGAAATTTAACAAAAAAGAATAAAATAGCGGCCAGCACTTTTAGAATAATTGTTTTTATTTTGTTTTGATTTATTTGACAGCGCCTGAAAAAGGCAACTTAAAGCAACTAGTCCAGTAAGCATAACTTGTCCGGTTAAACAGCCAATTAGTCCTTCAATAGGCTACTTCGCGGAATGAAACACTTTCACTTGCTGGGGGAAAATTATGAATTATTTGGTGTGTGTATTTGTGATATGTACATTGGTGTGTGGTGGTGTATATGTGTATTAGTGACGATTGCAAATAAAACTCACAAAATTTGGGAAATTTGGGCGTCCAAAAAAATGCTATTGATTTTTCTCTCAAATCCTACACTGACCGAAAAATGTAAAAAAATTTTTAAATTGCGAGCAGAATTAATCTTCTACGAAAGCTAACAGGGACAACATGGGGTGCGTCACCTGCATGTCTGCGTACAACGGCCGTCACATTAGTTTTTTTGTGTGCAGAATCCTGCAGCGCAACGTGGCTCAACAGCGCCCACGCGTACAAGGTCGATGTACAATTCAACACTGCAATGAGGCTCATTACTGGCATAGTAAACTCGACACGATTAGAATGTCTACCAGCCCTAAATACCATTGCCCCACCAGAGCTTCGTAGACAGAAACAATTGCTGGTCTTATACTGAAAAACTCTGGAAAACAAACGAAAAACCACTGAACAGAGACATAACACTACCTAGAATCGAGAGACATCCCATTGTCACCGCTGAGATGCTTCATTCCATTCATTTCAACCTAGAAGATGCATGGAAAGAGGTCTGGTCGGTATCGGAGCAGGTATCACAACTGATCTCTTCAACTTCAACGAGGAGTCTAAAGAATTCTACCTGACGTGTAAGCTGTGGAGCAATTTAAACAGACTAAGAACTGGACATGATGGTATGATGGAACAGGTATGATGGAGATATATTGTCTAATGAAACTCGTAATTAGCTAATGAAGCTGAACCTGTGAATTGCAACGACTCTACCTTAAGTTTCCTATTAATACTGCGATATTCGCCATTAACCTTTTAATTTTTTAACTTGTTTAACGTATTTTTTTGTGTTTATTAAAAATGTGAGAGAGAAGTTTATTTCAATTCATTCTACAAACAAGTTGACAAAAGACTATAATTAAAACATTCAAATAAAAAATCAAATTAATAATCACTGGACGAAATATAATTCCTCCATCGGCGCACTTTTCAGGATACTGGAGATGACGCACATTGCATTTCCGTGTTGAATGTCTGAGGACACTTTTTGGAATAGATAAGTCCTAGATTTCGGTTCGCCGATTATTCGAATCAGCTCTGCGCCAATTTTGATGAAGGGGTAGCTCTGCTTAATTCGGGAATACACTGTGTGCTTTCGATCAGATGCCTTCGTAGACGCCATACCCGGTCGCTTTGTTCTGCCTTCCCCATTGGATTTCGCTAGTGAATCGGCACACGTTGCATCCTACACTAGGGCTCGGCCTTTTTCCCAAGCGGTGTATGTGATGCCATCCGGGCGTTTCTTGCCATCATCGCGGAATAGGCCGGGTGGTTCAAGAAACGAGTTAATGTTTATTGACGACAAAGCTGTATGCAGTACTCGGCTGAGTTCTGCGTGTCTGAATAATTTTCCAGAGTTCTTTTTACAATGTAGGCCGTGTCGGCCAAGAGAATCAACTGAAACGCCGCATGCGTTAAGAAAAGGGTGACAGATTTTAGCGCCGAGACGTAGGCCTATGCACATACGGAAAACGTCATTGTTCATTAGCGTTCCAATGGTAGGGCTCGGCACTACATTCAACCAGGCTGCGGACATTTTGTTCTGGAGCAGTTGGAAGCGGAACGATTCGGTGTCGTTTGGAAATGACATTTCTGATGCGACTCTGGTGGTGTTCATTAGGTCCTAGTCCTAGGGATGTCGTTAATCTCGTTCCACCTTGATATAGCCTCTGGGTAATAGGCGATATCAGATTCGTGATCCCGTAAATAGATTAATGTAGATACGATATCCAAAACGTCATGTACTGAAGACAGAAAGGCTGGTAGCGAGATGTCCAACAATGAACGAACACCTAGACCTCCGGAGTTGACTGGCAGACTCGATTGAACCCATTAGGAATTGTTAAGTTGAACGTTGATTAATTTTTCCAATTTCATGTCCATATCCAATTGACGTAAAAGATCAGGAAATATCCACAGCGGTGTGCATCGGAACAAGTAGACCAGTTTCGGGATGACCATGCAGTTTTTTAGGACGAAATATGCGTAGTGGTGCTGCAGAGAAGATAGTAGGTTAATAAGTACGTACATTTTCTCAAGTTTCCTTTTCGCAAGCGATTCCATGCCGCCTTCCAGCAACTGTGCACCTAATATGTCCAGATCTTCTTCGTTAACCACTCGAATTCCGGGGGCTAGAGCTTCGAATTCGCTAACTATGCTCGGTTTTGGGTGTCCATTGCAGAAGAATAACTCGCACTTTGCACTATTCAACTCGAGACCCAACCTTTTAGCTTTCCCTATAATGGTCGCTAAGTTCGATAGTACAGTTTCTGGTAAATCTCCAAGTGTATTTGAATAAAATTCTTCATCTGAACGACGCCGACGGCTCACTTCGCTTGCGTAACATTTGAACCAACGCACACCTCTAATTCGAATGTCGAATAAGATAAAATTCTATGGTATGATTGTGGTGTGGAAAGTGCAAAATAAAACCTTCCATAAAAAACAAAATGAAATAAATAATAAAATTTAACTGATTCAAACACCCTATACCATTGCTCTCCCTATTACAAACAGAATAACTTTGATGTACTCGAATATGTTGATGTTGAAATAAATTACGATTTCAGAAAACAATACTCTGCAAAGTTTTTCTTGTCATGTGAACTGTATATCGTTCCATGACTTTTTCAAAAATGTTATCATTCAACTTTGCTAACAATACACTGAATGAATTGATTTTAATTTAAGATTTCTTTGTTCTTTTCTTCTTACTCATTGCTACAACTTACTATACTAGTTTTCAATCTTAATCTAAACAAATATCCATTCATTGGCGCCTTTAAGTCGACTATTTTTGACATCAGTTTTTATTATATCGCATCCATACTACACAGCGGTCGGATGGTATTATACACCACTGAACTTAACATATGGATGGTTCATTTATCAGAAACTTTTTATGGTTACCATGCGAAGATATATTTGATTAAAAATTTATGGAATTTTTTAAAAGTTTCGGTGTTACGATGTAAAATGGATGCAACTGAATATAATTTTAGGCGACGACATAATAAATGCTAAATTTTTCATTGTTCGGGGAAGTTTGATGATTGTTCGAACGATCATTTAGTAAAGAGAAAACATTTTGCGAATATTGTTCTCCAATATCTTTCGGTTTTAGATTGAAAGTTCTGGTTTAATAAAAAAACACCTAAAATAAATGGTTAATGGTTATCGCCTTATAACCCCATCAGTGCCGCCACAAGGTTTTTGGCGCCCTAAGCATCCAAAGCCGCCCTTTTGAGTTACCGATTTCAATAAAAAACTGAAAATTTTTATACGATGTCCACATTATTTTTGGCGATTTTACATTTACGAATTTTATGATAACATCGTCGAAGTTAACCGTTTTGGTAATATCTAAACTGTTGATAAAGAAGTAGAGGCGTCGAGTTTCGTTTCGGAGTAGGAGATTTTGATTAAAAAATTTTGTAGGTCCATGTCGTCGGCCCCCGACTTTCTAGTGCTGAAGTGATATATACTGCACTAATTGGGCTCTAATTTGTGCTGTCGAATCCCCTCAATTAGTGGTGCTCTGATGACCGAGCACTAATTATTTGAAAAACGAATTTTTCATTTTTCGTAATTTTTACAAGGGAACCCATCTCAATTTTCATTTTATGTCATAGAACTTCTCAGTATTAATTAGTGCTCGATTAGTGCTGGAACGAGTTCCAAGATGAACAAAATCGGTCGACTGACTCCGGAGTTCGGAGTTAGGGCCGAAAAAGTGGTCCAAATCTATGTTTTGTGAGAGCTGGTGAAACTTTTCGCATATATATCCACAAAACATGCACGTTAATTGCTTTCCAAGGTTTTAAATGAGAGATATGGACCTCAAGAAACTAACCAACAACATTTGGTGAAAATGGATTAAGATGTTTGGGCTTTAGGTCAATAAAGTTGGCGTAACTTGGGCTACTCGACCGTAAACTATAGTTGAGGGTTTTTCAAGAATATATCGTGGATTATGAGGCTTTTATTTGTTACCTTGTAAAGAAAATTGAAGAGAACATTTTTTGGGTAGTTCTCGGCATTATCAACCTCATCCCGTGTTGGTTCCTAAATTTTGGGACTCGAAATTATTGCTATAGCTCTTCTCAAATAACATCGGCTTTTTTGATGTTTTTGGGTAGTTTTCGACATAGGCAACATCCTCCCATGCGCTCCCATGTTGCCTCCTAAGTCTTGGGATTCGACATGATTTCTAGCACTTGGGAGGAGGTTGATTATGTCGAAAAATACCATAAAGCATCAAGAAACCCGATATAAATTTAGAAGTGATAGGAAAATCACCTCGAATCTCAATATTTGGGAACCAACATGGGAGGAGGTTGATAATGTCGAAGATAGCAAATAAAAGCCTCATAATCAACGTTATATTCATAGAAAACCCTCAACTATAGTTTACGGTCGAGTAGCCCAAGTTACGCCGACTTTATTGACCTAAAGCCCGAAAAACTCAATCCATTTTCACCAAATGTTGTTGGTTCATATCTCTCATTTAAAACCTTGGAAAGCAATTAGCGTGCATGTTTTGCGGAGATATATGCGAAAAGTTTCACCAGCTCTCACAAAACACAGATTTGGACCACTTTCTCGGCAAAAACTCCGGAGCCAGTCGGCCAACTTTGCTCATCTTGGAACTTGTTCCAGCACTAATCGAGCACTAATTAATACTGAGAAGTTCTTTGACATAAAATGAAAATTGTAAAAATGGCGAAACATGAAAAATTCATTTTTCAAATGATTAGTGCTCGGTCATCAGAGCAGCACTAATTGTGGGGATGGTTGCATTCGACAGCACAAATTAGAGCCCAATTAGTGCAGTATATATCACTTCAGAGCACTAGAAAATCGGGGACTGACGACATGGACCTAATTTTTGTCAGTATTTTTCTCTGCGCCGTGCTGCAATAACAATTTTTTGCAGATGTGGCCGACAAGCCTTTAAAGACTCAGGTCACCACAAATTGTCATTGTTTTTTGGCAAAAATGGACAAAAAATTCATCAGCCAAAATATTGAAATTAGATTGTTGGAGAATAAAAATGTTGCGCCGTGCCGCAGGCAAACATTTTAAGACTTCAATACGCTCATGACGTAGAAATTTTCATTTTACTTCGAAACGTTCATAATTTATAAATGGTTTATGATGAGTAACTGTTCTTTTTTAATCAAGAACTCTTGATGTTATTCAGATATGTTGTTGTTGTTGAGAGTAGTTATCATGAGTTAATGGAACGGGTTAGCTCAGTGGTTACGTACTGGCTTTCCACCGAGAATATCCGGGTTCAATCCTGGTGGAGACAAATTCTGTATAGGATTTTTCTTCAATGTATAGCATGAAAATAACGCTCCTAGGCACACCCAGGCTTCATAACATGGGTAGTTGTGAATTTGGTGCAGCAGAATGACAAATATGACGTCACCCATATTCGATGAATTCTGTGTACAAATATCTGAGTCTAACTTAAGGCGGAAATATAATTAGCACCAGGAGAAATCCTACAGTGCTAGCAACCGTTAGGTGTAATTCGGAGCTCACGTTAAGCATGTGGCCCAACAATGCCTGCCGGTAAAACACATTGATGGGACGAACCGGCATTTTAAGCCCTACTAGCTTCGGCACCTAGTACATCATAGTTGGCACTAGGTTTGTGGGAATTGCGCATTAAAAGCTTCGGTAACGAAAGGATCTATAAGAAGAATCGTTCTGACCAAAGCTCATAAAAAATTGCGGGACTAGTAAATAAAAAATGATCTTGCCTCTGATCCGGACGGGTTGCATCGACGGATTATTATTATTACGAGTATTAACATAAAAGAAAATTAATCAGTGGGACAAGTTGCACTATTCTACGACCGACTGCTGTACCGACCAAATGTTAACGTAACGTAACGTAAGATTGAAAGAATTCTGGATTAGAGCAGATGAGTATATGCGAGCGAATCGAAGGTCCTTGGGAGCACAGTGAATGGGGTGAGAAGGCAAATAATACTCGTCGTGCACCAGGTTTGCTACAGTTCTTACACTGTTGATTTGATGCCTTTATGTTGTCATTATATGAATGATGAAAGTGAGAAGATACTGAGATGTGGTAGCAATGGGATTATTGAGAGGTAAAAGAAAGAGAAGTGAAGGGAAAAATTGAGGTAAAATGTCTCTTACTTAAATTGGGTACGAAGCAGAAAGTCTTTAAGTGCTAATCTAAATCGACGAGGTGGAGCTTGAGAGACACGAGCGCGCAAGGGCAAAATATGTCTTCAGTAGCACTGATCTTGGCAAAAGTCTCTTAAGTTTACACAGAACTCCACAGACTGAAGCCATTTTCCTACACATTTGCAAGATATGGGCGTCCCAGAAAAGTTTGTCATCCAGGATAAAGCCTGGGTACTTGCATACTTTAACCGCATCTATTGGTGCACCTTCAAGGGTAATTCCACCCGTTAGAGTCCCACTAGGTATTCTGAAGTGCATTGCCTTTGTTTTACTGACATTTAGGGTTAACTTATTGGAGTCCAGGAAGTTTTTAAGCAACGCGATGTCATCATTCATACTTAGTACGTTGGTTTCAGTAGATTCAGCAAGATAGAATAGTGAAGTATCATCCACAAACAGGTATGTCTTTCCAATCATAGGGAGTCTATACAGGTCATTTATGTATATTAGGAACATCAAGGGGCCCAGGACACTTCCTTGGGGAACACCAATCCCAATATTTCTCAATGGACTCGCAATGGACTCCGCTAATTGCAACACATTGTTTCCTATTCGCTCGGTAATCCTTCAGCACCTTCAGCAATTCAAGCGGACCTCCCCTAATTCCCGGCCGTTCGAGTTTCTGCACTAGGATCACATGGTTTACGCAGTAGAAAGCCGTTTTTAGGTCCAATAAGATAGTACTAACAGCAAGCCCGTCATCCAGGCTCCGAAACACTTTGTCTAACACTTCATATACTGCCGAATGGGCGCCAGATTTCTCTCGAAAGCCATATTGTTTCAGGTAGAAGAATTTGTTTCTACCAAGAAATAACATCAGCTTTTTATAATAAATAAATAGAGGGAAATAAACTATTCTTCCGAAAAAGCGCTGTGGAAACAATCTTCATCCCTAGGAGATAACATTACTTTTCATTTTAAAGCAAATAACAAATTCTAACTCGAGCGAATTTTTGTTCCAGTTGGAATTCCATATTTTCTCCTCGCGGATAACACATAGGTAGAGACTATTCGCTCATTGTGCGAATAGTCACTTTATTATGGACATGCTATTTGCACACTGTGCGATACCCATAGTATAATAAAGTGACTATTCGCAATGTGCGAAAACCGTAGTAAAATAAAGTGACATTTCGCACAATCGACTTATTTTCAAGGCCAGATTCTAGGTACTGACATGGTAGAATACTCGATGAATTGAATGAGCTTTATGTTGTTTTGTTGGTTTTAGGTTGGTGTTATATGGGACGACTCTTTCGCAAACTTCTATAAATATGTAGACCATCCTTCATGAGTGGTGTTGCTAATAGGTCCTTGCCACCGATGTGCGTGTCCTGATGCCTTGATACGGTCTGATTTACCAAAAGTTTGCTATTATTTGGCAACAAAACCGATTAAGTGATGCAACTAAAAACAACAAAGCAGCAAAAAGAGCTCTGTTAGAAAGATAAAACAAAAATTTTTCCAAGAGTACTTGCTGTTTGCCACAGATGAGGACAATATTCTGTTAGCAACACCACTCATGATGGAAGGTATCAGGACACACGCATCACTGCCAAGAACCATTAAGCAACACCACTTATGAAGGATGGTCTGCAGATTTGTAGAAATTTGCGAAAGAGTCGCCCCATACAACATCAACCTAAAACCAACAGAAAAACCAACAAAACAACAAAAAGCTCATTCAATTCATTGAGTATTCTACCATGTCGGTACATAGAATCTGGCCTTCAAGGAAAACGTTGTTTTAGCGAAAACCACAAAATTTATTGCCTCTGTATACAATTTACACATAAATACATTTTTTTATATGGAAAAAGTTATGGTCATAGAAAAAAATTTAGTGAAGAATTGTGTTAGGTTTGCGAAAGCGTAAATACAAAAAGAAACTATCCAGCAACGAAAGACTTCATTGATTGTTCCGAGGTATGCGCTTTCCGAATATGCGATAAATATATCACCATTCCACGGTGGAAATTGTATGAATATCCTTTTCGAAATATGAATACAGCAGACGCAATTTATTTCCATCACTCTTCGAAGTGTCACTCCACCGTAACCAGTTAAACATATGATCGACCGATATACCATTAAAGAACGAAAATGTAGCGACTAATAAACGATTTTTCTAGCAACACTTTCCGAAAAAAGAATCCACAATGAACACTGTCACATTGCTAAAATCTTTTCCTTTGAACAAATTTCTTCATATTTCCATGATAAAATTCGACCGGTCGCAATCGTTACGAAAATGGAAAAAAAAATTAAGGAATAGCCAGGGACGTTACAATCTTTTGTTTTGATCTTTGCAAGTAATATTCAAAGTGAAGTTGGCGGCAGTTGCGACCGAGGGGACCAAGGCTTAGTTCGTTGCTAGAAAATCAGCTGTTTTTTCATCATGCCCGGAGCGGTAGCGGAGTGCGTGACGCAGTCCCCACACCCCAAAAAAAAAAAAACGTCCACAAACCCAAAAAACTCCATACAAAAACCTTTGGGACAAGGAGCCATATATAGGCAAACTTTTGAGTTTTTTCCCCTCGCTCCCCTCTCCCTGAAATTGAAATTGAAAATTGGCTGAGATACCGAGGTTTGAAAATTACATTTTTCTATGGCCAATGGATTTTTCTATAGTTCTCATCACAATGGAAACTTTTTTTCTGATCTGTCGGTTTCTATGTTCTATGTTCTATGTTATTCTATCTATTAATAATTTTCGATCTCGAGAACTAGACAGCCGATCTTCCTGAAATTTCAAGGAAAATTCTGGAAAAGCCGTGGCATGTGGAAAAGTGGTCAATTTTGAGGGTTTTTTAGGTAATGCTCGGAGTTTTCGAATTTCAGCTCCGAAGTGACAATAGCTAGAGAGTTGGTTTCTTCGGGAAAGTTATAGAGTTGTATTTTTCAGCAATCATTTATTTGTAATCTGCATTTAGTAGAACATATCTGACCAAAACCACCCTCCCTATATACTTTACAGTTTTTTCGTTAAAATATCGTTTCTGTTTGTATTTATGCATCTCGCTATGCTTAAATTGTCGCCCATCCGAGAACTGTAACAGCCCCATTGCCAAGTGTGCTAACTGCAAAGGGGATCATAACGCAAACTCTACAAACTGTCCGAAAAGGAAAGAATTTATAGAAATGAGAGCCAAACTCTCAGCTTCATCAAATCACTAAAAAATAATCAAGCCAACACCAGCACCCCGGAACAATCTGAGAAATTTTTCCGTTATGGCAAAATCATCTCTCGCTACTGCAGCACCTACGTCGGCACCTTCGTCGCAAGCTAAAGCAACAAATTGGTCAGCAGTGCTTAAATCCAACAACGCAACAACCAACAAATTCGAACTAAGCGAGATTGGTCCTATTATGACTGAAATTCTGGAGGGGTTAACCAAATGCAAAACCAAAGAACAACAACTAGTCCTCATGTTCGAAATGGCCACAAAATACATCTACAATGCTGCACCATAAGGACTTAAAGATCACGTCATGGAATGCTCAAAGTATCCTTCCTAAGATTATTGAATTTAACAAATTTTTAATGACTCATAATATACCAGTATGCTTAATTTCAGAAACTTGGCTAAAGACAGCTGAGAGTGGTTCAGTACAAGGCTACACGCTCTACAGGAAAGACCGACCGTCTGTTAACAGCAAACGTAATAGCGGTGGCGGAGTCGCTATTTCGATAAGAAACGATATTCCTCACAGCCAGTTATGCGACATGCAACTGGAGATTGTTGAATCGATCGGCATAGAAGTTTGTGGAATACACATCTATTCCGTCTATTTTCCTGGCTCCAAGCTCAATCCCCAAAAGCTACAGGCATTCAAGCGGGATATCATTAAACTAACCTCTATCAAGAACAAATTTCTCCTGGGTGGAGACCTAAATTCAAAACATAGACTATGGAACTGTCTGAAAGGTAACACAGCAGGCAAAATTTTATTCCAGGAAATGCATAAAAGAAGTTTTGTAGTACATTTCCCAGATTCCCCTACTTATTTCCCCCCACAAGGAAATAAGGCTACCCCTTCTACGATCGATATGTTCCTTAGTAACGGCCTTATCAATATTTCAAACATTGTCACTGTGAACGAACTGTCCTCTAACCATTTGCCATTCTCTCTTCAGCTGCAACCTGCTGTTGCACTGAAGACTACCGTTCCTAAATTAAGATGTTATGCAAAAGCTGACTGGGTCAAATTCAGGTCATTCTTAACGGAGAATATTTGTCTCTACTCGACCAAGTCACAACTACACTCCACAACTGAGATTGATTCCTCTATCGATGAGTAAGTGAAACTGATGAAAAAAGCCGAAGACATATCGATTCCAATGTTTAAAAATGTATATCACGTGCCTCCTGTGAGTGATGCGGTTTCCAAGTTGATTTCAATAAGAAGATTCAAGCGCAGACAATGGCAGACAACCAGCCAACCCGATCTGAAAATAGAAGTGAACTCAAACTCATGATAATGCAATTTGGAACAACAAATTGTCCCAATTGAACGGACACTCCAAACAAATCTGGAGAATTACAAAGACCTTAAAGAATTCCTTTAACAGAATCCCACCGTTGAAATCTTCCACGATGCTGTTACTCACAGATTCCGAAAAAGCTAACGCTATCGGTAGCGCGTTCTGTTCATCTCACAGCACAACTTTCAACAACCGTAGTGATGATGTAACCGAAACTGCTGTAAATATGTCTTATAACAACATAAATTATTTTGAACCCATCATTAATGAATCATTCTTACCTACTCCCACAGAAATATCTCGCTTGTTACGTGGGCTGAAAACGAAAAAAAGTCCAGGCAATGATTAATCGGAAATACACTTTTGAAGCATTTACCTAGAAAGGCTATAGTTCGGATAATGCAAATCTTCAGAGCATATTTCAAGCTATCTTATTTCCCCGTGGCGTGGAGATGCGCTAAAGTCATACCTATCCTAATATCTAAGAAGGACCCCTCGGTTGCCAGTAATTATAGACCAATTAGTCTCCTTAACTCCCTCAGTAAAATTCTCGAAAAACTGATGCTGGCCAGACTAAAAACACATATTTCAACACATAATATTTTCATGAACGAACAATTTGGCTTTCGTGCAGGACACTCCACAAACCACCAGTTACTAAGAGTCTGTAAATACATTAAAATTTCCCTGCAAAAGAAATCCTCCACAGGGATGATGACATTCGATATCGACAAAGCTTTCGATAGCGTATGGCATAAAGGTTACCCCACAAGCTTTTTCTACTCAAATTCCCTCTTTATCTGATAAAGATCATTCATTCATTCTTATTAAACCGCTCATTCTTTGTGTCAATCAATGGACACAAATCCAGGACCTTCCGCATCTTGGCAGGAGTTCCTCTGATCAGTCTATTACACACAGTGAGAAAGCTCTTTTTGCCGACGACACCTGCCTATACGTATCGGCTAAATCTCCTCGTAAAATCACCAGAAAGCTGAATGCCGCTAGTAAGGAACTTTCTGATTATGCAACAAAATGGAAGTGGAAGCTGAATGACTCTAAAACCAATGCAGCTTTTTTCACCAGAAGGACAGCTCAGAAATGGCTGCCTTCTGAGAAATTAACTGTTCTGAACTCCAAAATCCGTTGGAATACGTCCATTAAATACCTAGGGACTACTCTGGACAAGACCCTAAGCTTCAAAAGCAACACCGACCTTACTTCCGACAAAGCAACCAAAGTTCTCGGATTGCTGTATCCTATTCTCAACCGAAAATCCAGGCTGGATAGAACTAACAAGTTACTCATATACAAAGCTTCAATTCAAAGTATAATCCTAGGAGCATGCCCGGTGTGGGGTAACTGCGCGAAACACCTTATAAATCAGCTCCAAGTTATCCAGAACAAGTGTCTGAAAATTATTCTCAACCTTCCTAAGTACCACAGTGCAAATGACGTACACAGACGTGCCGCCATACCACAAATCTCTCAACAAATTTCTAAAATTAATCAGAACTTCACGACTAAACTGTCAAGGTCTAAGAATCCCCTTATTAGAACTCTAATCTGAACAACTCCACCTGTGATATAACTAATTAACTAATTAATCATTAACATAAAACATTTTTTTTACACTCATTCGAAGTTTTTTGAAAATTTTCTTCGGCCCCCTACCTTAAACGACAATTACCCAAACATTATAATAAGAAACATTACTATTCAAAGCTTGAAAAGCAAGCCCATGCTGACCACTTACAATAGATTTTTTTGAAGATACAACTGTATTGTAATGAATTTTGATCAATAAAGCTATAATAATAATAAAACAATTATTAACATGCAAAGACTTAGTCATTTATTTTGTTGCACAGTGCATATAAAACTCATAGCTGCAACAATTATTTCCATACAAACACCAAGAGCCACAACATGTAACCACCATTTATTTCATTGAACAGATCAAATAAATATAATAGGTCTTGATATGGTCGGACATTTTTTTTCATATATCTGTCATTCGCATATCCGCTCATATATAGTAAGGAGAGTAGGTGTTCTGAAGGCACATAAGAGGTATAATGGAAAAGTGA
>CM055403.1:57691361-57716719 GCA_029228625.1 Pseudolycoriella hygida | reverse complement strand
TGTTACGCTCGACCGGAAGCTAAACTGGATTGCCCATGTAGAGGACAAGGCTCAAATAGCTCTGACGGCCTTTTGGATTTACAGAAGTGCCATCGGGTAGCGATCTACGTGCTTGAGAAAGGACCTTGGTCTCCAGGTTTCAAGACCGGGCACGGGAAACTGAGTTAATAAAAGCGCTGATATCACCCATTATGACATCTAATTTGGTAGAAGAATGTAAACACTACTTGAACCAGATAGGACTGAGAAATCAAGTCAAACTAGTTTGGGTGCCTGAGCACTCCGGAGTCGACTGTAATGAGAAGGGTGATGAGCTGGCAAAAACCGGCTCAACGGCAATCACATACGGACCCGCAGCACCTCTTCCCCCTCCGAATGAGAAATGGACTAGATTGCGGACTCAACACGTGACTCACTCGTCACTCTACTCACACGTGTTCCCTTAAGCTTTATTTTCTACAACTTTGCCTGTGACAGTAAATCTCCATACTGCATAGGTGAGCAAATATAGACGAAAAGCCATTTGCTTTGAATCTGGTCAAGAAACTTAAGTTCGTCCATTTCATTGGTCCCAGTGCCCAGACCGCTGACCCGACTTCAACAAAAAATATTTCCCTGTTTTGTGAGGTCAAATGCTTTCATTTCACACCAATGCAGATATACATGTAATGAGAAGTTTCCGGTGGGGCTAAATGTAATGAATAGCATGTAATGAATGACATGTAATGAATAATTTCCGTGGGGTGCACACATGCATACATGTAATGACAAATTTTTTTTGACTAAACAAATCTTCTGAGAGGGATTCGAATTTTTAACATTTATACGCAATTGCTGAATCTTAAGTGAATAAACGAAACGAAAATTCTAAAATTTTATCTCACACTATTCAATCGACAGCAATGCATGCAGTTCCATCTCTAGGTCTCATGAATAACTACAGCACACTGTAAATTTTCATTAACTTACGAAACAACTATTTCTTGTGCCGTTTTGTAGACTTTGTCGTTTGAATATTTATTAAACATACATGTGTAGCCTATCCTTATGCTACATTCATTACTTCAAGGCATTATTAAAATCGCCTGTTTTTATGCTACAAGAAATATTCAACACTAGGCGGAAAGTTTGTACAAAAATCTGTTAATGTTGTGTTAGTGAATGTGAAATAAGAGTCTCAAGATATTACAGTAGTTCGATTCACGTCGAAATAATCAATCGCGACGGTTTTTACATTTGTGTTAAGAGTTATGAACGTAAAAATATTTTCTTTAAACCATAAGAAGAAATCTACAAAAAAATTATCCGTCCGTATGTCTGTTAACACAATGGTAATATGGAAAAAGTTATTATGGGATCGAATTTGAGTAATAATGAAAAATTATCTCTCAATATCTCAACCTGTGTTCCTGCTTCAAAATGACCGCTATGAAAGAGAAAAATGGCTACTTTCAGCCTACTAATGCTTCCATCTAACGGTCGAGAAAAAGATGAGAGATAAATAAGGTATTTTTCAAACCAATGGTACATATCACTTATATATTTAGTAGATACATCAGTTGTACATTGTACATATCATTTGTTCATCATGTAAGTACGTCCATTGTACATTGTACATACTACTTGTTCATTATACAATGTACATTGTACATATTACTTGTAAGAAAAATGCTGTTGTATTTTGTACGTATAACTTGTTCACAACAGACATGACACTTGTACATAGTGGCAATTAAACCATTGGTTTTGCTGGACGTACGTACACTGTACTAGTGAATCGTTCATTAAGCAGGTACAATGTACATTCTACATGTTGTGTGCACTTTATACATTACAGATGTACATGAACTACGTCTTAGACGTAAAACGGTCGTAAAAATGTACACGCCCAATTCCATTTTTTAGGGTGCACGATAATCATTTGGAAATTATTCATTAGAAGGTGAGAGAGCCAGACTAGCGGATAATCAATACTTCCGAGTCACTGAATATCTGCGTCTGGATTTTCCATTAGTAATCCTCATACTTGGGTCTGTGGAATGATGGTAGACAAATTTCGTCATCACAGTCTCGTTTGCTAAAAAATTATGGGAAAAAGGACACGACACAACTAATGATTTGTTCAAACGAGCATTTTCAACATGTGGCTTCCCAGCATTCAAGAACCTCCCGGTTGTAGCGCGTCGAATGGAAAAACCCGGACGGCTTAACAATTATCTTGTGGAAATGTGGTAAGCAGTCTAGGAAGTTACCTGCGCCGCCACAGACCCGATTAAAGTTTAGTTAAAAAAGCGACTTCGATTCCTACAAAATTTTTTAAATGTCTTCGTTTTCAATTTTTCAGAAAAATTCAAAGTACTTGAAATTTGGAAAGAAATTCAAAATTTTCCCGCTCTGAAGAGAGTCGCTTGTTGGGTATTGGCAATACCCGCACATGAGGCCACAGAGGAGCGAGTCTATGGAGATGCGGGCATTTTCATGTCTCCACGACGAACCGCTTTAATCGGGATCATCTCCCACAATTCTCACGGTCTTATTCAAGAATTTTGAGAAATATTTAAATTAAATGTAAGAAGCATTTAATACAAATATTTGGTTACTGTTTTACACAAAGGTTTTGAATGCTTTTTTATCTTGCAACCTTAAACGAAATGAACAAAAATTTCATTCAGATTAGATCGGGTTCGGGTCGGGTCGGGTTTCCGTTATATATTTTTTCGGGTTGCAGATCCCGACCTGAAATTTTAGTTCGGGTTCGAGTCGGGTCGATTTTTCTATTATATATTTTTACGTGCTGCGGGTCCAGACCCGATTTCTGGTCGGATTTCCGAAAAAGAGTCGGTCCGCACACATCTTCTCCAAACACTGCGATGACCTATAGTTCCCTGTCAGTTATATTTGACGATGAGCTATACTTCCCGGTCACTTATATTTTCTGGTCCGCCGTGCTGACCAGGAGTCAACTTTATTTCCCGGTTAGGGGTCATTCATAAAGGATGTTACGCTTGCTATAAACTCCACAAAGTCCATATCTCCTAACTGGTCAGAGATTTTGTTTATAGTACTCCGGCTACCCCCCAAACACCCCCCCTATTTGGGGGGGGGGTTTGCCAAAGTTCTATAAACAGAATTTGCTGTCCTGACTAAGTTATTACCTTTTATGGATACTCATTTTTTATAGCAAACGTGACATCCTTTATGAATGACCCCTTAGTTATACTTCACTGTCAACTTTACTTCCCGGTCAACCTTACTTCCCTGTCAGCTTTATTTCTCTGTCAATTATATTTTCCGGTCGGTTATATTTCTCCGTCGGCTATACTTCCTGGTCAACTTTACTTCACTGTCAACTTCATTTTCCACTCAGGTATGCTACCCGGTCAACTTTATTTCCCGGTTAGTTACATCTCCCAATTACTCACCAGTCAGTTATATTTCTCTTCATATTACTTCCCGTCAACTTCACTTCCCGGCCAACATTACTTTCCGGTAAGACGTACTTGCCGATCAACTATTTTTCTCGGTACGAGACTACTAAATATCGTTTACCGGGATTATATTTTTCAGGTGATTTTTAAAGATTTAACAAAAAGATCAAAGATTTCTAACAAGTGTGTAAGGAGTCCACATTTAAATGAGTTAGTCTAGTAGCCATAGATTCTAGTATAAATACACTCTCTAATAAACGTTCAAAGTGTGAGCAACTAGTTTTTTTGGGGGTCCGGATTGGAATCCGTGAAATTCCAATAGGTTATGGGCCCAGTCACATTGAAACTGTGGCAATTAATCTATAGCGCTAGTCTGTGAGTAGAAGGGGTGTCAATAACACTCGCTATAATTAATTGTGGCAATTAATCAGCAGCGCCAGTTTGCACTGGAAGGGGTGTAAATAACACTCGCTGTAGGATTGAATTGTAGCATGTGTTCTGCGGATGTGGCGATGGTTGCTTATGGTGGACAGTCAATACGAAACTGGGTGAGCAGTCCAATCTCACAAAGAAGTGGGTGGCCAGTCAATGCGAAAACTGGGTGAGCAGTCCAAATGGTAACGAGGCCTGAGGTGGCCCACTACGATAGTGAATGGTTGTTGTAAATCCGAGAAGTCAGAGTAGTTATCGAGTGGTGTATCAATGTTGATCGACAATGGTCAATGTAATTTGGTCAAAACGTCAGTAGTCTAGAAATCATTGGTTAAGTAAAGTCGATCGTTGGTTAAACGAAGTCAATGGTTGGTCAAGGAAAGTAAACTTGATGGTCAGGTGAAGTTGATTGTCGGTCAAGTAAAGTCAATTTTTGGTCAAGTAACGTCGATGATTGGTCAAGTCAAGTCGACGGTTCGATGGTGAAGTAGATGGTTTGATAGTCAAGTCGATGGTTTGATAGTCAAGACGATGGTTCGATGGTCAAGTCGATGGTTCGATGGCGAAGTGGATGGTCAATGTCAATGGTTCGGTCAATGTCGATGGCTTGCTCTAATGCAAAGAGACTGGCTAAGTGAAATTGTTAATCGATGGTAGGCTCAGTGCAATTTTCAACTCTATGGTCAAATTTGAGTGGGAGAAATCTATTTGAGTGGGAGTCGTAAGTTATTATCAATAGTGGGAGAGTTGGAATTAATATTTGATAATAACTTACACTCAAGAAACGTGTTTTGATCCAGTGTGCAAGGAGTCCACACTTAAATGAGTTAGTCTAGTAGTCATAGATTCTAGTATAAATACGAGTCTACTTGCATATATTAAATCACTCTCTAATAAACGTTCAAAGTGTGAACAGCACTGTTTTATTGTATGTATGTATATTTTATTATAATTGTACAGAAGGATTAAATTTCCTTATGTCAAATGTACAATGCAGATTTTAGTAGCTAACATTTAAAAAACTTAAAATTAAAATTTCCAATTAAAGAATACAAATAAATTACAACGAGAATAATTGCTGCAAGGTGATGACATATTTCCTTTAGATCTACTTATATTAACTTAATTGCTTAACTAAAAATTTGCTTTCATACCATTTGTGGGACACAAAGTGCCCTACGAAACTGAAAAATATTCAAGACAAGCCTCAGTAAATGTAGCGAGGGTAGGCTTTTTCTTTAATGAAGTTGGGAGAGAATTCCATAAACTAATAGCGTTAGCAAAGAAAGAATCATGATACATTTCCGAATGCGTAGTTGGGACAATATAATTCAACGTACGTATTGATTTAGCCGGCGTTAGCAATTCAAATAAATAGTCTGGGGTCTTTGACGATATTATACTATATAAAAATTTGCATACCCTAAACTTCCTATAGCATGATAGGGTACAGCCTAGCACCGTCTTGGCATGGCGGCTTACGCTTTCTTGTCTTTTAATAGAGAAAATGAACCGAACACAATCATTGAACGCCACCTCCAACACACTTTCAGCTGACGCACTCATAACCGGCCACACTACATCGGCGTACATAAAATACGGCATGAGACAGGACTTTACTAGTTGCATTCTAGCTGCTTGTGGAAGAGAAGTTTTAGCGTTCCATAAGGCCCACAACCCTTTATATATTTTCCTCGTTATTTCTTGACAATGATCGTCCCACGTTAGTGTCTTATTGAGCCACACTCCTAGTACTTTTGCCCTATCCACCAGAGGTATTTCTTCGCCACTAATCACAAATTTCGGAGTGACGAAGAGCTCTGGCCTAGAAATTATCAAGACTTTTGATTTGCTGGCATTTATTAAGAGCCGGTTTTTTGTTGTCCAGTTGGCTATATGTTCTAGGTCGGCGTTAATGAGCTTAACCGCATTATCAATTTCACTCACTGGTTGGCAGAAATATAGTTGACAATCGTCAGCAAACATGTGCGAACAACAGGAACTGAGGACTTTAGGCATATCATTTATGAACAATGAAAATAGTAAGGGAGACAACACCGTTCCTTGGGGAAGGCCAACATTTATTGGAGGTCCGGATTGGAATCCGTGAAATTCCAATATTTAATTCAAAAAATCTTTATGATTTTTCAACGATTTTTTAGCCTGTACCAGGATTGACTGACTGGTCTGGACTTTAAGATAATGAATGTCCATTTTCAAAACAGCCTCATGTTTTTTCGATGTGAACATGGCTAATGCACAGTTCTTTCATCTTTGAAGCATCCCTTTAAGCCGTTAGCATATCCCTCTACATATTACTATAGCAAATTCAACAAAACTTACAGAACAAAATGCGTCATGGTATCAGTATGCAGACAATGTTCGAAACATTTTTCACATAAACAAACCCCTTATCTATTATTTATAATATGAACCAAGAAAATCTACGCTCACACAATTACTTTTAAATCCCTATGATTTCCTTTCATGTATGTAATAATCCAATTTAAAATATTGTCTAATGCGAATCCAACTAGCACACAACTTACAAACAGAATGAAAAGCGGAATGGCAAAGGAAATATTATTATTATTATTAGAATATTACATTATTGGTAGCGCGGTATTCCTGTGGGATAGTCGTTTTTTTCCTATACTTATCCATTTATTACCAATTGACATAGAAAAGATGCTTTTTTTTTGAATAATATTGTTTATGGCTCTGACATGAAATAGGATTACGTGGCTTGCATAATAAAATATTTTCACAAAATAACAGGTTTTCTTTGCAAGCTGTTGCAAGGAGTTATCGCATCGTAAAAACGCGAAATCAATTTATATAAAAGCTATCTCGGTTCGGTGTGATTTATTCTTGGTATTTCATTATGAATTTTAAATTTCTTTATTGAGAAATTTACTTGGAGATTTGAGAAAATAGGAAAATTTTGTGTTCATCCTTTGGAAAATATTTCAACAAAGAATGGTAGTGTGACATGCCACCAGCCAATACTTCCAAGGTCTTTTGTTGTGAAAATGGTGAAACTCTTGCAGATTATTTATATGCTACAGAAATGCAACTATGCAACGCAAATCGAGAGTTATTTGTATGGTTAGGGGCGAAAGTAAGAAATTAAACCGAACATAGGAGTCACTTGTAGCGCCAAAGGTAAGGACACATAATATTTTATTACGAGAATTCAGAAAATCTTAATTTTTTAGAGACTGTTATTTGTTACGAAAAGACTTTTTGCACATTGTGCGAATAGTCACTTTATTATACTGCGGATATTCGCACATTGTGCGAAAAATCACTTTGTAATGCTGTGGCTATTCACACAATGTGCAAGTAGCATGTCCATAATAAAGTGACTATCCGCACAATGTGCGAATAGCCGCAGAATAATTAAATTAATTAAAAACTATTCGCACAGTCGACTGATTTTCAAAGAATTAGGTGGCTAACAAAACTAGAAACCTTTTCCTTCTACGAAATGTCACAAAAAATTAGGTGGCTAACAAAACTAGGAAGATTTTCATTTTACGAAATGTTACAAAAAAAATAGGTGGCTAACGAAAAGGGGATTTGCGCTTTAACCAAAACGCGAAACTAAGAAACTTTTCCTTTTACGAAATGTCACGAAAACCTAGGTAGATAACAAAATTAGGGAAGATTTTCATTTTTGCAAGTGTAATTTCTCATTTTAGAAATGCCACGTGGAAAAAAAATTAGCGAAATGTCACATTTACTGGACAAATATGCGATCTAGTACATTCTTTTTATTTTTGGCTATTGATTTTTAGAAGTAATTTTCAACGTTAAGGTGCAGTTGCGACCGAAGCTAACTTCATATCACAACAAAAACCTCTTTAAAGATAGAGTGTGACGCAGTCCGTAAGTCTGCTTCCAAAATTAATGATATCGCTTTAGGTGACGCTATAGCTGGTAATACGCAGAAGTTTGTTTGAATGGAAATTTGCGTTCAAAGTTTTGATTTCCTGAAAAAATTACAGCGCTTTTTTTTTAAAACAAAATTACGTTGTGTTAAAAAAAATGCGTCACAAATTCCGGACGCACCAGCGGAATAATTTTTCAACACTCTTTTTCCTTAAAAAAGTGGCCCTAAAAAAATTTCTCCGAAAAAAAATGTTCTCCAAAAAACAATTTTCTTCAAGAAAATTTTTCTCCGAAAAAAATTTTCTCCGAGAAAAATTTTTCTCCAAAAAATTTTCTCCAAAAAAAATTTTCCTTAAAAAAAAATTTTACTCCGAAAAAAATTTGCTCCAAAACATGTTCTCCAAAGTAAAATTTTCTCCAAAAAATTTTTCTAAAAAAAAATTTTCTCCGAAAAAAAAAATTTCTCCAAAAAAACGTTCTCAACAAAATTTTTCTCCGAAAAAAAATTTCTCCGAAAAAAATTTTTCTCCAAAAAAATTTTTCTCTAAAGAAAATTTTTCTCCAAAGAAAATTTTCTCCAAAAAAATTTTTCTCCAAAAATGCTCATTAGACAGACAATGAACGACACTACGTCAGAAAACTTACAGACCAAAACTAAAACTAAACTAAACTATACTAACACTAAAATTAAAGTTTAAGACTAAAACATTCAGACTATAATAAACTAAAATTAGCGACAATTTTTTTTTATATTATAGCTTTATTGATAAAAATTCATTACAATACAGTTGTATCTTAAAAAATCTATTGTAAGTGGTCAGCATGGGCTTGCTTTTCAAACTTGGAATAGTAATGTTTCTTATTATAATGTTTTGGTAATTGGTCGTTTAAAGTGGGGGGCCGAAGAAAATTTTCAAAAAAACTTCGAATGAGTATAAAAAAAAATGTTTTATGTTAATGATTAATTAGTTATATCACAGGTGGAGTTGTTCAGATTAGATTTCTAATAAGGGGATTATTAGACCTTGACAGCTTAGTCGTGAAGTTCTGATTAATTTTAGAAATGTGTTGAGAGATTTGTGGTATGGCGGCACGTCTGTGTACGTCATTTGCACTGTGGTACTTAGGAAGGTTGAGAATAATTTTCAGACACTTGTTCTGGATAACTTGGAGCTGATTTATAAGGTGTTTCGCGCAGTTACCCCACACCGGGCATGCTCCTAGGATTATACTTTGAATTGAAGCTTTGTATATGAGTAACTTGTTAGTGCTATTCAGCCTGGATTTACGGTTGAGAATAGGATACAGCATTCCGAGAACTTTGGTTGCTTTGTCGGAAGTAAGGTCGGTGTTGGTTTTGAAGGTTAGGGTCTTGTCCAGAGTAGTCCCTAGGTATTTAATGGACTTATTCCAACGGATTTTTGAGTTGAGAACAGTTAATTTCACAGAAGGCAGCCATTTCTGAGCTGTCCTTCTGGTGAAAAAAGCTGCATTGGTTTTAGAGTCATTCAGGTTCAACTTCCATTTTGTTGCATAATCAGAAAGTTCCTTACTAGCGGCATTCAGCTTTCTGGTGATTTTACGAGGGGATTTAGGCAGGTGTCGTCGGCAAAAAGAGCTTTCTCACTGTGTGTAATAGACAGATCAGAGGTGTAAATGTTATAAAGGGTGGGGCTGAGAACGCTTCCTTGAGAAACTCCTGCCAAGATGCGGAAGGTCCTGGATTTGTGTCCATTGATTGACACAAAGAATGAGCGGTTTAATAGGAATGAATGAATGATCTTTATCAGGTAAAGAGGGAATTTGAGTAGAAAAAGCTTGTGGAGTAACCCTTTATGCCATACGCTATCGAAAGCTTTTTCGATATCGAATGTCATCATCCCTGTGGAGGATTTCTTTTGCAGGAAAGTTGTAATGTGTTTACAGACTCTTAGTAACTGGTGGTCTGTGGAGTGTCCTGCACGAAAGCCAAATTGTTCGTTCATGAAAATATTATGTGTTGAAATATGTGTTTTTAATCTGGCCAGCATCAGTTTTTCGAGAATTTTACTAAGGGAGTTAAGGAGACTAATTGGTCTATAATTACTGGCAACCGAGGGGTCCTTCTTAGACTTTAGGATAGGTATGACTTTAGCGCATCTCCACGCTACGGGGAAATAAGATAGCTTGAAACATGCTCGGAAACATGCTTGGCTTGAAACAAGGCTGCGGTAAGGATAGATGGTGAAATTAGTGAGGCTTTCGAGGTTAATGAGGGCGTTCGTCAGGGTTGTTGTCTCTCTCCTCTTCTGTTCATAATTTTCATGGACAAAATCATCAAGCAGGCCAATTTGCAGGGGAATGTGGAAATTGGGGATGTAATTATGAAAATCCTGGCCTATGAGGATGATTTAACCCTATTAGCAGATAATGCCGATGATTTGCAGAGGGGGATTGACTGCCTGAATGTAGCATGTGAGGAGTACGGGATGAAGATAAGCGTCGGCAAAACAAAGGTTATGCATGTTGGCAAATTTAGGCAAGACGTAGTGTGCAGTTTAAACGGGGAGCAGTTTGAACAGGTTTCTGAGTTTAAATATTTAGGGGCCATGTTTTCAGAGGATGGCAAGTTAGTTAGGGAATTTGAGGAAAGGAGGAGAATGGGAAATGCGGTGGCCAGTCAGTTGAGGTCTCATGTGTTTAACAGGAAGGAATTAAGTATTGGCACAAAGTTAGCTATTCACAGGTCAATCTTCAGGCCAACAATTTTATATGGTAGTGAAAGTTGGGTGGACTGCGGATACCTTGTGCATGACTTGGAGGTTTCAGATATGAGGGTTCTTAGGAGCATAGCAAAAGTGAATCGGAGGGAACAGTGGGAAAATCATATCAGGAACGACGACATCAGAGAAAATTTAGGGGTTAGGTCAGTGGAGGAGGCGGCAAGGGTTAGTCGTCTGAGATGGTACGGGCACGTTCAAAGGATGGGTAATAGTAGGCTCCCAAAGAGGATATTGAATGCACAGGTCCCGGGTGTACGTCCTAGGGGTAGGCCAAGGAGAAGGTTCATAGACTCAATTATATCAGATTTAGAAGTTAGGGGGCTTTCACTGGGCGAGCAAACCATCTCCTTGGCAGAGGATAGAAGGGTATGGAGGGGGGTGGTCAATGACCACCGGGTTGCGGCTTAAAGACCCCACACCGGAAGGTATAAACGGTCTATAAAGTTTGATGATGATGATGATGATGATGAAACATGCTCTGAAGATTTGCATTATCCGAACTATAGCCTTTCTAGGTAAATACTTCAAAAGTGTATTTCCGATAGAATCATCGCCTGGACTTTTTTTCGTTTTCAGCCCACGTAACAAGCGAGAAATTTCTATGGGAGTAGGTAAGAATGATTCATTAATGATGGCTTCAAAATAATTTATGTTGTTATAAGACATATTTACAGCAGATTGTGCTGTGAGATGAACAGAACGCGCTACCGATAGCATTAGCTTTTTCGGAATCTGTGAGTAACAGCATCGTGGAAGATTTCAACGGTGGGATTCTGTTAAAGGAATTCTTTAAGGTCTTTGTAATTCTCCAGATTTGTTTGGAGTGTCTGTTCAATTGGGACAATTTGTTGTTCCAAATTGCATTATCATGAGAATCCATTTGGGCCTTAATCTGTCTATTTAGTGAGTTCACTTCTATTTTCAGATCGGGCTGGCTGGTTCTCTGCCAAAATCAACTGAAATCAACTTGGAAACCGCATCACTCACAGGAGGCACGTGATATACCTTTTTAAACATTGGAATCGATATGTCTTCGGCTTTTTTCATCAGTTTCACTAACTCATCGATAGAGGAATCAATCTCAGTTGTGGAGTGTAGTTGTGACTTGGCTGAGGAGAGACAAATATTATCGTTTAAGAATGACCTGTATTTCACCCAATCAGCTTTTCCATAACATCTAAATTTAGGAACGGTAGTCTTCAGTGCAACAGCAGGTTGCAGCTGAAGAGAGACAGGCAAATGGTCGGAGTACAGTTCGTTCACAGTGACAATGTTTGAAATATTGATAAGGCCGTTACTAAGGAACATATCGATCGTAGAAGGGGTAGCCTTATTTCCTTGTGGGGGGAAATAAGTAGGGGAATCTGGGAAATGTACCACAAAATTTCTTTTATGCATTTCCTGGAATAAAATTTTGCCTGCTGTTTTACCTTTCAGACAGTTCCATAGTCTATGTTTTGAATTTAGGTCTCCACCCAGGAGAAATTTGTTCTTGATAGAGGTTAGTTTAGTGATATCCCGCTTGAATGCCAGTAGCTTTTGGGGATTGAGCTTGGAGCCAGGAAAATAGACGGAATAGATGTGTATTCCACAAACTTCTATACCGATCGATTCAACAATCTCCAGTTGCATGTCGCATAACTGGCTGTGAGGAATATCGTTTCTTATCGAAATAGCGACTCCGCCACTGCTATTACGTTTGCTGTTAACAGACGGTCGGTCTTTCCTATAGAGCGTGTAGCCTTGTACTGAACAACTCTCAGCTGTCTTTAGCCAAGTTTCTGAAATTAAGCATACTGCTATATTATGAGTCATTAAAAATTTGTTAAATTCAATAATCTTAGGAAGGATACTTTGAGCATTCCATGACGTGATCTTTAAGTCCTTATGGTGCAGCATTGTAGATGTATTTTGTGGCCATTTCGAACATGAGGACTAGTTGTTGTTCTTTGGTCTTGCATTTCCTTAACCCCTCCAGAATTTCAGCCATAATGGGACCAATCTCGCTTAGTTCGAATTTGTTGGTTGTTGCGTTGTTGGATTTAGGCACTGCTGACCAATTTGTTGCTTTAGCTTGCGACGAAGGTGCCGACGTAGGTGCTGCAGTAGCGAGAGATGATTTTGCCATAACGGGAAAATTTCTTAGATTGTTCCGGGGTGCTGGCGTTGGCTTGATTATTTTTTTGTGATTTGATGAAGCTGAGAATTTGGCTCTCATTTCTATAAATTCTTTCCTTTTCGGACAGTTTGTAGAGTTTGCGTTATGATCCCCTTTGCAGTTAGCACACTTGGCAATGGGGCTGTTACAGTTCTCGGATGGGTGTTCCAGACCACAGTTCGAGCATTTGAACTTCATATTACAATTTCGTATCCCATGGCCAAAGAGCTGGCATCGTCTACACTGAGTTATTTGGTTGGAGGGTTTTTTATACACGCGCCATTTTGGGACAGTGTAATTGATTCTAGTTTTGCTGAGGTTGTGTAATTTTGTGGTACCTTGCTTGACCATATACGATCCCTCGTCTTCAAATTTCTTCGATTTTTGAACGATTTCACGAATTTCACAAGGTTCTATTTGGTATAGTTCTAATGTTTCCTTAATTTCTTGAGTGGTGGTCTTTGCAATCCCAGATAGTATGAATCGGTCGTATTTCTCTGCTTGAATATCATGCGAGTAATAATCAACGTTTGCTTCATTGAGCTTAGTTTTGAGGCTAGTGTACACTTCCAGTGATTTCAGTAAAATTTTTGTACCAATCGACATGTATTTAATGGAAAAGTCTGCATTTGGAGAGATGTCATTTAACACTTTCAATGCATTTGAAAAGTTTGTTGCTCCGACCACGGTGATCAGAGGAATTTTGCTTTTGTGCTTATCAAGCTGTTTTGAATTCACATTTTTATTAACATTTTCTTCATTTAACAATGCGTCGAATTTATTTTGTGTTGATATGTTATATTTCTTAGTGTCATCACTTTTATTAACCATGTTGTTATAAGGTTGTTCGATTGTGCTACCTTCTAATTCTAAATTCACAATTAATGTTTTTTCAGAAGCATTTGGTAGTTGTAAATTTGGTAAACTACCACTTAATCTTAATGTTTTTGGAGTAGTTTCAATAGTCATTTATACGAGTTTGTTTGTCTGCAACTCTCTTAGGGGCATTTGAATTTGGACTGTCCGAATCTAGGTCACTGGCTGTTCTTTTAGAATTTCCTTTTAGAGGATCATGGGACATGCTGTTGACAGCATTCCCTGGGTATTGATTATTATCCAAGTTAGAAATAATACTACTATATGACACTCACAATAGAATTAAAAGAAACAATTTAATGCACACAAGATATTTTTTGTTAATTAAGCTGTTTTTATTTCAAATATCGCAGCAGTAATTAATAATAAGTCCGTATCGTTCCGAGGTGTGAACTGAACTGGTAGATTTTAAATTTTTGCACCTTTTCCACCAATGACAAATTTTGCTCTATTCCTAAACAAAATTTAAAAAAACAATCTTTAATCGTACGTACTGCTCTTTCTGCCTGACCATTAGATGGTGGGTGGTAAGGAGGCGAATGAGTTAATTTTATTTAATGCTTCTTACAAAATTCATCGAACCCTTTCGATTGAAACGGAGGACCATTGTCCGACACAATTTCCGTCGCTAATCCGAAAATACAAAAAAACTCTATCATATTTTCAATAACTTTTTATAAATTCGTTGCGGACATTATAAACACATCACAAAACTTTGTGTGTGCATCACTAAATAGTAAAATTTCTTTACCAGAAAACGAAAAAAAAATCAATGTGAATTCGTTGAAACGGATACAACGTTTTAGGCCATGAACTAGTAACTACTTCCTTCTTTACTGGCTGTGTTTGCTGACAATTCAGACATCTACCCACATTTTTTTCAATATCTTTATCGATGAGTGGCCTAGCTATCATTTTCATTCTGACTATGCCTGTGTGACATTCATGTAGCATCTTCAGAATTGAATTCCTCAACACATGGGGTACTACGACACGATTTAAATAAAAAAGACAGTTATCTTCAATTGACAATCTTCCTCTTTTCTGATAGAATCCATTCAGATTATCTTCTTCTTTTGCTTTTGCTGCCCATCCGTTCAGGCAAAATTCTTACACTTGACTAATAATAGGATCTGCTCTTGTGCTCTCTTGGATATCTATTTTATCTACGGGAATATCAACACCAAAATTTATAAAATGGATAGCATCGTGTTCATTCAAAGGTAATCTAGACAGTGCATCGACATGACACATTTTCGAACCTTTTCTATGCTTAATTTCATAGTTATACATAGACATGATCACCGCCCATCTTTGAAGTCTACTGCCGGAGTTTTCTTATTTGGGCTGAAAATTTCTCTTAAACTTTGATGGTCCGAAACTAAAAGAAATTTCTGTCCGTAGATATATTTATAAAACTTTTTTACAGCGAATATCACTGGAAGAGCTTCCCGATGTGGTTGGGAATAATTTTTTTCTGCATGTGACAGAGTACTTGAAGCGAACATCACCGGCTTTCCTACTCCATTCACAATATGAGAAAGTACAGCTCCTACCCCATAAGGGCATGCATCAGCAGCTACTACTATTGGCTTTTTCGGATCGTATAATTCTAACACTTTATTGCTGGTTAAAAGCTCTTTACTTTTCCTAAAAGCCTTTTCACATTCCAGCGTCCATACGAATTCTTTCCCATTCTGTAATAACTCATACAGAGCATGAACTTCACTAGACAAATTCGGAACGAAACTTCCATAATAATTCAATAGCCCTAAATAAGACTGCAATTGGGCCATTCCATTGAAAAGTTGGAAAATGTGTTACGAGGGAACCGTCTACTGACTAATAATGCAAAGGTTGGACTTTTTTCGCATGAAGGAGTTGTACATTGAACCTATAGAGGAATTTTCTTTATACAACACAAATCTCGTATATGCACGATTTAGCAAGAACACATGGTTCCTTCGCAACCTACCAATGGAATCGCCCAATTGCTTTACATCCTTAGGTGCTGGTGCGTTCATTAAAGCTTTTACTTTGTCATCGTTAGGTAGAAGTTAATTATTTTGAATAATGTGACCTAAATACTTTACGCTATACTCAAGAAATTTACACTTGTCGAGATTTATTCTCACATTGTGAGTATTCAATTTTTCTAACACAGAGAAAAGTCTACTTTTACATTCCTCTTCATCTTTTCCGCCTATTATTATGTCGTCAATGAAACACTTTACGCTACCTAACAGAATTCGATCCATTATAGACTGAAATATTGCTGAAGCACTTGAAACTCCGTCGATAAGTCGCGTACACGCGAATAGACCTTTGTGAGTATTCACAGTAAGCAATTCTTGAGAGTTTTCAGAAATTTGAACCTGTTTGAAAGCTCCTTTCAAATCTAAAACACAGAAAACTCTACATCCCGACATGCTAGCAAATATGTCATCGATTCTGGGTAATGGATAATGCTCCGTTTCTAAGTGTTTGTTAACTGTCACTTTACCGTCAATGCAAAAACGTAGGGGACTTTCTCTAGGCGAACAAACCATCTCCTTGGCACAGGATAGGGGGGTATGGAGAAGGGTGGTCCATGATCAGTAGTAAAGACCTCACACCGAAAGGTACAAACGGTCTATAAAGTGTGATGATGATGATGATGATGATGCAAAAACGTAAAGTGTTATTGGTTTTTACTCTAACTACTAAGGGAGATGCCCAATTGGAATACTTTATAGGTCGAAATATATTCATTTGACACATTTTATCTATTTCAGCAGAGACAGCCTCTTTCAACTTATAAGGTACGGTGTATGGGCAATGATATATAGGTTTTGCGTTTTTTTTTCAATATTAAATCCGCTGTAAAACCTTCGATTGGAGTATCGATTTCTTTCCTGACTATTCGCGGATATTTAGACTTAATTAAATTCAATAAATCATTGTTACTTTTACTTTGACTCACCATATTTACGTATAATTGATTTTGAGGTGACATTATTTGTCTCCACAATGGAAAAAACACATCCAGCCAATTTCGTCCCATTAGTGCAACGAACGGCTGCAACAATTCCACCACAATGATTTCCAAATTCCTCACGATACCAGTAAACTCGACCCAAACACCTGCCTTCCCATATTCACTTAGATTCTCTCCTGAAATTGTACATAAATTTTTATCAAATTGAAAATTATCTTTGACAATCGGAACTTTATTTAATTTTTTTTTTTTGAATTCTTGTAAACAAACAATTGAAACTACAGCTCCAGTGTCACATTCCATACTCAAGTTACTATTTTCTATTTTGGCATTATACTCTAATGGGCTTGTACGGTTATTATTCCTAGACATAAGTACCTTAATAGCGTTCAAGACTTCTTCACTTTTCCGTTTTGAATTTTTATTTTTATCACCAACCAGAAACTCCCTCTCCTCTGCAAAATCAATTTCATCGTCAGTATACAATTTCAATATGTCGCTTACCTCTTCTTCGCTGCGCATCTCGGCATCAAATTGTTCATCTATATCTCGAATTTGGTTGATATAGTTTCCGGAGACGCAGTACAAAATCGATTTTACCCCTTTTCGAGTGCAAATTTTTCGACTGATCGTTACTTTCACTGCTGCTGCCTCCGTAGCTCATACTGTTGTTGGTGCTCGTCCTACACATCGGCGCGATATGACCATTCTTCTGGCATTTGTAGCACTTCCATTCACGTGCGGGACAACTTTTTTCGTCATGTTTCTTTCCACATCGCTTACATGCGAAATTGGCTTGACTTTTACTTCTCGAATTTCCTTTCGAGTAAGGAGTCTTGTCACCAGATCTGTTCACAGATCTTGAACGATTTCGATTACAAATGGCGTTCACATTGTCATCCGATTTCACCTTACTTTATTTCTCAACCATCTCAAATTGATGATATTTAATTTTATTGTCTCACTATTTTCTAGCCGACATGGAAAAAGAGTGACTATGACTGCAGTCATAGTCCTCGTTAAAAAACCATGTAAACGTTACAATAATACGCCTTAAGTAATATTCACATTAACATAGTCATAAATTAATTGAAACATAAATAAAAAATTAAAGCAAAAAAAAACACATTATGCAAATAAAGCAGAAACAAAAAACAAAAAAAAAGTCAGTGCAATAAAAAATAAATAAATAAAAAAAATAAAAAGTCAAAAAGTGGTATCGAGTCCACATCGAGTCAAATCGTGAAAAGGAAAAAGAGAAAAAAAAACGGATTATAAGTGAATCCTGGTCAATGGTGCAATGCTTTTTGACAACATTTCTCGAAATCGGAACTTTCATCACCGAAATGTTGTTTGATCTTTTCGTTTCTTAGACCCGTAATAAATCGATCAGTCAATGCCTCATCAAGTATCTTCAGTTTGTACGTTGCGATTTTATCTCCTTTTTCTGTGTCTCGGAAATCGCCAAATTCACACGTTTAAGACAAATGTTTTAATCGAATTATGAATTCACTCAATAACTCTCCTACTTGCTGCGACGCTTTATAAAACTTGTATCTCGCCGCTCGCTTGTTACGTTTCGGCGTGAGATACTTTTTCACAAGTTTTATTAATTCGTCGTAACTCTTGGTACTCGGTTTGTCCGGCGTCGTTAACTTTTTCAACATTTCGTACATCTCTTCACCGGCAATTGTAATGAACAACGCAGTTTCTTTTTCCTTTTCAATATTGTTCACTAGGAAAAATTGCTTAATTCGATCCTCATATGAGTCAAAATCGTTTCCCGCCACATACGGATTAATATTACTGGCTAGAGCCATTGAATTTACGATAGGCCTTGAACTCGAATCTATAAAATCGTCTTCGCTATCTTCACTTACACTACTACTCAATTCGATAATTTCTTTATTCATTTACTTTGTTCACACACAGCACATGTACACGACACTTTCATGTGCTTAATGGCGTCATAAGCCCTAGACTTTGACTTTGAAAAAGAAATTTATCGAATAGATACTATTTTACTATTCAAATTTCACTCACTACACTTTATCACTTAAGGATAGTGCTATTAATTATAAAAGGAATGTACCATTTACTACCATAAGTATCCCATCCTCGTTGCCATTGTTGTGTTTCCTTCTATAATGCGAATAATCCAAAATGTGATATCGATTCTTAATTCAATGTATTTAATGCTCGTTCTTCTATAATAGATATACTAATGATATTTTTCCCGCTCTTCACAACATTTTATTATCTTCCACACTTGGCATTTCAGTGTTGCCATAAAATATGTAACAAAAAATTTTTTTGGAGACGAAAAAATTTTTCTGCACTTTCAGTTTTTGCGCTACAAAAATTTAACCTTTGTTTCTTATTTTTGCGTGTAAAAACTGAAAGTATTGAAAAATTATTCCGCTGGTGGATCCGGCATTTGTGATGCAATTTTTTTAACACAACGTAATTTTGTTTTAAAAAAAGCGCTGTAAATTTTACAGGAAATTAAAACTTTGAACACAAGGTTCCATTGAAAAAACTTCTGCGTATTATCAGCGATAGCGTCACCTCAAGCGATATCATTAATTTTGGAACCGGACTTCCGGACTGCGTCACACTTTACCTTTTAAGAGGTTTTTGTTGTGATCAAGTAAATAGATAGTAATATATTGTGTTGGCTGTCTTAAACATACGAAACTTTATACTTCATTTTAATTCACTGCACTCATTTGTCCAGAAACAACTGAGTCGCTCATTGTAGTCGCTGACGGCATCGTGTTGTGTAGTATAAAAGCTAAAATTGTGGAGATTCTGTTCAGTACTGTGTTTTGAAAAATGGATGACGAAAAATTTGATTTTATTGAACAGAAACAAGTGAAATGAAAATAGTGTTGCTTAAGTAAACTCGGCACAGAATCGGAACATCTTCAAAATACTTAGATTCGCTTGACCTTCACATGACATTCTAAAGCCATTGAGGTGACATTGAAATATTTTTCACTTTACGTTTTGAGAGATTGTGCAAGTTTAAGTTTGAAGATAAGCAAAATTGGTCGACTGACTCCGGGGTTAGAAATGTATCATAAAGTATCTAACGCTGGTGGAGGGGGCGGAGGGTGCAATCACACACATTTTAGTGTGACTTCTTCGTCCGTAGACTTTCGATTAGGGTGATTCAAACCAAACGGACATTGAAACCGTCATCACCTTCCACGTGAAAAAATTTCGAATTACTAATTATAAACCTCTAACGTCCGTCTGTTTATCTGTTTATCTATTTTTTTATTTATTTATTTGTCTATTTATTTATGTGCCTATTCGTCTGTCTGTAACGATCCCGTTATTTTTGCGTTTAAGTGCGTTTAAACTGACGAAGAAAAAAAATACTTTTTGATATGTTGTCGGGTATGGTGCAAAACGTCGAGAAAACATGTTCCGGGGTGAGCTTTTGTTCTGAAATAAGGGAGTTATGGGTAGAAAACGGGTCAAAGTTGAAAATCGGCCATAAGTCAGTCAAGATGTTGTGTTAGAGATTTAGTCGGCGAAGAAAAGTCTTAGAGTTTTTGATGACCTAAAACTTTGTAGAAGAAAACTTTTTGATCCGACTTCATGCGGAGGAGCTAGGCAGCGAAAACTGTTAGATTTTGGGGTTTCCTCTCATTGTTGTTAGGAACTTTTGCTGTTGGACAAAGTAGAGATAATTTTTGAGTGCCAATCGATAGTGGAGGCTCGGGGCAACAAAATTGCTGAAAAATGTTGGGTGAAAAAGTTTCATACTCCCGAGCTTTCGGTCATTATTTGGCGATTTTGTCCAGAGCTGGAGCACTTATTAGCCTATATCTCGGCCGGTAGTTGCCGGAATGAGGCCAGTGAGGTGTCAAATGAAAGGTTTCGCCAGTGTAAAGGTAGCGGTAAGAAAATCGGTTGGGCGGTTTGGTGTCCAGGGTCGATCAAAGGAGGCAAAAATGGACAAAAATTTGCTCCGCTGCCCGTAAATTACTGAAAAGTTTGATATGTTGTCGGGGACGGTCAAAACGTCGAGAAAACATGTTCCGGGTGGGATTTTGTTCTGAAATAAGGAGTAAATCTGGGTAGAAAATGGGTCAAAATTGAAAATCATAATTTAAGTCTCAGAGTTTTGTTCGTAGAATCGCTGACGGATGGCCAAAATTGGAAAAATTTGTTTCAAATCAGTTTTTAAACGTATTTTCGTATGTATGGAATACGGCGGGCGTTGGTTTCTTCGAAAATGTCGGACAGTTGAACATGTGGATAGACCATCGGTTTTTTTAGCAAAGTGTCAGAGTAGAATACGTAGCAAGTGCAACTTGAAATACGGGGAAAGTTGAATACGGTGAACGTTGAATACGGGGAGAGTGGAATACGCGAAACGTTGAGTACGGTGAATGTTGAATACGGGGAACGTGGAATACGGGGAAAGTTGAACACGGGGAATTTGGAATACGGGGAAAGTAGAATACGGGGATAGTTGAATACGGAAAGAGTTTAAAACGGGGAACGTTGCAAGGCTGGCAGCGCTCATTAAAAATATGAGCGGCGCTCGCGCTCCCGCTCATACCCTCTAAAAACGAGCGGCGCTCGCGCTCGCGCTCGGAGCGCCGCTCATGAGCGGCGCTCATCAGCGCTCATATTTAGCGCTCACTGAGCAAATTGTAAAATTTCAATGCTTTTTGAACTAAAATTTCAGTTTGAGAATCTTTAGTACACCGAAAAAAAAATTTTAAGGACTTTGTTAGCCAACAGTACTATTCTGATTACCGGTATCATAATATATTATGTAAGTATATATACTTTACATTACTTTATGTTTCCCCTTAAAAATTACGTATTCAGAGTTCTAAATGAGAAATTATTCGTTAGCTGTCAAAACAATCCATCACCTCTACATGTAGTTGTCGCGTTTTCGCTCATGCAATAAAGCATTGTATTTCATATGAAGGGGAATTCTCGCTATCGCTCGAAATTCTACTTCATATGAAATAAAGTATGGCACAACACGCTATATTTATTGTGCTGATTACAAGTATATTACGATATTCGCAAGTACAATTTTCTAACCGTTATATCAAATGGTCATGAATAAAGTTATGACCATTTGGGTTAGAATAGAATGTTATACTTGCAAATATCGTAATATACTCAGAGGCGCCGACTTATACTTTGCCCATGGAGGGAAAGATGAAATTTATAGAAATAGAAAAGAAGAAGTCGGTCCGTAGCCAGGATGTAATAAAATGAGGGGTCTGAGGCTCTAGTTTCCTCTTTGTTAGAAAATATTCGTTTTTATAAACTTTCATTTTAATTAGCGACACAGAATTTGTGCATGAAAATTGAATCGCGAGCGGAGAGAGTGAAATTTTTGCACTTATTGCTGTGAATATGAAAATTTTGGACGGAATACCTTCGAAACTTCACGCATCTTCCGGAGATCGAAAATTTGACATTCTTTTTTATTTGTGAAATGATTTCACAAATTTTCAATAAGTACAAGATACACCACTTTTATAATTTGTCTGCAACAAAGTCAAATCAAACTAAAAATGTTTGACCTTTGCGGAACCTCTAAATCGATTTTTTTAACAAAAAAAATTCTTGTCGGCTTCTAAGGGGAGACCGAAAAAATTGACACTTTGAAAAAAAGAACAGCCTTACTGCGTAGTTGGCCGGAGTTGGTCGAAGCGACCACAGTCTTAGTGTCGCGAAAAACACAATTTTTCCCTAATAATTTCTTGTGGTGTGTCGTTTGAAACCTGGAAATGCAAAAATGTACCGATGAGCACGAGTATCCGAAAAAAAATTCTCGTTAGTAAAGTTCATAAATTTCTTTTGGAAAATTGAAAAATCATTATTCGATCGTGATATTAAACAAGTTTAAAGTCCATTTCCCCACTAAGGGCACCTTTTCCAGCCGATGCTGGGTAGAAAATTTACTGAAAATTTCAAAAATTCTGAGAGGTAAAAACGATTTTTTAACCACTTTTCACTCACTTTTAGGGCATAGATCCCCGAACTCGACGTTAAGAAAAAGGTTAGAAAAGGCAGAACGACAAATCGGAAGAAATAGGCGCAAAATGTTGATTAATTGATTTTTTTGTTCTGTTTGGTCTCACGCCATAGGAGGCGTTCTCCCCATGAACCTTTGCCCCCATGGAGTCGACGCCACTGAATATGCTTGAAATCAGCATAATTAATCTAGCGCGTTGTATAATATTTTAAAGTAAAGTTAAGTAATAGTATATTACCTCATTGCTTCCAAATTTTTATTTTGACTTGTGGGAAGTTTGTAGCCCGAGCCGAAGGTAAGGGCTTTTATCCCACAAGTCAAAATAACAATTTCGAAGCAGTTAGGTAGCATATTTTACATACTGAAGCAACAGTTCACAATTGTTCACAATTACCGGCTGCATATCTTAGTCGGTAAAGTCGCTATAACTAACGTGTTTTAAACTGAAGTATGTAAACAATATTATCAATGGAAAATGACGTTGTATTAACTGTTTCAGAACTTCGCTGTTTCCTATCTTCGAACAGTTCAAACGATAATATAATGAAATAGAACGTCATTACAGGAAAGATTTGTACCATTTTTTTTTTCTTCAAACGAAACAGTTATAAAATCACAAAATTCAAAGAAAATTTAATATGTATGTTTAATGACCGCGTGAGCGCTGAAAATGAGCGGCGCTCGCGCTCCCGCTCATGGTATTCAAAAATGAGCGGCGCTCATGCCAGCCTTGGAACGTTGCATACGGTGAACGTGGAATACGGGGGAAGTGTAATACGGGGAACGTGGAATACGGGGAAAGTTGAATACGGGGAAAATTGAATACGGGAAACGTTGCATACGGTGAACGTGGAATACGGGAGAGGTGGAATACAGGCGAACTATAATAGTGGTATACGGGGGAAGTGGAATACGGTGGAAGTGGGATACGGGGGAAGTGGAATACTGGAACTTGGGATATGGTGCACGTTGAATTCGGTGAACGTGGAATACGGGGGAAATGGAATACGCGGAACGTTGCATACGGTGAACGTGGAATATGGAGGAAGTGGAATACGGGGGAAGTGGTATACGGGGGAAGTGGAGTAATTTTGCGGCAAAGAAAGTATTTTGATTTATAGTGCCTTTCTCGCCCACTTCGATTTTAGTATTATTAGCGGTAATATCAACGAAGTGATATAATGACATGAAACATTACGCATCATTATTTAAAACGAAAAATTGTTTGCTTTGGCTCTCTGAATAGACAACAAGCGAAAATTATAAAGCCTGCGTAGCCCCTAGGGGTGGGGGTTTCGACTAGTATTATATATAGCAAGGTTGTGCTCGCTAGTCATTTTTTTTAGCGACACTAACGCTAACGCTAGTTTCAAAAAATACTAGCGTCGCTAACTGATTCGCTAGTCTAAAGAAAAACTAGCGCGCTAGTAGCGACCGCTACTAGCGGTCGCTAATTTTTTGCTAAATTAAATTGTAACTTTAAAGAAAAAACATATCGATTTTCTTCTCACTAAAAAATGCGAGAGGATTATCCGATCTAAATCTTGATTTATAATCAATATAAAATGAATTTATTTCGCTCTCATTTTCGATGAGAATAGATTCGATTTCAAAACGAGTTGAGCCTCAAAGTTTTCGTTGCTAATTTGGCAACGATCAGCTCGCAAAACGTATTTTACTAAGCTAAATAGTCCTTCAAACGCGGCACCTCCGTTATTTGTGGTGTTGTACTTTATAAATAAACGTCCGATTTGAGGATAGTCCTTGAAAGAACTCATTTTGACATTGTCGTCAGACATATAATTGTTCAGAAGCACTTCTGCTTTACAAAGCGATGGACTAAATAAACCGACCTAAGAATCCTGCATCTGAGTAGCCGAAAAGTCTTTGAAATGTCTTGAAATGTTTAATATCAGAACGATCATCTTCTGGTTCTTTCTTCGAGTCGTTGCAGATCGATTTGTCAATTGAATCTTACCTTAAATTTTGTTTCTATTTTTTCATCAAAAGATATAGTACCGAAATTCATAATATTTTAGTCCATAAAACTAGCGAATGCGTTAGCGACTAGCGAAAACGTTTCGCTAAAGCAGTTTTAGCGAACGCTAGTCGCTACTAGCGAGATGTTTGCAATATTAGCTTCGCTATTAGCGGCGCTAGTAGCGACGCTAACCCAACCTTGATATATAGAGTGTATAAAGGTTTCAAATTGGATGTTTGTTTTTCGACGTTTATCATAAACGTTTTAACATAAACAACCTGCTTTCATATTTGTTTCAGGTATTTGAAAAAAAATAAACAAAAAAAAAAAAATAAAATGTTCAGTTCATCTTAACTTTCTCTCCAAGATAGCAAAAAAAATATTTGAGGAAGCGAAGGCCTTAGAACAAATCTATTCCATTCTGTTTATGTTTATAATTCCATTGATTAGATGGCTTTTAATTTTTACGTTTTTATATTTCTAGGCAGATTGGCAGACGGTCTACGGCACCGAAAAAAATCCAAGAAGATATATTTAACGAAAATATGTTTCGGATTATCGTTGACAACAAGTGATGTTTGATGGAAAACGAGGAATATGAACCATCGATTTTGCCAAATGATGCAGCTTTACGAGAGCAACAATCTGGAATTAACAATAAAAACTATATCCATAAAGATCCAGTATTACTAATTATAAACGTCTAATGTCCGTCTGTTTATCTATCTATGTGTCTATCTATGTGTCTATTTATTCGTCTATTTATGCGTCTATTTATTCGTCTATAAGTCTGTCTGTCACGATCCCGTTATTTTTTCGTTTAAT
>CM055403.1:57561569-57690861 GCA_029228625.1 Pseudolycoriella hygida | reverse complement strand
TTACCGAACTGGTCAGCGAAAAGTGGAATTCCAAGAATAGGTACCCCATGATACTTGGCCTCGGTAATGCCACCTTTCCCGCAATGTGATATGAAGAGCTTAACATTCGGATGTGCCAATATATCGTCTTGTGGTAGCCATTTACCAATCTTCACATTATCCGGCAAGTTAGGTAGAGTTGTTTCGAATTTCCATAACACCTTTTGCTTAAGGCTTCTGAACTTGTCTAAGAAAATGTTAATACGTTCCTGGGACAAATCAGAACTTCTAGCATTCGACCCAAGGCTGAAGAATATGACGCCCTCAGAAGCTGACTCCAAAAATTCTTTGATGTCCTAGAAGAAAAATGTTCAGATATGAATTTTCGTCAGAAAGTTCAGCATGCCGACTCTTACGGTGGTACAACCGACAACAAAAACCAGGAATAGGGATTGGGAATATTCTAAATGCCCTAAGCCCTTAATACGTCGGTTCACAAGGTGTAAGCACCTGTAACAACGTCTTTGTTTATTCGTTTCTTTAATTCGCTTACTTCTCCTGAGTATGCTATATAAAGAGTACTCTTGAAGATTTCTCTGCAAGAGATATTTTTTTTTCTGTTTTTATACCGATTAAAATGTATGTTCTTTGTTTGAATTCATTGAGCAATTAGATCTAGCACATCAAAGAAGAAAGAAACAAACACAAATTCGAATTCGTCGCGTTTTACCTGGATGATGGCACGATAGCAGGAAGCTATGAGGATGTGCTCACTGACTTCAAAAAAATTATAGAGGAGTGTGGTAAAATCGGTCTACAGATAAATCCGAGTATATGTGAATTGTTCTTCTGCTCGAGCGTGAACAATGAAATAGTATCCCAATTTGACAGAATAGCACCGGTTATCAAAGCGGTCGACAAACTTAGCTTGCTGGGCGCCCCGACCACAGAAAATGCTTATGATGGAATTTTTGACAAAAAGCTGAACCACGTCAAACTTCTGTGTGACAGAATCACCGAATTGGAGAGCTATCACATCGCATTTTATTTGCTGAAAAACTGCTCTGCGTTGCCAAAATTAGTTTACTTGCTTAGAACATCGCCAGCGTATGCAAACGGTTCATTCACGCAAGCTATAGACGCATGCATCAAATCGACATTGGAAACTATAACGAACACTGAACTGCATCATGACGCATGGAGCGGAGCATCGCTTCTCACAAAATTTGGTGGTCTTGGAGTACGCAGAGTGCAGGACTTAGCATTGCCAGCGTTTTTATCATCGATAACTGACACACTTCCGCTTGTCAGTATTATGTTGAAATTACCCACACTACAATCGACTGAAGTGTCAGGATAGCAGGACGGTTTAAAGGCATGGACGTTGCTAAATCCAAATGCTCACATCCCGGATGGTCTTACCCAACAAAAGCAATGGGATCAACTCAACATCAAACGGCTAGCAAATGATCTACAATTGGAAGGATCAAGAGACATAGCTAGAGTTCTCGCAGTATATAAGCCCAAGTCGAGCGCCTGGTTACACGCACTTCCGTCTAGAGCGTTTGGGACATTGCTGAACAATAACGTTTTCCGGATAAGCGTAGGCCTTCGATTGGGCCTGAACATTTGCACGCCTCACACATGCGTCTGTGGTGGGTTTGTTGATTCAAAAGAAATTCATGGACTTATCTATAAAAAAAGTGCTGGACGGTGAATAAATATGAATCATTGATAGAGCAAAATTACATTTTCATTCCTTTCGCTGTGGAAACGATGGGGCCTTGGTGTGACGAAGCTAAGAAATTCGTCAATAAACTGTGCAAAATGATAATGACTAAAACTAACGAACCCAGAACTAAATCATTTCTTAAGCAAAGAATCAGCATAGCCATACAGAAGAACAACGCAACTTCAGTGATGGGAACATTTTTAGATTCAGAAGACATGGGAGAAATTTTTTACCACCTGTAAAGTCAAATATTGACTTTTATAAATGAAATGTAATTCATGTACTAATGCTGAAATAAACTTCTTCCAAATTGAAGAACAATTTTCGAAGCTTTGCAAAGTTTTTCGGATTTTCGAAAGGATTACGGTTTGTAATGAAAATGGCAAACGATCCTTTTCTGCACTGAAACGAGTTAAAAGTAGTTTAGATGAACTAAAATCCAAGAATTGTTGAATTATTTGAGCGTTTTGTACATTAACAATGATAATAATTTTGATCTCGTGATCGATGCGTTCGCTAACTCTGAAGAGAGACACAGAGTGTTACAAATATCACCCAAAAAAATGTGGTACTTGTACATTTTTACGTTTGTCCCGAAAATAGTGTCGCTTAAACCATTGGTTTATCTGGACGTGCATTGTACTATACATTTGTACAATGTACAAGCTTTTTTGCACGCCTTGGCTGTACATTGTACATGTAGAACATACATTGTACTATGTATTTGTAAAATGTACAATCTTTTCTTGAACACTTCCGCTGTACGTTGGACATGTAGAACTTACGTTGTATTTTCACAAAATTTTGATGCAAAAAGGTTTTTCTATACGATTTCAATGCTAGTTATTACAACCCCTTATTTACTTCGTCGTAATTCATCAAATCCATATTAAGTTCAGCTTATTTGGTTCATAAGTTGGATTCGAACCCACGACACTTGCATCTCCAATTGAGCTAACTAACTAGCATTGTACACTCTTATTTTGATACGTTGTTAGTACAATGTACGATTAACTTGTACAATGTGCAACTCACTTCTACAATGTACAACTCACTTGTTCGTCGTACAATGGATTTGTTTATTGTAATGTCATTTGTGAAAAAAATTCCATTGCACATTGTGCATCACGTAAATGCATCAGTTGTACATTGTACTTATCACGCGATCATCACGTGAGTAGGTCCAATGTACATTGCACACACTACTTGTTCATCACACAATGAATTCCATTGTAAATTACACATACTACTTGTCCATCATACAATGAATCTGCGCATTGTACATGCCACTTGTAAAAAAATGATGTTGTACATTGTACGTGTTTAAAATTTACATGCCACTTGTATACTTTGAAAGGCAACACTGACATATTACGTGCATAGAACAAATCAGTGATGCCAACGGGGACTCTTTCAAAGTATTAGATGGTACATAGTGTCGCTTAAGCCATTGGTTTAGCTGGACGTACATTGTACAAGTGAATCGTTCATCAAACAAGTACAATGTTGTGTGTACATTATGCATTACAGATGTACATGAAGTACGTCTTAGACGTAAAACGGTCGTAAAATGTACTGGAGAGTTGTAGATGCCGAATTCCACTTTTTTGAGTGTAAAATAAATTATCTCTGATGAAACCTGGGAATTTTATTATTTACAATGACGTAAAGGTAAATAAGAACTTTGTATTTCTGCGCAGGGTTTTGCGTTTAAAAACATGCGCAAAAGTACACAGTTCTTATTCAAATTTCGGTCATTGTACTATAAAAGACGCCTCGATAAGATGGCCATCGGCGGCAGTAAGTCTTAATGCGGCTCTGACCTGAAACCTCTTTGTCACATACTTTACATAAAACACAGAAGTCGACGTTACTCAAATACAGGAAGAGAATCATAAGCTTTCGCACCTTTTTATTTCTTATAGAATAGAGATATTTTCGCTTCTATTTTGTTCATGCAAAACTTGGTTTTTTTTGGTAGAGATAGTAAAAAAACGTTGCACACTCTTATGATTCTCTTTCTTTAGATATGTCATACCTGTGGAAGTTCGCTAGGCTGCTTTTTCACATGCATTCCTTCAACTTCAATGACATTGGGTAGCAATGGTTCTGGAGTTCTTCCACTAAAATGTTGAGCCACCAATATCAACGACACATTTTTGAGAACTTCGTCGTAAGATGGGTGTGAATCAGCTGGAAATGCTTCCAAATAAAGAGGTTTGAATATCCAATGATTGACAGCCTCCATGATAACAAACTCTAAGAAATATACGCCAACATTGTGTAGCCGTTGGTAAAAATTCATTGGAGTTGCGTAATCGACGAAAATTGACGGAACTGTTGTCGCACTATTAGGATTTCCTGATAACCGCCTCAGTAAATAGAAATTGACATTCGGTGATATGACCACTGAAGGACATTTAAAGTAACCAGCTAATCCTAATGCGTAGTCATTCATAAACCAACCAAAGACTACCAAATCAAAAGTTTCGTTTTTCAAAGGTAGAAACTTTTCGCTGTTCATCATGTCCACTGACACTCTGCATAACGGATACATCAATCCAAATCTTTCCAATATGTTTACGCCGTCGTCCGTAGTGGTTGATAATCGAAGTTTTTCGAATAAGGGATTCTCAATGAAGTCGGGTATTTCGATGTATCGATAATTCTTTAGCGGCTCTCCCGATTGCTTGAATGCAGACACCACTGTTACATCGTGACCTCTTTTCGCCAACTCCCTCATAACAGGTTCTTCGACAATGAAATGTGAGCGACTGAATGTTGAGAAAAATCCCAAAATCTTCGCAGATTGTGTCGATTTTATTTGCACCAGACACAAAGTAATTAAAAAATAATTGAAGAAATTCATTTTTCTCTTTTCGATTAACGGGTTAAGATCGACTATAGACTAGAAAAAAATTTTAGGTTTCATTCGTATATATGTGAAGACTAAGGTTTTGATAAGTGCCATTATCTACTTATCAGTTTCGATTGGCGATTAACGATTAACTTGTGAATTGTTTTCTTTGTGAAACATTATCTTGAGATATGCTTTTGTTCAGTCATCACAAAAGACGCAAGTCATTGGTTTATCTTCTCCGGTCTACGATGTCACTCAACTTAATTTGAATTGATAGTAAAACAACAGAATATTTTGTTCGTGAACTCATTCTTTGATTTTTGATGAAGAAATAGCGATTCCCAGCAAATAAAAATGAGTTTGTTTCAGGCACAGGCAAAGTTTTGACATTGCCTTCAAAAGACCAGTTCATTTTACTGTTTTTTCACACATAAACTGGTCAGTTTGAACAGTCAACATAACACACTAGTCTCTAGCTCAAAAATATTCTTAAACTTAGTTTTGCCTACTAAAATAGAAACGAGAGGAGAAAAGGAAGAAGGCCCCTTTCCTTGACTACATTCAGAAAATATCATGCACGGAGCGGTAGCGGAGGGCGTGACGCAGTCCTCACACCCAAAAACAAACGTCCACAAACCTAAAAAACTCCACAGTCTGCTATAGTTGTCTTTTTCTGACACACCTCCGATGAGCGAGAGAAAAGTACCGACTGTGGAGTTACGTGGAGTTTCTTTTGAGTTTTTTATCTCGCCCCCCTCCCCCTCCAAATTATTTAAAAAAAATACGCCGCAGCAGCTTTCCAATGAGCCCAGACTCATCAAAATCGGTTGAAAATTGGCTGAGATATCGAGGTTTGAAAATGACATTTTTCTATGGCCAATGGATTTTTCTATTCTCATTTTTTTTCTGATCTATCGGTTTCTATTTTCTATCCGTTCTATTAATAATATTCGATCTCGAGAAATAGTCAGCCGATCTTCCTGAAATTTGAATGGGAATGTTAGTCTCGGCCCCAAATGAAAAAATTCATATGCCGCTTTTTCGGGAAAATTCTGGAAAAGCCGTGGCATGTGGAAAAGTGGTCAATTTTGAGAGTTTTTTAGGTAATGCTCGGAGTTTTCGAATGCTAGCTCCCGAGTGACAATCGCTAGAGAGTTGGTTTCTTCGGGAAAGTTATAAAGTTTGGTCAGGAGAATTTTTTTGTATCCTAAGAAAATGGCTGCCAGCTGACATAGCGGCGCCATCTTGGATTTTCGTTTATGCTTTTTCAATTTTCGAATTTTAGCTCCGGAATGACACTACTTGGAGAAATGGTTTCTTCTAGAAAGTTATAGAGTTTGGTCAGGAGTCAGGAGTCAAAGTGACACCATCTTGGATTTGTTGCTACATTCTGAATACGAATACCTAGACAGTTGGTTTCTTCAGGAAAGCTATATGAATCACTGAGAGGAATTGGTGACACAAAGTATTTCGAAGGTAGCCGAAGGTGATACGAAGTGTTCCGATGGTAGCCGAAGGCAGCCGAAGGTGTTGCAGAACAATTTTTTTCCGAAAGATAAATTTTTTTGGAGAAAAATTTCTTTGGAGAACATTTTTTGTGGAGAAAAATTTTTTGCGGAGGAAAATTTTTTTTGGAGAACATTTTTTCCGGAGAAAACTTTTTTAAGGAAAAGTTATTTTGGAGAAAAATTTTTTTGGGAGAAAAATTTTTTGCGGAGGAAAATTTTTTTTGGAGAAAATTTTTTTCGGAGAAAATTTTTTTGGAGGAAAATTTTATTCGGAGAAAATTTTTTTTAAGAAAATGTTTTTTGGAGAAAAACTTTTTTTCTGAGAAAATTTATTCTGAGAAAATTTTTTTTGGAATTGGAATATAACTGTTTTTGTTCCTTGGTATAATGCGTCATCAATAATGGAGCGTTCATAAATGACTTCTGCGTTTGGGGGGGGGGGGGGAAGTGTCTTCACACAAAAAAATCTTCATTTGTATGGAACATTGCAGACAAGGGGGACGTCATATTGCAGACGTCATATGAACGATCCCTTACCTGAGAGTCCATTGCCCCGGCACACACAGAACCTTTGCTCACACTTATCGCCATCCTAAACTATAACATAAACTGCTTGGTTATGTACCAATCAAAATTTGTGCTACCTCACCAACAAAGTTGTTAAATCATGACTATAAAAAAGCTTCACATGTTGAAATACATAAAGTATTTTTTTATAGGAGCGCTTATCCACCCTTTCGTTTAGGTCTATTTCTTAGTCAAAAAGTAACTAAAACGTTAACACAGAAAGCTGCAATCTTTTATTTAGAACACACAAAGTTGCCAAAATGCTGGTAATACGAGTATTTACGAATGATTGAAAGTTTAAAAGTTCTGCATGTGACCGTATTATTGCAAAGAAAAGTAAATTTATCAGTGAATTTCCCATCACTGCGTGACGCCGCAAAACGAAGAAGATAAGCAAATGACTTACTTCTTTTATGATGACTGAATAAAAGCATAACTGGAGATGATGTTCAAACCTTAACAAAGAAAGCAATTCACAAGCTAATCACCAATCGAACTGATAAGTTGATAAAAGCGCTTATCAAAAGCTGTGCCATTTCATAAATACGAATGAAACTTGAAAGTTGTTTCTAGTCGACAACCAACATATTAATCGGTGATTCTGAAAAATGAATTTCTTCAATATTTTTCTTATTGTGTTGTGTCTGGTGCAAATAAAATCGTCACAATCGGCGAAGATTTTGGGCTTTTTTTCAACAGTGAGCCGATCACATTTCATTGTTGAAGAACCTGTTATGAGGGAGTTGGCAAAAAGAGGTCACAATGTAACAGTGGTGTCTGCGTTCAAGCAATCGGGAGAGCCGTTAAAGAATTACCGATACATCGAAATACCTGACTTCATTGAGAATCCCATATTCGAGAAATTTCGACTATCTGCAACTACTAAGGACACCAGTAGTTTTTGGGAAAAATTCGAAATAATACAGCCGTTATTTAGAGTGTCAGTCGGGATGATGAATCATGAAACATTCCTTCCTTTGAAAAACGAAACTTTCGACTTGCTGGTGCTTGGTTGGTTCATGAATGAGTATGCGTTAGGATTAGCCGGTCACTTTAAGTGTCCTTCAGTGGTGATATCACCGAATGTCAACTTTTATTTACTGAGGAAGCTATCAGGAAATCCCAATAGCGCGACAACAGTTCCATCAGTTTTTGTCAATTATGCCACACCAATGACTTTTTTCCAACGACTACACAACGTTGGCATTCATTTACTTGAGTTTTTTTTCCTGGAAGCTTTGAACCATTTTATTGTGAAGCCGCTTTATTCAGAAGCATTTCCTGGTGATTCACACCCAACATACGATGAAGTTCTCAAAAATGTGTCGTTGATATTGGTGGCTCAACATTTTAGTGGAAAAACTCCAGAACCATTGCTACCCAATGTCATTGAAGTTGAAGGAATGCATGTGAAAAAGCAGCCCAGTGAACTTCCACAGGTACATACAACACAACTGTTTCAGACAAATCGACTTCTGTGTTTGTGATATTTCACTCTTTCGCAAGATTTGAGGATTGTGAACGGCGTTCATAGCTAGCCTAAGCTTTAAAATCCCTAAAGACTTACTTTTACCTCATGTTAGGGTCCGGGTCGGTCCTAACATAATTACTAATTATAAACGTCTAAAGTTTGTCTGCTTATGTGTCTGTTTGTCTCTTTATGTGTCTATTATTTATTTGTCTGTCGGTCACAATCCCGTTATTTTTGCGTTTAAACTGAGGAGCAAAAAAAAAAAAACTACTTTTCGATATGTTGTCAGAGACCATCCCCGACGTCGAGAAAACATGTTCCGGAGTGGGATTTTGTTCTGAAATAAGGAAGTTATGGGTAAAATACGGGCCAAAATTGAAAATCGGCTATAGTCAAGATATAGTCAAGATGTCGTCTTAGAGATTTGGTCGTGGAAGTGTCAGAGTAGAATACGTAGCAAGTGCAACGCTGAATACGGGGGAAGTGGAATACGAGGAACTTGGAATACGGGGAACTTGGAATACGTGGAACTTGGAATACGGGATAAGTGGAATACGGTGAACGTAGTCCCTAGGGGCGGGGGTTTCAACTAGTTTTTCAATATATTTGAGTTTTTTACATCGTTGATTGGAACGAGTTTTTCGCTATTGCCTTTCTAAATCAATTACAATTATTATACGTTAACAGCTGCTGAGCTGTTCTCAGGGTTTATAGCTTTATAGACCATATAACGCGGTCTGCACAGTCTCTTGTTTATGTCGGTTTTGATACCGAAAGTGTCGGCGTGTCTATGTTTTATATTTTGGCGCCGATTCAAAGATTAACATTTTTCGTTTAGGATATCAAAGAATTTTTGGACACCGCTACAGAGGGCGTCATATACTTTTGCCTTGGGTCGAATGCCAGAAGTTCTGATTTTTCCCAGGAACGTATTAAAATTTTCTTGGATAAGTTCAGAAGCCTTAAGCAAAAGGTCTTATGGAAATTTGAAACAAATCTGCCTAACTTACCGGATAATGTGAAAATTGGCAAATGGTTACCACAGGACGATATATTGGCACATCCAAATGTTAAACTCTTCATATCACATTGCGGTAAGGGTGGCATTACTGAAGCCAAGTACCATGGGGTACCCATTTTTGGAATTCCACTTGTCGGTGACCAGTTTGGTAATGCCGACCACATCGTCCAAGAAGGTTGGGCTGTGGTACTCCCGTTGATTGACCTGAACGCAGAGACATTTTCAAAGACTTTGGATGAAGCGATTTACAATCCGCTGTATGGTAATGTTGTAAAGAAACTATCAAAACAGAATAGAGACAGGCCGGAACATCCTTTGGATAAGGCTGCCTTTTGGATCGAATATGTGATTCGGCATGATGGAGCCAAACACATGCAAAGTCCGGCTGTTCATCTCAATCTCTTACAGTATTATATGGTAGATGTGTTTGGCTTTGTAATCGTTAGTCTTTATGTCGTAATTAAGCTCTCAAAAATGTTATTTAAAACTTTGATAAGAAAAATATTTAAAAAAAATTCTGTAAAAACCAAAAAAGAATAACAAAATAAATATTTACAGGACTAACGGCATCCGGTCAAAACGACTCCTGGACAAAACAACCCCTGGACAAAATAACCCCCGGACAAAATTACCCCCGGATAACAAGCAAAGCGCTGCGCCGCAGGCCTGAACATTATGAGAAAAAAAGCGGGGTCGCCCCCCTTGCGGGGTCTAAGGGGCGGAGCCCCTAGCGGGGTTTTGTCCGGGCTATTTCGTCCGGAGTTTTTTAGTCCGGGGGTTTTTTGACCTAGAGCCGGACTAACAATAGTCTTTTCTTCATTTTATTATCCGAGGTTCTAAAGTTGTCAATTCTAGATTCAAGTTGGTCACCTGGTTTGAATTTAGGGCAGGTTCGCAGATTCTCACTTACTCCATCTCTTAGCAAGTCGATCCTCCATGGTAGTAACAATGGTTGAAAAGTAGGTGTTTTCTGTAGACAGCGTTACAGTTTTTTGAGGTAGGTGTTATTTTCCACCGGAGGTCATTAATGTACTAATGAGTAGAACATTGACCTCCGGGGAACATTAGTGTATGTGCCGTAGCCACTTCGTTTTTTTTAAATGAAATCCTTCGACTGGATTGTTTTAGAACCATACAAACATCTTATGATATTTCTTAGACAGACTAAACGGAAAAAAAATCAGCCAAATAGATTGGTCAATTTGAAATCGACAGTCACATTTGGTACGGTGTGTACCATGTACATACAATGTACCGGTGTGAACATACACCCAAAAAATTGACGAACGTGAGACATCTACATTTGTACATTAGCATCGCACATAGTGTCGCTTAAACCATTGATTTAGCTGGACATACATTGTACTATACATTGTACAATGTGTAATCTTTTTGAACAGGCAACAGCCAACATTTTACATCTATAACATACATTGTACTATTTTGTAAGTTGTACAAGCTGTTCTTGAGCACTTCAGCTGTACTTTGTACATGTAGAACGTAAATTGTATTTTCACAAAATTTTAATCTAAAAAGGCTTTTTGAATACGATTTCCTCCTTACTACTTCCTCGTTATTCACGATATTAGGTTCCCCGTATTTCGTTCACAAAAATTTCTTGACATGAGCTGGATTCGAAATCATGACACCAGCATCTCCAGTCCTCGACTTTTCCACTGAGCTAACTTTATATGTTGAGTACACACTCTTATTTTGATATGTTGTTACTGCAATGTACAACTCAGTTGTACAATGTACATATTACTTCTTCGTCATACAATAGCTTTGTACATTGCACGTGTCATTTGTAAAAAAAATTCCGTTGCACGTATAACTTGTACATCACGTAAAAAGTTGTGCATTGTTCATATCATTTGTTCATCACGTGAGACGTCCATTGTACATTGTGCATACTACGTGTTCATTATGCAATGAATGTGTACATTGTACATATCACTTGTAAAAAATGCTATTGTATGTATATTGTACGCATCACTTGCTAATAACGTACATGCCACCTGTACATATGGCCCATTCTATGCAAATCGCGACGCCTGTAATGTAAGGAACGGAAATACTGCCTTAACCGTAGGAAATAACGAAATCATACGTTCGGCAGAAAATTAGATATTACAGTTGTGAACAATTTTTTCATAGAACACTAAAATTGGACCCTTGGGTGACTCAGGAGAAATTTTCGTTCCTTACATTACATACATGTGGAATCGCCCATATGGTCGCCATTAAACCATTGGTTTTGCTGGACGTACATTGTGCAAGCGAATCGTTCTACGTGTTGCGTGTACATTATACATTACAGATGTACATGCAGAACGTCTTAGACGTAAAACGGTCGTACTGGAGGGTTGTACATGCCCAATTCTATTTTTCTGGGTATAGCAACGATTGGTACGACCGACGCACTATTTTTAAATATGGAGATATATTTTTACCTCTCTAATTTATTCTTTTTAAGCAGCCAATTTAATGTTTTTATCAGCAAATTTATTCTTTTTTTTTCTGCAATTTTATTCTATTTGTTCACAAATTTATTTTTTCATCAGTAAATTTATTTATTTTTTATCAGCAAATTTATGTCTTTCCTGTCTTCAATTTTATTTCTTTAAATCAGCAAAATTAAATGATTTTTTTAGCTATTTTTAACAGCAAATTTATTATTTTGGGATCAGCAAATTTATGGATTTTTGAGCAGCAAAATTAGTATTTCTCGGGCAAGAAATGTTTTCATCTTCATCAGCAAATTTAATATTTTCCAGCTGCAAAACTAGGTAGCTAAAAAACTAGGGAATTTGCGCTTTAATGAAACGCCACAAAAGCCTAGGTGACTAGCAAATCTAGGAAGTTTTTCCTTTTACAAAATGTCACAAAAACTAGGTGACCAACGAAGCTGAGGAACTTTTCCTCCCTTTTCCACTTGGGTGGTCAGTTACTTTGTCGTTCAAACGGCTTGATAATGCCTCGAATTTATCAGATTTTTTTGTATCAGCTTGTAAATGTCACGAAACTGGGTGGCTAACAAAACGAGGGAATATGCGCTTTAATGAAACGCCACAAAAACATAGGTGGCTAGCAAAGCTACACGCAAAGAAAAGTTATGATTGCGGCATTTATAACGACACTCCAATATAATTTGTAATCGTATGAAATGTAAAATTAAAAATTATATTCGCTGTTAATATAGAATTGTAACGTCTGGCATATTGACTGAAATTATAATCTATATTGGGTGGAATTATAATTGTGATCACCGTGAACATAGTTCTCTTTTTTCATGTTAGTGGTGAATAAGTGAGGAATATGCTTGTTTCTTACCAATACAATTTTCACTCTTATATTCGCTACCAGTGTAAAATTCTGCGTAATAATTGCTACGAGTATAACCTAATCACTGTGATTATAATAATGAAGTCAGATTCACTGCAATTGTAATTATAATTGATAACCCTTACATACGATTTTACATTCCCAGTAAAGATAAGTACGTTAGTTAGTTAGTTAGTTTGAGTGGGCGGAGCGGAGCTCCAGCACCTAAGCCTCTGGTGGGCCTGTTGTGCGTACCCACATTGAGTTACCTAAATTCTTCCAGTTTGATTTAAGTAACTCAATACATCCCTGGGCGATATGCTCCGCACTTCGTACATTGGTCGCTATTTGCAATGCCGATGGTTTGTAGATGCTTGTTGAGGAGGCAGTGACCAGTGAGGACTGAAGTCAGTCTTCTGATGTTCCTTCTGCTAAGGGAGAGGAAATATTTGGAGTTTTTGCTGTTGATGATAATACATGATCATACATACAATGGAATGCCAGTGCTTTTTGAATTTTGAGTTTTTCCACTTATTTATTAATCCCTTGAAATGGGAATGTGGTACTTTGAGACACGGTTCGGGACCCGTGAAGGCTTTTTCAACGCCTGATTTTGCTAGACGGTCCGCGGTTTCGTTGCCCTGAATTTCGCTATGGCCGGGAACCCACATTAGAGTAACAGAGTTACCTTGTGCAAGTCTTTGCACTACATTTCTGCACTGCAGCACTGTAGAAGATTTGATCTTATGTGTGCTGATAGCTTTTAGTGCACTCTCGCTATCTAAGCAAATTACGATCGTTTGGTTCAGGAGATTGTTCGCTAGTGTTTGTTTGCTGTATTGGGCAATTCCAAACGTTTCTGCCTGAAAGATGTTTGTATAAAGGCCGAGCGAAAATGATTTAGCAGTTTGGGTTCGGTGGCAATAAATGCCAGAACCGGAACGGTTGTTAAATCTGGAACCGTCTGAGTGCCAGATGAGGGCATTGCCGTTCGTAATCGCTTTGTTTTCTTTCCAGTCAGTTCTTGATGGAAATTCTGTCTTAAAAGCGTTGTCAAAACAATAAGTAGGCCTGATCGCGTCATGAGGCATTTCGAAAGCTGGACATTCAGAAGTCATAATATTCCAGAGTTTGGCATGGCCTGCGTGGCGCCTTACTAATAGAGAAGATTGATGTAGCCTAAGGCATGTGGCTCTAGCCATTGCTTCGACGTGAATGTGGAGTGGTTCAATATTAAGCAGTGCTTCAAGAGCCGCTGTAGGAGTTGATTTCATGGTGCCGGTAATGCTTATTAGTGCTAGCCTCTGAATTTTGGCGAGTTGTTTCTAACCGGTTCCGATGTGGCACCGTGGCCACCAAATGAATGCAGCGTAAGATATCATTGGTCTAACTATGGCCAAGTATATCCAAGTCAGAACTTTAGGGCTTAGGCTCCGATTTTTGCCAAAAGTGCTGCGGCACTTCCACAGAGTAGCTAGCGCCTTGCGGATACGGTGATCGATGTGGAGTGTCCACTTTAATTTGGGATCTAATATTAAGCCCAGAATTTTTGTCCATGGAGAGAGATCAATTGCTTTCCCGAATATTAGCGGTGCTTTGAAGCCTGTTATTTTCTTTTTTCTAGTGAATAGTATAAGCTTGGTTTTATCGGTGTTGACTTCTTGGCTATGTTCGTTGCACCAGTCTTCAATCTAATCAGTTTGAATGCTGATTGCATAAGTTCACATAGAGTACTGACGAACAGTCCCACAAGTAGGATAGATACGTCATCGGCGAAACTTTGGGAGAAGTAACCTGATTCGTTCAGAATTTTCAGAAGACTGTCCTTCACCATGATGTATAACAGTGGTGGGAGAACACCCCCTTGTGGGCATCTCTTACAAGTGTGTACAACGATGCGAATGGATCCGATGCGCGCTGAAACTATTCTGCTACTTAGCATAGCAAATATCCAGCTTGTGGTGGTGCTGTCAATGCCGTGGTCGACGCATGAGTTAGTTATCGATGTGAATGTCATGTTGCTAAAGGCATTTGATAAGTCAATGAGGCCGCATAGTGCAAACTGATAATTTTCTAGTGCATTTTCAGCTCTGACTACTAGTTGATGTAGTGCACTTTCGGCCGATTTTTGTGATTGGTAGGCATGTTGGTTTGCATGAATTTTGTACTTTTCTAGTCCTCCGTCTCTGAGGTATCTATCCACTAGTTTTTCCAAGGTTTTGAGAAGGAAAGAGGTAAGGCTGATTTGGCGGAATGACTTGGCTAAAGTGTACACTAGCTGGCCGAGTTTTGGAATAAAAACTACTCTAACACCCCTCCAGATTACTGGAATGTGGATTAAGCTGATGCTTGCCATGAATAACTCATAAAGCACGTCTATTGTTAGGTGGAGGCTTTTTTGGAGCATTATGGGGACAATGTCATCTTCGCCTGGAGATTTGATTGCAATGAAAGACTCTATTGCCCATTTTATTCTGTCTTTTGAGACAATTTTTCTAGCTACATTTCTGTCTCCAAAGGAGAGAATGTTGGCCGGCAGTGCTGCTGTGTTATTTAGATTAGTGTTCGTACTGGAAGATAAGTACGTTACGCTCAAGTATAAATAAAAACATTAAAAATGCCGCAATTGTATCTTTTCTTTGCGTGTAGGGAGATTTTCCTTTTACAAAAATGTCTCAAAAACTAGGTGACTAACGACTTAAAGGAACTTTTCATTTTACGAGACATCGTAAAACTAGGTGGTAAACAAAGCAATGGAATTCGCGCTTTAATGAAACGCCTTAAAAACCAGGTTCTGAAATTAATTTTGCAGATACGAAAAAATAATTTTACTGATCGAAAAGTAAAAAATCTGCTGCTAAAAAACAATTTGGCTGGTAAAAATTGACTGATCTTACCATCAAATTTTGCTGATTGAAAGCAATAAAATTGCTTCCAGAAAAATAATGAATTTGCCGAAAAAAAAGGTTAAATTTACTGGTAAAAAAAAAATTCAGAAAAATAGAATAAATTTGTTTATGAAAAAAATAATTTTGCTGCTAAAAGTAGAAATTTGCTGCCAAAAAATAGATGCCTTTTTAAATATAATTCCATATCAACTGAATGTGTGTGGAACAAAAAATATTTTCACTGTACCCTTCCTAACATTTCCAATTTTCTAAATGTCTTTGTCCGTTCCATGATGTATATAAGATATCGGGTGGTGTCGGTCAGTACAGCTGGTGTTTCTTTCCGGGGAATAATCATTTCCGGAGCATTCAATTTCCTGGGTAATTGTTTCGGGGAAATTAAAATAATTTAAATTAAGTCATAATACAAATTTGCTAAAATTATTAACTCTGACTCAGAGTCTCTGAGGGTGAATGAAGCAACTGAAATCTTGAATCTTGTTGTACATGAATGGAAAAGTGTAAACCGGCAAGTTTCTGATTTATCATACGAATTCACCATACAAATCAGAAACTTGTCGGTTTTCACTTTTCCGTTCTTGTAATATGTTTGAAGTGGGCAGCTCAGATATGATGGTAAAAAGGGTCACCTTAGCATGTAAAATCATATGTGTCTGCGAACTGTATAAGTTACTCAATATTCTCGAAAACCCATCCCTTTTTATTACGTGAAATTTTAACACCACCGATTTGTCGGTGTTCAAGAATTTGATTCTTTTGCATAATTTTAAGTAAAATTAGATTTCCTTGTCTCCCTTTCAACAGAATTGTTGCTTTCGTTTTTTTTGGTATCGTTGAATCTATTTACCAAATAATTTAAACATAAGAACAAGAGTTTCCGTGTAAAATAGTTACAAATAATAATTTTCAATGCTTTAAAAATAACTGTTCTTCGAGCAGGAAATGATTTACTTTCAAAAAAAATACTTGAACAGAAGTGATAGTAAATTGGGGTAGGTTTTTTTAAGAACATAGTTTTTTACCATTTCATTACGTGAAATCACGACAGATCGTAAACGAAAGGGATAAATAACGGGATAAAAATAAGAGGAAATTCATTAACAAAATGTGTCAGGTAGGTATATTATATTTTATAAAATAGGAATTACACAAAAAAGGGGTTGAGAATAACTGTTTTCTCGTCGTTTTTTATTAATAAAATAGACAACACATTGGTCGTGTTACGTCTGGTGAGATATTTCAACTTTAGATTCATATCTATTGGAAGAGACTCACTCTCTTGTAAAATTATTTATTTCTTTCTATTTACTGAAAGTGAATTCTGATTTTCTTTTTGAAGAATTGTAGCCTCGTCGTAATGCTTCGGATTCAGTCAGTTACAACAAAAATAATCACTTTTAGCGCTAAATTTACTTGCTGCAACAAGTGTTTTCATATAAAGTGACCTTTACGTGCAATTGACTCTGCCTGAAAAGCACACTATTAGCCTTCTTCCTTAAACACCTTAAGAAGACGACTCCTATTTGACTACGCGGAGACTCCACTTCTTGATTGTTTTATCAATTTTACCTGCATAGGAGGTTTTCCATCGATATGGTATACTTAAACTGAAACTCAAAATTATTTGCTACTTCACTCAAAAATTATCGTACAAAAAGTGCGCCATGTCGCAATGATTGAGCGGTCGAATTTCAGGGTGAAACAGCCAATAATAAAAGTTTGTTACACAAACAATTGGGGGAATGTAGAGGATCATGTATTTCGAATGTAAATTGTAGATGAAGACCAGAAATACAGTTCAGCACTTTTATAATAGGATCAAATGGTACATTGCGTAGCTAACTTAAGGCCAACCTGTCAAGATCTAACATCCACAATCAAAATCACTGAAAATAGGAGCATAATATGCCAATTATAGTCGAGTTCCATACACAGTACAATCGATTATAATCAGCGCTATGGTCGAGTCTGACCACAACAAGAGCTTTTATAGTCGAGTCGAAATGTAAAATCTGGCAGACATTGCAATTTGCATCAGTTACTTTGGGCCCTACGAAGTACGAGTCCCATTCGTTTAATACTCCGTTTGTAACCAATCGATTCACTTGTTGCCAAATAAGTCAAAATTTTGTTCGTCCATTCGTAAACACGATAACTCGTGTAAAACTTTACCGATTTTCAAAATCTTTTTTCCCCTGAAAAGTAGTACCGAAAGTGGGTTTGGTATTGCAGATGTCATTTTTGGACTGAGCTAGGGCCGCCTAAGTGGTTTTCGGCCTTTCGTACATAATATCTTTTTTTCTTCGAAAGGTCTAGGCATGTCCGACAATTTATGGAAGAACGTTTTTTGATTTCGAGTCGTTGGTCTCAGCCACGGCCTTAAAACTGAGTCTCTACTAAGGCCAAACTTTTTTTCTACATAAATCGGGTAAATCTTATCTCAACAAAAACCTCTTTAAAGGTAGAGTGTGACACAGTCCGTAAATCCGCTTCCAAAATTAATGATATCGCTTGAGTTGACGCTATTGCTGATAATACGCAGAAAAATTCGAAAACCGTAAAAGCATAAACGAAAATCCAAGATGGCGCCGCTATGTCAGCTGTCAGCCATTTTCTTATGATCCCAAAAAATTCTCCTGATGAAACTCTATAACTTTCTAGAAGAAACTAACTCTAAAAGTGTTATCATTCCGGAGTTAAAATTCGAAAACCCAAAGAAGCATAATTTATATCTAACAAAAATCCACCACTTTTCCTCATGCCACGACTTTTCCAGAATTTTTCCGGAAAAGCGACATATGAAACTTTTCATTTGGGGCCGACACTGACGTTCCCTCAAAATTTTAAGGATAGGAGGTTCTCAAGAAAAAAAAGTAGATAGATACATACATACATCCATCCATAGAGATATAGAGACATAGATAGATCGTTGACACACAACACAGGAATGAAATTCTGATCTCGACTCGTTTTCAACTGATTTTGATGAGTGAGGACTCGTTTGAAAGCAGCTGCGACGTAGTTTTTTTTAATATTTTGGAGAGGGAGGGGGGCGAGGGGAAAAACTCAAAAGTTCGTCTATACATCGTGTCTTGTCCCAAAGGTTTTTGTATGGAGTTTTTTGGGTTTGTGGACGTTTTTTTTGGGGTGTGGGGACTGCGTCACGCTCTCCGAGCGTGATCCGATTTTCGAAATAATTTTTTTCCCTAAAAGATAATTGAATAAATGATAACGAATTTGAATTTGGGCAAAATCGGTTAAGAACTTTCGAAGTTATATTCGAAAAAGTTCACCGTTCGCGAACCTAAACAATATTTGGTGGTTTTTCATGAATATTTCTTTAATGATGAGGTTTTTTGCGTGGTGTTGCAGAGGAAAAAAAGCGAACAGTTTTGTTCATGGAAGTATGGATCAGAGGTCTCTCTAAATTGCTCTAGGTTGATTCGAAGATCGGCCCTGGCCCTAGCAAAAAAAAATTTTGTAGACCCGTACGAAGAACGAAGTTCTTCGAAAAGGAGTCTATTGCGTTTACCACGACGCACGTTAGTAACCACCCTAATTTCGGCCCGGGAGTCGGGTGGAGCATCGATCATGGTCCTTAGATGACGAATCAGCAATAAAAAAATGTCCGTTAATGACTCGAGTAAAGCTCAGCCGATTTACAAAAAAAAATTTCCCTGAAAGGCAATCGCACAAGGACCGCTGAGCTAGGGTCGTTTAAGTGGTTTTTGGTCTTTTGAACATAAACCGAGTAAATCTTTTCCGATTGTCATACATTTTTTTTTGTTTGAAAAGTCTGGGCATATATGACAATTTATGGAAGAAATTTTTTTGATTTTGAGCCCTTGGACTTATAGCTAGGGCACTAAAAACGAGGATCTGCTAGGGCCCTACTTTTTTGTAAATTTCTTCAGATTTAAAATTTTTTTTAGTCAAATATAGAAGAAAATTTTTATATTAGAAACCCTTGGACTCAGCCAGGACCCTAAAACTGAGTTTTTACTAGGGCTCATACATAAGTTGGGTCAATCCTAGCCGATTTTGTTGATTCTTTTTCTGTTTGAGGGGTAACCGATTACCGAATTATATTCAAAAAAAAATTTGAGCCAAGTGAGCCACAGTTCGGTCCTAACCAAAACAATTTTTTTTTTATGTTGCAGAGCAATTTGAGGGAAACATTCTTGTCTATGAAAGTATGTATCCGAGGCATTTCCGTACTGCTTGTGGCCGGTTCTCAAGTTGTCAATTTGTTTGATTCGGATCTCCATCTAATAACGCTTGCAAATCGATTAAGCTCTCAAAAAGCCACTGTGCATAGAATAATAAAAGCTAAAAACCTTCCTTTGTTCTTTTTAAAGCTTCTATTGTTCTACGTACAGTGACTTTTGAGAGCTTGGCATATTATACCACAAGGGCTGTAATTTGAGACCTCGTATGTGGAAGGAGTTGAAGATCCGAGGGCGTCAGTCCGAGGTTCTTTAACCCTCCCAGATACGATATCTCAAATTACAGCCCGTGTTCTATACGATATTTTATAACACGAGAGCCTCAAAATTCAGTTTGAGGGCAATAATATGCATATTGTAGCCCCGACTGTTATAAAAATTATTAAATTAGCACCTGCGGGGAAATTTTTTTATCTTTGAGGGGGAGGTTTGCATCCCGAACCGAAGGTGATGCCTGGCACTTGACTTTTGTTTTTCTATTCTAATGAGTTAGTTAGAAAGAGACCAACTATATCTGTCTCACTCCAAAACCAACGCTTTAGAATAGAAACGTGCCAGGCATCAAGACCAATTTTTTCCGGAAAACGTTCTTCACAAACGTGTATCTACGTCAAATTATCTGCCAGAAAAACTACTCCTCAAGACGAAAAAAAGAAGTTGATCTGACGAGAATTTGGCTAGTGAACATCTATAGTTTCATTGGGGGTCTGGATTGGAATCCGTGAAATTCGAACAGGCTTGTACAACTCGCACACAAACAACAATTGTTGATATGTTTTCCAGGATTATTTTTCTAAAAAAAAGTTTTTTTCGCTGTCTTCATTACCGTCATTACCTGACTTTAACAAACTTTGGCTAAAAATTATAAATTTCTTTCACATACACTTTCTCGGAGTGATTTTTGAACAATCCCTTTCTTGTATCTAAAAGTGAACACTTTTCCAATGCTTGACAGATTATCCTATGACGACATTAAAAGAAAGAACAATAACCAGCTGTTATCGAATTCTTTTTCGCCTTTCTCATCTTTCATTATAGTAGAATCAATCTGTGGTAGACAAGAACGATGATTGCGTGGCCATTTCTATTGTATTGCTGATGGACTAAGTTTTACGATAATGACAAATTATTGTCTTTGTGCAAAATTTATTTAAATTGTTCATCTGTATGTGCGAGAAGATAGAAATTCGATAGAAAATGTTTTCTGCTTTGAAGAAATTGACTTCTAAGGCTGATGTGCCACCGTCATCGATACCTGCTGGCACACCGATGTCTGAATCCTTGCAGAAGAAATTCTCGAAAGGAGTTCAGTATAACAGTGGGTGTTGCCATTGAAAGCAATTTTCTTTTGTTTACTTTATGTGCATTCGATATTTCAGTGAAAATTATTGTGAAAGGTGATCGGAACGTTGGTAAAAGTTGTTTGCTTGAACGACTACAGGGTAAAGGTTTCATTGAAACGTACACCCCGACCGAGGAAATTCAAGTGGCATCAATACAGTGGTCTTTCAAAGCAACAGAAGACATTGTTAAAGTTGAAGTGTGGGATGTTGTGGATAAAGGAAAGGTCAGAGCGAGACAGACTGGCTTAAAACTGAGTACCGGACCGAAACTACAAGAGATACCAGCACTGGACGCTGAATTTCTTGATGTGTACAAGTGTACTCATGGAGTGGTTATGATGTTCGATCAAACGAAAGCATGGACATTCGAATACGTTTGTCGTGAGTTGTCCAAAGTTCCCCAAGACATTCCAGTACTTATCTTAGGCAATCATTGTGATATGGGTCACCATCGTGTAGTCACTCCCGGTCAGGTTGTTGGACTAATTGAAAGTTTCCCAAAGTAAGCTTATTGTGACACGCAAATCGATCTATGAGCTGTGACTTTGTACTGTACTTACAGCCGACCCGCGCAAGTTATGTATGGCGAGAGCTCAATGAGAAATGGCTTCGGATTGAGGTTGCTACATAAATTTCTTGGTCTGCCATTTCTCAGTTTACAGAAAGATACTTTATTGTCGCTTTTGCAACGTAATCAACGTGAAGCAGAAGTTTGCAGCTTGGAATTACATGAATATCTGGTAAGTTGTAATTCGTGCGAGGAAACTCTTTCATTTTACGTCATGCGAAGTTCTTCGAAACGTTTGACTGAAATTACGTTTTTATCGATTTGTAAATAACACGAGAAACGATGTGCACAAAGGCGTATCAAGATGCACTAATATGAGCTAAGGTACTATATCACGTACCACGGACGAACGTGCGCCAACGTGTACCAATATGCATTGAAGTGTAACAGGGTGCATTAAAGGACACCGAGTCTCTATGTTATCACAACAAAACCCCTTTTAAAAGGGAAATGTGACGCAGATTCCCGTCCCTTTTTCCAAAACAACTGATATCAATCTGGGTGACGCTTAAAGCTTCGGAACGCACAAAATTCTTTTGAAATATTTTCACATTCGATTAAAAAAATGCTTCACAAATACCAGATCCCCCAATGTTTTTTTGCTTTTTCAAATTTCATACCCCAAAAATTAAGCTTTGCACGATGTATGGAGTATGGGTAGCCAAACTTTTACGTGTCTGAAAACGCAGAAAAAGTATTTCGTTGAGAGGGTCCGGCATTTGTGACCAATTTTTTAATCGAAAATATTTCAATAGAATGTTATGAGTTCCGAAGCCTTAAGCGTCACCCACATTGATATCAGTTGTTTTGGAAGAAGAGACGAAGAAGGGTTTTTGTAGTGATCTCAGTTCTTTTGGAAGTAGGAAAACCGAAGCACGGCGCGGCGGCTACTACTTCCATGGGCGAAAATGATTACCCCAACTACAAGGGGACTACAATATATCAAAAGTTTTTCTTTTGAGTATCCGTCTATTTCCACCCTGATACACTACACACCCAACAACTTTCCCTTTGACACCAAAAATCTATCTCGAATATTCAACTTTTGTCTCATATAAAACGTGTTACCATACACATTGAAAACACAAAATCATAAAAATATGCTTTTATATTTGAGCTTCCAGGAGCCCTAGCTCCCAAACGAGTCCGATTTCTCATTTTTTTTTAAATCTCAGAGGTCGTAGAGCTGAAGTTCCCTGCAAAATTTCAAGACAAGTAATCGAGCCGTTTTCGAGAGGAGCCAAAAAAGTCATTTTTCATACAAGTGCCAATGGAAACAAGTAATTTACTAACTAACTAACGTAGGATGTTTTTATTAACTTTGGATTCTATGAAAATGCATTCTTGTATTGAAAATGATCATTTTCTCAGTTTCGAAACTGATCAGTACTGACCTGTATCAGTTTTCAAACTGATCAGTACTGATCTGTCTCAATTTTGAAACTGATCAGTACTGATATGTATCAGTTTTGAAACTGATCAGTACTGATCTGTATCAGTTTTGAAACTGATCAGTACTGATCTGTATCAGTTTTGAAACTGATCAGTACTGATCTGTATCAGTTTTGAAACTGATCAGTACTGATCTGTATCAGTTTTGAAACTGATCAGTACTGATCTGTATAGAACTGTGCGCCGGCGAGCAACGCCGGCCGCGCCAGCCGATTTTGGGTTTAGTCGACATTAGCTGACTCCACCTGAAGCCGCCGCCACAGCCGATGTTCGATCAGCGACTAAAATCGGCTGAGATAGTTTCTACGAAATGTAGTTCTTGTAAGGAATTTCGTGACGGTATTTAGTATTTTTCACTATATTTTCACTGTATACGTGGGGAGGTAGCACGGATCACCACTTTATTAGATGCGCGGTGACACAACTTTCCCATACAAAAAAAAGTTCAACACATCCACTTTTGTCTGACGCGGTGAATTTTTTGTATGAAAATTGGTATCTCAGTCTTGTATCTTTTTCCGTCTCTTTCTGTCATTTCATTCCCACAAGCAGCTGACTTTGCATTTTAAAAAATTGATCTGAATCATGACACTTCTAAAGAAATTTTGGAAGATTGACCGCTGCATAATTTCGTGACAATATCTATGGACTTAATGTTCCAAATTCGAAACAAATAAAATGTACCATCGGCAATTAGATCGCTAGATGGCATAGTTTGGAAGAGATGTAAACAACTTACTTCCTTAGCCCCTACGGCAAAAGAGGACTCGAACTTTGATGAGTAGTTCCGTTCTAAAGACAGCTGTAAATAGAACTTGAAAAAAATAATGAAATGTGGATGCTCAAAAATGTAAAACCAGAATGTCGATTTCATCGAATTGAGCAAAACAGAGGCTTTAATCTTTCCAACTCAAAAAAAGAAAGAAACTTATCGATTACTCGACTCGAATATTCAATATTTTCATTAGTTTTATTTCCTTTTATTTTTTAACAATTGAGCCGCTGAAGCCGCCGCCGAGGTATTTTTATACTTAGCCAGCCGATAATTTTCATCGGCCTCAGTTTAGCCGCCGAAGTCATCGGCTAAGATCGCATAGTTCTAGATCTGTATCAGTTTTGAAACTGATCAGTACTTATCTGTATCAGTTTCGAAACTGATCAACACTGATCCCTATCAGTTTTGAAACTGATCAATACTGCCCTGTATCAGTTTTGAAACTGATCAGCACTGATCCCTATCAGTTTTGAATCTAGTCAGCAGTGATGCCTATCAGTTTTAAAACTGATCTGGATCAGTACTCATCAGTTTTAAAACTGGTACGCGTCAGTATTGACTAGATTCAAAACTTATAACTTGTAGCTTATAAGTTACAACTTAAAACGTAAACTTATAACTTATAATCGTAAACATACAACTTATAACTTATAGCTATATTTACATATGTTATCAATTTAGCGATTATTCGCTTTGCCCAAACTCTCTATTGAGTAACTTCTACGACATTGTGGGTGTCCAACGAGACGAAAGTTTTGCAATAAAATATTTGAATAATTCCAAGTACCCTCCCAAATATTTATAATTCCCATACTCACTATCGAAAATGCTAGTGTAACAATGCAAACATAGCGATAGCAAGTGAAAGTTTTTTAGATAAAGTTAATAACACGGTCTCGCTTTTACTTCATAATATTTTGTAATAGGGGGCGTGGATTTCAATGTTAGACGTGAGATAGATTTTTGCAATTTTGTTCAGAATCAAAAAACTTGTCTCGCTTCTGCATAGAAATAATTTATTTTAGGACGAAACAAATTGCTTCAATCACCAATTTAGGGAGAGAACACGTATGGCTTCGAACTAGCAGCGGTTCTAGCAGTAATTTCTATTTATAGGGTAAGAGTTAGTGTTTAGTCTCGAAGTCGAAGCATTGAAGGAACCATTTACAAAATACTCACGTTACTGAAGGGGAGAGAGGGGGTTCGACAAAAGCGTACTGCCATACATCCCATCCTAATGTATGAAAATAGGCGTGCGAGGAGGGGAGGAGCGATTATCATTACAATTTGCATTACGAGTCACCCCACCGTCCATCGATCGTACTCAACTGATAGAATGCTCTTTCCCTCAATACATTAGATGCTGAAAACTAAGTTTATTCTCCTCTTGTAGAAATCGGAGGCAGCTGATTACAACAAATTTCTTGACAATCTTAGTAATAGACGACGACAAATCGCGGATTCGAATCCAAAAACTCTCGTTCCACAAATGGCACATTCGGCCAGCACTTCATCAATACAATCAAATGCGACAGTTCCAGAGTACAGGCCGATGAAGAGCATAATCGTTGGAGGCGGACAGCCCATCGTTATACCCGGTCAAACCAACGCATTGACCAATAATCGATTAAAGTCTTCTCTATCTGCTGATGGTGTATCCACAGCGAGTGGTTTCATAGCGTCAATTTTTAATAAAATCGAGGTCAGTGATGCTCTGCCATTACATGGTAGTCATATTCCCGAAGCCAAAGTTGCCAGTGTAGAAGAGTTTTGTCCTGATGGTGGTGTGTTAGATAAAAGCTTTTTGGATGATCTGCCAGGTCAATCCAGCAGTCAATTAGTCAAAAACGAGGAAATCGATTCAGAGAGGTAACGACAACGAGTTATCCAGAGATTTCCGATTGTCACATCACTTTCATTTCTTTGTAGCGATAATGAAAATGGCAATCCCTTGGTGGCAAACTTTCACGAGGAACCTGGTGCCGAGCATCAATACGTGAATGTAAGAGAACAATCAACCGTTCAACAAGTCAAAGTGAATCCATTAGCTAAAAACAAATCAAAATTGTCGGCGGAAGAATCGACGCAAAATATAAAAGTGAATTTATTTAGTGAAAGACAGAGTTCCATTTCGAGTGATGAAATCGATGTCCCTACTGTCATGAAAATTGCTGATAGTGCCGGATCGAATGATGAATTTGACAGTTGGATGAGCGGTAGCGTTGATCGCCGTCGGTCACCGGAGGGAGGTGAAGATATAACAGTTTCATCAGCAGGGGCAATAGATACAAAGGTGGAAGATAGGGTGAGTCATCATGGAGAGTCCGTATTTATGTTCCATGTAAGAAAAATAATTTCCTTATTTTCAGAGCGAGAAAAGGCATAAAAGCAAAAAAAAGAAGGAGAAAAAAGAAAAATCCTTAAAGGAACCTAAAAAGGAGAAGAAAAGGAAACATAAATCGAGGGATGATCATTTGGAAGACTTTTTGTCCGGTTCTACAGTCAGCCATTCAACTGAGGACAGCTACGAAGCTATTTAATAATGAAAATATTTTCGAAATCTTGTTGTTTGACGTTTCAGTTCTCTTTGCTTCATTATCGTTAAAAAAATATAAGAAATTTAAATTATGCAACGTCTGTCTTAAGTTAATAGGTTTTTTAATTTAATTTTTTACATTTTTTTTACTTTTGATTATAATTTTGTTAAAAATGAGTTTTGTTTACCTACATTTTGGAACGATGCCACGTTATGTCCTCAGATATACATGCGAAGGACAAAGGGGTCTCATAGGTTCACTACGGAGTTTGTAGCATGGAAAAGTTCGACACCGGAGCCGGTCAGAGATGCCAATGTAACATAATTCGGTTTAAAGAATTTGGGACGATCACTTATCACCTGTAAGCCTTATCTTCTTCAGGTCCGCTGCCTACTTCGCACTCAATCTCTACCACACGCAGTGATTGTCGTATTTCCCGCTAGAGATGGGAACTTTCAAAAATTACTAAAAAATAGAAGGAAATTATCATGGGCGCGCGGTAGCGATGCGCCCGTGACGACTCATTAAAATCGGTCCAGTGGATCCGAAGATATGACCTGCAGAAAATCGTCATTTTCCATACAAAATGTGCTATTTCATAGAAGCCAAAGTTAATGGAAACATCCTACGTTAGTTAGTTATTTAGTAAGTTAGTTCCAGAGCCATTTGTATGGAGACCGTCTTTTTTGGCGAGAGCTCGATAAATTTTCTTGAGGACCTTCGGGTGGGCATTGTACGCAATATGAGATTTTAAAAAAGGGGCGTACCGGCCTCGTTTGGGCCCTGAGGAGGCGCCATTTCAAGCCCATATAAAAGAATGTTTTGTATGTGTGTGTGAGTGTATTCGAAGTATGGGTCAAATATGAGCAAAATTTGGAGATTTAATTTTTTTTTTTTGTTGAAAATAGATGTTTCGTGTCAAAGGTAATTTTTTTCGCCGAAAATTTTTTTCGCCTGTAATTTTTTTCGCCGAAAATTGTTTTCGCTGGAATTTTTTTTCCCCGGAAATATTTCTCGACAGAAATTTTTTCTCTAAAATGTGTTTTCTCTTTTCTTCCATAACTACTGATATCACAACAAAAACGCTTTTTAAAATGGAAATATGTCGCAAGTCCTCGTCCCTTCTTGCAAAACAACTGATATCAATTGGGGTGACGCTTTCAGCTTTGAAACGCAAAAAAATTTTTTGGAATGTTTTCATTTTTGATTAAAAAATTGCGTCACAAATGCCGGACCCCCAGTGTTATAGTTTTTCTGTTCTTTCAGCTTTCACAGCGCAAAAATTTGACTTTATGGGATGTATGGCGTAATTTTGTACAGGAAATCAAATTTTTGCGTTTGAAAGCTGAAAGCGTAGAAAAAATATAACGTTGCTGAGTCTGGTATTTGTGACGCATTTTTTAATCAAAAATGAAAACATTCTAAAAGAATTTTTTGCGTTTCAACGCATTAAGCGTCGCGTTACCCCAAATGATATCAGCTGTTTTGGAAGAAGAGACGAGGACTTGTGTCACATTTCCTTTTTAAAAAGGGCTTTTGTTGTGATATCAGTAGTTTTGGAAGAAAAGAGGAAACAAATTTTAGAGAAAAAATTTCCGGCGAAAAAAATTTTCCGGCGAAAAAAATTTCCGGCGAAAAAAATTTCCGGTGAAAAAAAATTTTCAACGAAAAAAATTTCCGGAGATAAAAAATTTCCGGCGAAAAAAAGCGGCAAAAAAATTTCCTTGACACGAAACATCTATCTCGTACAAAATAAAAATTTAAAAATAATTTAATTTTCCTCCTAAGTCCGTCCCATACAACCGTCGGTCATTTTGTTGGTCACCCTGACACACTACACACCCAACCCAACAACTTTTCCTTTGACTCCAAACATCTATCTCCAACCAAAAAATAATTTGCGCCCGCATTGCTACCGCGCGCCCATGAATAATAATAATAATCCGCCGTTACAACCCGTCCGGGTCAGAGGCTAGATCGTTCTATTTACTAATTCCGTAGTTTTTTGGTGAGCTTTTGCTCTCATAGATTCTTTCAGAGATCCTTTCGTTACCAACGTTTTTACTGTGTCAGTGGTAAATTGCACATATCCACACTTTCATTTCTCTACACGCCAGAATGTTCACGTAACCCAAACCAAGGTAATCTGATTGCTCCGTCCCACACATTGTTCAGATAATCCTTGACCCCTTTGATCAGCCTGGAAGTAACTGTGAGCGACATTTATGAACTATTCATGAATATCTCTACATTATGAACCCCCATTGGCAGTGATTTTCGAGCTACCATTAGTGCTGGGAAGCTACTGCCTGGAATACACTGACAGCAATACCTAAATGGAAGCCACCTATGTTCCTTCTACTGTCATAGATCTATTAGTGAATCTGAGTTTTACAGACTTTTTGGCCATTCTTAAATATCACTTTGAAACCCCTCGCGAAGTTATTCACTGTCCGGTCTCTTGGCACTGTTTTCAAAAACTTCAGTTACACTTTTTATTGCTGAAGGGCATTAGTCCAGATCATTTGTTAGGTGGCGGGGCCAACGGCAAGTGCCCACGAGGCCTTGTTATGGAAGTCCCATAAAAAATTCAGCTAAAACCCAGAAATATACGATGGGATGCAAATTAACGGAAGTTTATTCAAATATATCAGTCGTAACAAAACAAATTGCTTCAAATTGGTGCCGGTAACGTACCATCTCTGGAACGAATCCAAAATTCATGCAATCGGATTAACCATACGCGCCAGTACTTCCTCAACATGACCTCGTTCATTTTGTACACATCGGCCTTTTTCCCATTTTCGTATGCCACCACAATCATCCCTTGCTTAATTCGACCCTGAAATTCGGGTATAGCGTTTAGTGCTCCCAAATATGCACAAAGTTGCACTGGAGCATCGTAAGTTGCTTCTGAAAAATCGAAATTAATTTAGTCGGACGCGTGGAAATTCATTGCATTTACGTGTACCTAGTGTCGGCTTCGATCGACCAGATCTCTTCCATTCGATAATCGTCATCTCATTGCTGGAAAAATAATTTTATTTCATTGATATCCGGAACGAAAAAGCGTTCTTACTCACTTTACTTGAGAAACACAATCGGAGATGCCTTTGTATTTAAGTGTTGGATGGAAAACGGATTGCTCAACGGCTTCTGGCATGGCTGTGAACGTTTCAAGTACTCCTCGTACACTTTCCCATAACTTGTAAACGGGTGAAGACTCTGAAACAGTGACGATTTAAAGGAAACTGAATAGCGAGTTGGATGTTTTGTTCAAATACCAATAGGAATTTCGTTGGTTCGAAAATATTCTTGAATTGAAGCATGAAACGTTGTCCCAGCATTTAAGTTTGCTGGAAGAAAAGTTCGTCATCAGCTGTTAGAGAATTACACACATTTTGTAGTATTCACCTAGCTGTAACTCTGCAAATCCTTGTTCACCTAATTCACGGATTTTAGAAAGTTTCCAATTCATCAACGCGGCTCTAGCTGATTCTGACATTGTGTACTGTAGAACTTTTCCAACCGACGGCACATTTCGAAGTTCACTAGATCGTAGATCAATAGGCGTTCTGGTTAAGGCGTTTGTGAGCAACGGATGCTTTAAGACGTTTTTTAATTCTTCGTCCGACAATAGAATGGGTTTTTGAACAATAGTAGGCTCTAATGTATGTGAGTTAGGCACTTCGACCTCTAGAGACTTTTTCAAAACATGAGATGCTTTGTCTATTGATTTGAAAATTCGTATTTTCGGCTTGAACGTTGGTTCCGTCTCTTGCTTCTTGGCTACAGACCCAACATTTTTTTCAAACATCTGATTCCATTTATTTCCAATGACCCAAAACATTTCAGAACTAAAATTGGTTTCCGGGGTCGCTGGGATTTCCGGTTTTTCAACTGGTTGATGAGGTTCATCTCTCTTTAAACGTGTTGGCGCCTTTGACTTGCTTTTTATCACTGGACCGTAGAGACATTTACTGGTTGAATTCAATAATTTAATGCGGTCCGCTTTACTCAATGTTTTAACGGCTGAAGTAGACTTTTGTCTAATTGAGCTAAACATGTGAAGAGACATGAATTTTTAAACTTAATGAGCTTCCTAGAGGCAAAAAAACAAATTTACAAAATAATGAAAACAAACTGTTCACTTTTACGACATATGATGTTGAGCCGGACGGGGTGCTGTTCGCAGATATCAAACATGGTGCGAAGTGCCGCAAAATATAAGAAAACCTATATGGCTAATTCCATCGATACTGTAACTTGGGCAACGAATTTCATCTCTTTCACCCTTTCAATGTAAATTATATTGACATGAGACAAAACACATTCGTTCCCCCAGGTGACAAGATGTCTACTCATATGTTTCAACAATGGGGCTGCTTCATCACTCAACACAAAATCCATGCTTGTGAATTAATGCAAGGAACACCTGAAATTCATAAGTCTGAACAATCGGATCTGCCTGCTGATCATCCAATCTCCATACGTGAAAGTTCTAGAGGACTGAGTAGAGGCACGCAGAATACCGGGAAGCACACGAAAACAGCGCTTACATGAAACGCGTCTTACCACAACGCATACAAAAGTGCTTTAGAAGTGAAGAAGCGAACCTTCCGAAGTCCTTTCACCTAGACCTGTCACTTAGACAGATTTCTAGTGGCTACCGACATGAAGGTTCAATCAGATTAAAGGTTCAAATATCGACATATGTATATTTCCCCAATAAACATAAGCTTACCCGCGAAAAATATTTCGTAGAATAAGGAACATTATTGACTTTGTTGGCGGGCTACTCCAACTGTCAAAATGACGTTTCAAACGTCAAACCAAGCAAATTCACAGTGAACTAAAAAATGAATTTTAAGTAATGCCTTTAAAATGTCATCATCAGCGATGTACTTTTTCACCCAACCGAAATAATGGACCCGATATGGCTTCAACTAATTCAGTGCAATTACGAGTATAATCGTTTGCATCTTATATTGCATCTATGTCATCACACCGAACAAGAAAATGATGGATCATTGAAAACTTCACTGGGTTAGTTAGGAGGTTAGGAGAAAGGTTCAACCAGGGACGTGACAGTTTTTTGTTTTGATCTTTGCAAGTAATATTCAACATGAAGTTAGCAGGAGTTGCGACCGAGGCTAAGTTCATTGCAAGAAAATCAGCTGATTTTTTAGCTTTTCAATGCATTCAGCTGATTTTGGTGAATTTATGAATGAAATCAGGTGTTTCTTTGGAATAAAGTTAGCTTCGGTCGTAACTGCAGCTAGCTTTACGTTGAGAATAACTTGTAAAAATCAAAGCAGAAGACGCGCCTGCTCTGGGTCCAACTGTCAAAATGCCGTTTCAAACGTCACCTATAGGCCATTTTATCAACGAAAATTAGACATCCATCGTCCTCGTAACGCCGCACTATGGCTATAATGTTTCGAAAATTTTCCAAAATTAATATCTCGTAAATTGTTGAAAATTTTCGAAAACAATGTTCTACAAAGTTGTGAAGAATATATTACTCCATATTGAGCCCTACTCGAATTTCAAAATGGCGGCTTCCTAGACCGGAAGTAGCAAATATCTTCGGAAGTAACCCACTTAGACACATATTTTCTTCACGAAAGTCTCGGAATGTGCTTCCGCTTAATTTTGAGATATTGCAAAATACAAAACGGCCGCCACCTAAACCGGAAGTGTCTTGTAACTTCTGATATATACGACATACACTCAAACTCTCTTCACTTAAGTCTCGGAATGTGTTTCCGCTTAATTTTGTGATTTTGCAAGCCACTTCCGGCCTAGGTGGTGGCCATTTTGTATTTTGCAATATCACAAAATTAAGCGGAAGCACATTCCGAGGCTTTAGTGAGATGAAAGTTTGACTGCATGTCGTGTATATCATAAGTTGGAAGCCAGTTCCGGTTTATGTGAAGGCCATTTTGTATTTTGCAACATACCGAAATTAAGCGGAAACACATTCCGAGACTTAAATGATGAGAGTTTGAGTGTATGTCGTATATATCAGAAGTTACAAGGCACTTCCGATTTAGGTGGCGGCCATCATGCCCGGAGCGGTAGCGGAGGGAGTGACGCAGTCCCCACACCAAAAAAAAACGTTCACAAACCCAAAAAACTCCATACAAAAACCTTTGGGACAAGGAGCCATATATAGGCGAACTTTTGAGTTTTTTCCCCACGCCCCTCTCCCCCTCCAAATTATTTTTAAAAAAACAACGTCGCAGCAGCTTTCAAACGAGCCCTCAGTCATCAAAATCGGTTGAAAATTGGTTGAGATATCGAGGTTTGAAAATGACATTTTTGTATGGAGAAATAATTTTTCTATTGTTCTCATCATTATGGAAACTCTTTGTCTGATCTGTCGGTTTCTATCTATCTATGTTCTATCTATTAAAAATTTGCGATCTCAAGAACTAGACAGTCGATCTTCCTGAAATTTTCAGGGAACGTCAGTCTCGGCCCCAAATGAAAAATTTCATATGCCGCTTTTCCAGGAAAATTCTGGAAAAGCCGTGGCATGGGAAAAACTGGTCAATTTTGAGGGTAATGCTCGGAGTTTTCGAATTTTAGCTCCGGAGTGACAATAGCTAGAGAGTTGGCTTCTTTGGGAAAGTTATAGAGTTTGGTCAGGAGAATTCAGGTGTCATTAGAAAATGGCTGCCAGCAGTCAAACCGGCGCCATCTTGAATTTTCCCAAGCAATAAATTAGGTTTTTTTTTGGTTTTTTAATTTTAGCTCCGGAACGGCACTACTTGGAAAGGTTGGTTTCTTCGGGAAAGTAATAGAGTATGACCAGGAGAATTTTTTGGGATCATAAGAAAATCGCTGCCAGCTGTCATAGCGGCGCCATCTTGGATTTTCGTTTATACTTTTTCAGTTTTCTAATTTTAGCTCCGGAATGACACTACGACAGTTTCTTCTAGAAAGTTATAGAGTTTCATCAGGAGAATTTTTTGATATCATTAGAAAATGGCTGCCAACTGTCAAAGTGACGCCATCTTGGATTTTTTGCTAAATTCTGTATAAGAATACCTAGACAGTTGGTTTCTTAAGGAAGGTTATATGAATCAGTGGGAAGTATTGGTGCCACGAAGTGTTCCGAAGGTGACATGAAATGTTCCGAAGGTAGGCGAAGATGACACGGAGTGTTCCGAAGGAAGGCGAAGGTGACACAAAGTATTCCGAAGGTTATACGAAGTGTTCCGATGGTAGCCCAAGGTGTTGGAGAACAATTTTGTTTGGAGAATTTTTTTTTTTGAGAAAAAATTTTTTCGGAGAAAATTTTTTTTGGAGAAAAATATTTTCGACGCAATTTTTTTAACACAACGTAATTTTGTTTAAAAAAAAGCGCTGTAATTTTTTCAGGAAATCAAAACGTTGAACACAAGCTTCCATTCAAACATACTTCTGCGTATTAGCAGCGATAGCGTCACCTCAAGCAATATCATTAATTTTGGAAGCGGACTTTCGGCCTTCGTCACAATTTACCCTTAGAGGTTTTTGTTGTGATTTTGTATTTTGCAATATCCTAAAATTAGGCGGAAGCACATTCCGAGACTTTCGTGAAGAAAATATGTTTCTAAGTGGCTTACTTCCGAAGATATTTGCTACTTCCGGTCTAGGAAGCCGCCATTTTGAAATTCGAGTTGGGCTCAATATGCAGTAATATATTCTCCACAACTTTGTAGAACATTGTTTTCCAAAATTTTAACAATTTACGAGATATTAATTTTGGAAAATTTTCGAAACATTATAGCCATAGTGCGTCGATATAATAGACAGTTTGCGCTGGAGAGGCTAGAGATATTTCGTAAAAATCACCAAAAAAGGTCAGAAATATCGAAAATCGAGTTTTGATGAAAAATTTTTATATGTTTTTCTCTATATGTCTCCCAGTCAAGTTCTCTAATGATGTAAACGTCGAAATTCTCAAACAAGTTAGTTTGCTTCAAATGTCAGCTTTGTAGAATGTGCTGCCATCTATTACCCAAATGAGCAGTTAGAAGAAAGGTGTAAAATGTTTCTGTCGTTAATGTTAATATATTTGATTAAAAAAAACTAAGACAAAAGAAAAATTTATTCATTTTTTTAAGCAGATTTCGTTTCATTGCTTTTAATTTATTCATTTGTATAAATAATTGACGTTTAAAACGTCATTTTGACAGGCTGAGTAAACCGACTTTCAATTCCAATAAACTCACATATACAGGAACTTTTTAATTTCCCCCTTGCGACCGGAATATGAAAAATTCCAACACATGATGGGTCAATAAAAGTAGGTAACGTATAAGTAAATGGAAATGAATTTAAAAAAATAATTGAAAGAAAATGTAAACTTTTATTTAAAAACGTAATACAATTAGAAATAAAACACAGCAAGTTGTCCTTAAAATACTTATGACTTGGTGTAAATAGTAAGTTTTCCTTAAAATGTGTTACTAATAGTTTTATATATATCGTCGACACCTATGCACGACTCTTATGCCTCTGCCATATGTAGATATGGGCCATTGCATTGAAAAGTTGGAAAATGTGTTACGAGGGAACCGTCTTCTGGCTAAGAATGCAAAGGTTGGACTTCTTTGGCATGAAGGTGTAGTACATTGAACCTATAGAGGAATTTTATTCATACAACACAAATCTCGTATGTGCACGGTTTAGCAAGAACTCATGGTTCCCTCGCAACGTACCAATGGAATCGCCCAGATGTGAATAGATTGAGTTTGTAACTTTATGTTGATGACGAAGGCACCTGAGTTTCACGGTGACAAAATGCTGTCATGGCGGAGTGAAACACGTCTACTCTTTCGTTTCGATTCATGTGGTATATAAGAAAGTGCGCTGTTCATAGAAGTCATCGTTCTGTGACCGAGTGTGCTGATATACACATGGTCTAGTAGGCAAGGTGTACTGATGAGTCGTAAACGATGAAATCAGCACTTTAGTTTGTCAAATCTTATGAAGACGCTTCGTTTGGCATCAAGGAATTATGAGGGGTACTGTAATGAAGTACGCAGTATTTATAATGAAAGTACGCACTAAATTAGCGCCATGACAGGATTTTGTCACCGAAAATCATCTTAAAAGTTAATGAGCCAAACACGATCTATATTAGAGAGTTTGGGCAAAGCGACTTACGTTACGAGCTATGAATTATCATTAATAAGTTACAAGTTACAAGTTTATAGCCCAGAGTAGTATTGTAACTGATCCAGATCAGTACTGGTCAGTTTTAAAACTGATCCGTATAAGTAATGATCAGTCTTAAAACTGATCCGGATCAGTACTGATCAGTTTGAAAACTACTAATCCAAATCAGTTTTGAAACTGATAAGTACTGGTCTGGATCAGTTACAATACTGATCTGGGCTATAAACTTAAAATGTTAACTTATAACGTAAAGTTGTCGCCTTTAACTTAAACATATAACTCAAAACAAATAGCTATATAAATTTGGCTATAAGTTGCTTTGCCCAAACTCTCTATTGTCCGTTTCAATATATTTTTAAGTTTGTAAATAAGAAGAAAATGACAACAAACCATCAATAGTATATAATTAGAGTGTTTGGGCTGGAGCTGTTGGAGACATATGGGAGAGAACGTAAAACTTATGCTTGTAAAAAATAATCGAAAAAACTCGATCTTCGATATTTGTGACACTTTTCAGTGTTTTTATAAAATAATTTTTTACTCATAAGTTTTACGCTTTTATCTATTGTCAACAGCCCAAACTCTCTATTGTGATTGAGAATTAATTGATTGTTATTTTGTTTTATCAAAATCTTAAATTTACTTAAATCACAAGTTAAGGCGAGGCGCTGCTGCAATTACTGAAATACTTGGAAAGAAAACTAATTTAAAAAAAATTTCGTCGCTTGACTTAAAGCAAATGAAAAGTCCCTCAAATGTTTTTCAATATTTTCATTCGCGATCCCCATCTTCAATACCCACCACCACCACCGCTGGACACGGATTTTCTGTCTACTACCCTGGAAGCGCCCCCCCCCCCCACCCCTCTAAAATGTCAAATGGATTAAGTATCCAAGGCCAGATATAAAATCATTGATGAACAAATACCAAAAATGTTCCTTCATGACCACAAAATATTTCTACGATAGAAAATCAGACATGAGAGCTGGCGGCTAGCCGAAAAAAAAAACTCGGCTTCAACCGGCGACTCCCATGTATGCCACAAATATCTTCTTTTTGAAGAATTTCTTGTTTGAAAATTTTGGAAAAGTGAAGTCTTTTCCGTTTCGGCAATCGAAAACACTAACTTGTGTGTGACGAAGAAAATTTGCTAGGGTTCGTCTTAATATCCTTAAAATGTAAGCTACGAAAAAAGCTTGACATTGAACCAAAGATACTTTTTATATCAACGAATAGTGTATCAAGTTGATAGTCAACTATCAAGTTGATAGTCAACTATCAAGTTGATAGTCGACTATCAAGTTGATAGTCAACTATCAAGTTGATAGTCAACTATCAAGTTGATAGTCGACTATCAAGTTGATAGTCAACTATCAAGTTGACAGTCAACTATCAAGTTGATAGTCAACTATTAAGTTGATAGTCAACTATGAAGTTGATAGTTAAGTATCAGCATGACTACCAAACTAGCATATAAACTTCATTCGAAACAACTACCAAGTTTTTTAGACCCGTACGAAGTACGTAGGTCTGATGCGTTTACTACCACGTTTTTTACATTGGGAATTCGAACCCGGGAGTAAGGGGGAAATTTTTTTTTTTTTGCCTTCAGATGACAAATCAGCGAAAAAAACAATGTCCGTCTGTCGGTCTGTCGGTCTGTCCGTCAACACGATAACTTGAGTAAATCTTGACCGATTTTCAAAAACTTTTTTTTCCTGAAAGGTAGTCGAAAAATATTTTATGGTATTGAATCTGGGCACTGCCGGCCCAAGGGCCGCCGAACTAGGGCCGTTTAAGTGGTTTTTGGTCTTTTGTACATAACTCGAGTAAATCTTTTCTGATTTTCAATTTTTTTTTTTTGTTTGAAAGATCTGTGCATGACCGACAATTTGTGGAAGAAACATTTTTCGATTTGAGTCTTTGGACTTAGCTAGGGCACTAAAAAAGTGTCTTTGTTAGGGCCCTACGTGCTTTTTGTACATAACTCGAGTAAATCTCTTCCGATTTTCAAAAACTTTTTTTTGTTTGAAAGATCTCGGCACGGCTGACAATTTATAGAAGAATTTTTGCCTGTGCTTAGGGCTCAAGGGTTTGTCGCACAGCTTACCACTGGCACGGTCCTAAGGTCGGCCCTAACATAAAAAAATCTTTTTGCTATGTTGCAGAGCAAATTGAGGGAAACATTTTTGTCTATAGAAGTATGTATCCGAGGCCTCTATTTAAGGCCCTAGGTCAGTCCTAAGGTCGGCCCTAGCCCAAAAAATAGTTTTTTGCTATGTTGTAGACAAAATCGAGGAGAACATTTTTCTCTATTTGGAGGTCAATTTTGTGCGTTCGGAGAATATTTTTACACCGTTACTTCGTACGGGTTTTTCAAAATTGCCCTACGGGCAATTTCCAAGACAGTCTAATGTGAACGCAATATTTACTTAAATACGTTGCAGTCTTTTCGTAACATCAACTCTGTTTGCCGCATCTATTCTGATACGTACGGGTCCCTTCTATGTTTTTAAAGTATATTCAACTATATTTCGATTTATCAATCTAATACTTTTCATGTACTCCAGAAAAAACCAACAAAATTTCTATTTTATGTGAATAGCTTCCAGATCCTTAGTCTCACATAGCCCATCTTCGAACTTAGCCTCGGAAATGTAATTCCCTACATTTTAATGCATAATTGTGAAAAAATACTAAAGGAACATTTTTTGTACATATTTAGGGTTTTTCGTGTACTATTTCATACGTTTTCATCAGAGGTGTTAGGGAGATTGGGCAAACCTACTTATAGCAAAACTTATAACTTATACTTATAACTATAAGTATAAGTTTTAAGTGAACTGTAAGTTATAAGTTATTAATCATAAGTTATATGTTGAAAGTTATAAGTAAGCTATAAGTTATAAGTTAAAAATTATAGTTTCTACGTTAACGTTATAAGTTATATGTTAACGTTGAAAGTTTTTTTTCCGATGTTTAGACTAATATGCTACAAGTTATGTTATGAAACTGGTCCGTGTCAGTTTCAAAACAGGTCCTGACCAGTTGGGACCACTTTCAAAACTGGTCCGGACCAGTTTGTACCAGTTGGGACCAGTTTCATAACATAACTTATAGCGGAAAAAAACATTTAACGTTAACATATAACTTATAAAGACCAATTCCATGCAAAAGTGGAAAATGCAATATGTGCAAACGCTCTAACGGGTAAAATGGTTAGATATTAGAATTCCTTTGTAAGGAGAAGTTGAAGATTGAACATTTGTAGAAACTTCTTTCATATAACACAAGCCTCGTATGTGCTTTTTTTTGACAAGAAAACAACTTTGCACATAACCTACCAATGGAATTGCCCAACCAATAGTTCACTTATAATTTTGAACTTATAACTTATACTTTACTTATAACTTTCAACTTATAACTTATAGTTAGGGAATGCAATTTCTCGGAATTTTTTGGATCCCGGGAAACGGGAAATACGGGAAATGAAAAAAATTTCCCGGGAAATTCAAATTTCGTTTTTAGTTACAATAGTTACAATAATTTTTAGTGATAAAATGATAGAATGTCAAAGGGCCTATGGGGGTTAGCATGGGAAAAGTACCCTCGCACGGAATAAGGCATATAATAAATCATTCGAAGCGTCTTGGCCCAGAGCTACTTTTGGTAGAATATGAAACTCCAAAATGAAGTTATAGTAGAGTTATTGATGAAAATGCGAAAATGGAGTTATGGCTTTTTCTCATAAGGGTGCTTACGTAAAATTCTGAAAAAATTCTCAAAAATCTCTATAGTGAGAGTAACATCTGTGATTTTTTTCAGAATTTTTGGGAGGGGTTTTAGGTGTGAAAAAATTCATAGAAAAATTCAATGAATTTTTCTTAGTGTTAGAGGTCGACGACTAACTCAGTTTTTCCACTATATATTCCCTTAGAGATGTATATTGCGTAATTTTTTTCAGAATTTTAAAAATTGTATTTCACCCCAAAAAGATGTTTGAATTTTTGTATGAATTTTTTCACCCTAAAAAAGGGAATTCGAATAGGCAGGCAGGTGTTATGTTGATATTTACGGAACATATGTTTTACAGTAACACCTTTCATTTGGCATAGGCACAATCTTAGAACCAGCTTGCCTTCCCATAGCCCCCATACAGATTTTGAATTCTTTGAGCTAGAACTCATGGAGGCACGCTGGTGCCAATTTGATGAATACCGTAAATATTGTCTTGTATTATTAACTTCTATTCGACATCAGCAGAATCTTAGCACCAGCCTGCCTTCCCATAGCCTCCGAAACGGAATCCATAGTGTCAGGAGTCAGCGTAAAGCGCAATTTTTTGAATAAAAAAAAAACAAAAAAGGAAAATCGAATTCCCGGGAAATAAAAATTCATTTCCCGGGAAACGGAATTGGTTCGTCTCGGGATTTCCCGGGAAAATTTTTCTCGGGTACAATCCCTACTTATAGTTATAGGTATAAGTTATAAGTTTTGCTTAATCTCCCCATTTATTTACATAATACCCTTTGGCTTTCAGTCAAGGGAATAACGTTTTCACAAAAATCATGGGCGTGCGGTAGCGATGCGCCCGTGACGCAAGTCCACATACGAGCAAAAAATTCAGAAAAAAATTTTTCGTAGACTACGGAACCATATTTATAGCTAAGTTTTGCCACATACCCCCCGAAAAACATTTTTCCAAGATTCATTAAAATAGGTTTAGTGATCATTTTCAATACAATAGGCGAGGGGTTATCCACTGGTCAAAAATTTGTACAAAAAATTCCAATTCCATCAAAAAATTCGATCGAAATTCTAAAGATTCTATCGAAATTCCAAAAATTCCACAAAATGCCGAAATTCAGAAGTTCTGAAAATTTAAGAAATTCCAAAAATTCAAGAAATTACACAGAAACTCCAAAAATTCCACAGAAATTCCAAAAATTCCACAGAAATTCCAAAAATTCCACAGAAAGTCCAGAAAGTCCAAAACAAAAGTCCAACAATTCCATCGAAATTCCGTAATTCCAAAAACTCTAAAAATTCCATTGAAATTCCGAAAATTTCACTAAAATTCCAAAAATTCCATCAGCATGTACCAAAAAAAAATGAAGTGGATAACTCCTCGACAATAGGTCACTTTCATAGAATCTAAAGTTGATGAAAACATCCTACGTTAGTTAGTTACTGGTTTTCATTGGCATGAAAAAGGACTTTTTTGGCTCCCGCTCGAAAACGGCTCGATAACTTTTCTTGAAATTTTGCAGAGACCTTCGGCTGGGCATTCTACGCCATATGGGGGTACCGGACTCGTTTGGGCGCCAGAGTTCTTAGAAGGCGACATAAAGCCCATATGTATGTGTTTGCTTGCACAAAAATAATGTAACGTTACGTAACTTTAAATTTTCGTTTCTGAAAATAACGTTACAATTACATCGTTATCAATATCGTTTACATAAATAACGTTATCTGTAACATTACGCCGGAACCCTGCTACCAGCACCTTTTTTTAGGCAAGTTTGGCAAGGCACATCGTGTGTTCAAAATTGCTATATGAACCTCAGGAACAGCACTTTCTATCCACAATTCCATTCCAGTACTAGTGTGAGAAAATATATGAAAATATTCTCAAACAAGCTCGACAGCAGGAGTTGTGAAAAATATATTCGGTAGAATGTCGCAACTTTACTGTTTCAATTTCAGATTTTGAGACATTTTTACATCAAACATAAAATATTACAAATTACTTAATCGTAAGCACTTACATCTTCTCACATAGTAACGAGCCATTTTAAGGCATAGATTTTTAAGTCACATAATTTTGCCTCTCTCGCTACTAACGATTCATTTAATTCAAAAATTGTCAAATTTAAAATTTAGAAGAGAGTAGACGCAAAATCTTTCGGAAAATACAAATTAAAAAATGAATGAAATTCATTACTCTTTGGGTTCGGTAGTTCGGCCTCAAGATGATTTTAATCTTGCTTTTTGTCATTGCGGGCTCGTTGACTTTTCACAAAGGAAAGTAGGACCTGCTCCAAAGAATTCTGACAAACCGAATAATCATCAATGCTGCCAGCCGCTTTTCCGCTTTCCAACGTTTTGAACACAGCCGACCATTTCAAACTTACAGCTGGAATGGTGTACGTTAGCAGATTTTGATGTTCGTCACTGCAAAGAATGTGCTGTTAAGAAAAGAAAGTGAACAATTTCATCGCAACATACATTAAAGTAGCTCCTTCGAATGCGTTCGTTATGTAATTTTTAACTGACTTCAATCTGGAAATTGTGTCGTTCGAGTAAAATATATTCAACGAATACAGCGACTAACTTACCTGGACTCTTCTTCCTCGGGCTTAACTTTCACCTTCAGTTCAAATCCTCTTGTAAATTTATTCTTCAAATGTTGTGCAGATCCATAGCATTTACAGTTCCCATTCACCATGATGGTAAGTTGGGTACAAAGTGCTTCACACTCCTCCATGCTATGTGAAGTCAAAACGATTGATTTTCCCTGTTCACGCAACTTAATAATAATGTTCCAAAGATTTCGTTTCGTTGCGGGATCCATTCCAGTTGTTGGTTCGTCTAGGAAAATTATTTTAGGATTTCCCAGCAGAGCAATCGCAGTAGATAATTTCCTTTTATTGCCACCACTCATTTGTGACACTTTCTTATCGACGTGTTCAATAAAATCCAAATCCGTTGCTGCACGGACAGCATAAGAGGAAGCTTCATTCCGTGAAATACCGCGAATTAGCGCGAAAATTTCCAATATTTCACGTGCTGTCAGATTATCGAAAAGTGCATCGAACTGAGGACAATAGCCGATAAATTTGTAGATTTTCCGAATGTTGGTTTTCAAATTCAGTCCAAGTGAAAATGCGTTTCCACTGGAAATACTTTCCTCGCCGGTCAACATCTTAAAAACTGACGTTTTACCTGCACCGTTGTTACCCAAAAGTCCAAAGCACTCAGCCCTAGAAGATATTTGTAATTTACGTACAGAATATTTGAACAACAGCAAATGACAACTTACTGTCTTATTTCTAGCGAAACTTGATTGACAGCTAGGAAGCTTCCATAAAACTTGGATACACTTTGCAGAACTAAATTCTGTTCCTGTAATTCATTGACTGTCATCGCATTGATGCGCTCGTTTACCGCACGAACATCGTCGTCAAGTCGTTCATCTGGTCTGTCTACATCAGATAGTTTACGCCGTCGAAGACTCGGAACGTAGGAAAGAAAGCGGCTGAATAATCCTTGTTCGATTACCAGGAGGAGAAAAATTGCAAAGATACTCGTGCCGAGCATTAACAACAAATCTTTAGACAAACTAATCTCATTCCATGAGAAGAGAAGGTTCGCTAATTAAGAAAAAGATATTTTTTGAATTGTAAAGTTGTATAGATTTGTGTGACTTACGGCAGCAATCTGGATATTCGGTACAGATACGTTGACGATCTTGGATGTTGAAGGCTTGTTTGCAGCTACTTAAGACGATTTCTGCCTTGGACAATTTCATCAATCCACTGATCAGAGCGCATGAAGGATAGAACGAAATCAATATTCTGAGGATTTCATACATAAAGCCAATAAGCTTTTCAGCGGCAAAAACGACAGCTGAAAATCAAATATGAAAGTTAGATACAAACTTTTACTACTAAAAACTATGTCAGCCTCATATAGTTTCGGAGCTTGCTTCCACCCCAAACGATACTGTCTATCATCCACAACAAAAAAAAATTTAAAAATATGAAAAAACGGAAAAAACAAAGACAAACAAAACTAAATAAATCGACCCCCTGCAGAGACATGACAAATTGGTACGCCTGCAGATTGAAAGAAGGAACACAAATGATGACAGATGGGTCAAGAATGGAGCTAATTTGTTCACATTTTTTTGAGAGTCCTCTCACCAACTCACATGCTCTTTTCTAGCCGCAGATTTACCGACTTTTAGCCGTTTTCTTAGAGCCACACCTCTCATCTCTTTCATTCGTCACCAGAGAAATGATAAGTTGGCACCACTGTAAACAAAAATTCTCTCAATCCACTCCTTTAGTGCGTCGACGCACTAAAAGTGTATTGATTTTTATGACGCGGTCGCTACGCTGTTAGGCAGCCGTAACCATCGCGTATGAAAATGACTATACTGTGACATAAGCCGTTGACGCACCAAACGCATGGATGACGAATGCCGATTAAAGTTTTTTCTTCGATTTTTTGAATTTACTTGTTAACAGTCGACATTGAAATTAGTAAAAGTAGCGATAGAGTGTACTCAAATTCCATTCACCGATGACCGAATCATGGGTGACCCCCTGGTCAATCATCTGTGATTCCTCTGTGAATCATGGGGCCTCCTATGTGAATCATTGGTGACTCCCCGGTGAATCATCGGAGGTTCCTCTGTGAATCATGTGTATTTCCCGGTGAATCATCGGTGATTTTACGATGAGTCATCGGTGATTTCACGATGAATGATCGGTGATTCACTTGTGAATCTTCGGTGGTTTCTCTGCGAATCATCTGTGATTCCCCCGTAAATTATCGGTGCTTCCTCTGTAAATCATCAGTGATTACACTGTAAATCATCGGTGATTCCACAGTGAATCCACTGTGTGATTCCCCGGTGAATCATCTGTGATTTTCAGATGAATCATCGGTAATTCCCACCTGAGTAATCTGTGATTCCTCTGTGAATCATCGAGATTTCTACGTGAATAATTGGTGACTCCCCGGTGAATCCTCGGTGGTTCCTTTGTGCATCGGTGGTTGCTCTGTGAATCATGGGGATTCCTCGGTGAATCTTCGGTGATTTCCCGGCGAATCACCCGTCATTACTCCGTAAATCATCGGTGATTCCTCTGTAAATCATCGATGATTCCTTTGTAAATCATCGATGAATCCTTTGTAAATAATCGGTGATTCCTTTGTAAATCATCAGTGATTCGCCGGTGAATAATCGGTGATTCACAGGTGAATCATCGGTAATTCACCGATGAATGATCGGTCGTCGCCCTGTAAATCATCGGTGATTCCACTTGTGAATCTTCGGTGATTTCCAGATGAATCATCGGTGATTCTACCGTAAATCATCTGTGATTCTACTGTGAATCATCGGTGATTCCACAGTGAATCATCGATGATTTTCAGATGAATCATCGGTAATTCCCACATGAATCATCGGTAATTATCTGTGATTCCTCTGTGAAGGAGGAACTGTAGAGGAACTGTGAATCATGGGGATTCCTCGGTGAATCATCGGTGATTTTATGATTAATCATCGGTGATTCCGCGGTATCATCGGTGATTCCTCTGTAAATCATCGGTAATTCCCTTGTAAATCATGCTCATCGGTGATTTTCCGGTGAATCATCGCTAATTCCCACATGAATCTTCAGCAATTCACCGACGAATCATCTGTAATTTCCGTGTAAATCATCGGTGATTTCCCGGTGAACTTGCATAGTGAGACGGACAGGAAGGGTGCAGACATAAAGTAGCTATCGCTACTTGATAAAAAGCTGCCTATGAAACCATAAATTAGTTTGACGAAAGAATTTGAAATTGGAAAGAGTTTTCATTTCACTCTTTTTCCACACAAAGATTCTGAAGTTGGCATTGAGGCATTATCTCAAAAGTTTGTGATAAGATCACAAATTTTTCAAATAAAATCAAATGTCAAACGTAGATTTGCCGTTCGTTCATTTGAAAATGTATTTTTTCGGCGCAAAAACATTTAATTGAATGTTTGTCCGTGGCAATCCTTATTTTACATATTTTTGACACATTGGTCGCATTCGATCCATGATTTTTGATTGCTGGCACAGTGATGCCAACTATATCATTTCTTTATTGGACACACTCGCGAACGAACAGACATTTGCTTCACTGATTTTGATTCCAAAAACCCTCTACTTCCGGGTCTTTCCTCCAAATAATTGAAGTCCAATGTACTTCATACAAATCGCCCGAGGTGAGAGATGTCACAAATCTACCATAACCATGACGCTAGATGTGAGAGATCTAGCACACAACAAAATCAATCTGTCGAAAAGTGTACATGAAAGCAAAAACATTTTCGATGTTTGGGTCACACCATTCTCTGCCTCTGCCAACGACAGATGTTTATTAACCCATTCTCAGTTTTTTTTGCTGACATGCGACAAAGGTGCACTGAAGGGGCGTCAACAAATTTGATCTTCCCAAGCAACACAAATTATAGATAATTTATAGATAATTTATGAAATAATTTAAACGAAAGGTCAAAATTAAACTCCGTAAATTCTAAATAAGGTGGCGACAAAAAATTAACTTACAAATGATCATTCCCAAGAAAAATAAAACATTGAATCCAACGGTAGATTTGTTGAAAATAAGCGAAACCAAGCACACGATGGGCATCATGGCCACATTGTACATGCAAAAAAGTAGAGCCATCATTCCAATAGTATACGCATCGCTCCAGAACGGTTTGCCACTACAAGCTAGCATTATAAGGATAAGCGTTACGGTCGCCATGTTCGTGAGTACATCCCACAAAATCGAGGCTATCCAAAACACAAACAAATTTACTCCACTCACGTACTGCAAAAATTTGGCGCGACAATTTTTTTCCTATGATGGGAAAACTGTTGTGTATGTTGTTTTTAGCAAGAAATGAAAATGTTTATTACTTCGATGTAAAACATGATATACGAAGCGGATATCATCGGCATTGAGATTCCCACAGCAAACATAAATGCGACGCTAAAAATTGAAACATCCAAAGAGTCGATCTGCGTACTGTTCGATTCTATGCGGAAGTCAAAAGGTGCATTCACCACATTGATGCTGTGACTAGGATTGATGAATGCTCGTACGATGGCATTGTGTACTAAATTTAGAGCCAATGATGCTGTGTGATAGAACTGGTTATTGAACCAAGCTAAAATTGTGCCATTGGTAAATGCGCTTGTAGCTGCTAGGTACTGGTAGGTGTACGTTATTATTGATTCCTTGGCGGAATTTAAAAGGAAAGAGTCCACATCTTTATCAGTAGCCTCCACTTTGGTCTTTTGGAAATGTGACCACACATTTTGTTGGTATTGTTCCATGATTCTAATTTAACAAAGAATAAAAGGAAGAATATCAGCTCTGAAAGTAGAGAAGTCAGATGAGACATGCAAAAATCGCGGTTTGAGAGAGAAAAATTCCTACATTCATGTGACAGTTCGGTCAATTCGACCAGATATGAGAGCCGCCGCCGAAAAATTGTACTACAGCCGAGGCGCCGGCTGACAATTGTCCCAAAAGCTGTGCTTAAGCAAAAAAAAAATCAAGTTTTTCGATTACTCAGCCGCCATTTTAAGCCGGATCTTATCCCCCGCTGATTGCTTTTTGAAGACGGCTCTAATGCCTCGATTGGGTCATGAAAATAAGTAAAAAACGAAGTGTGAACCAATCCCTAGCATCTTCTCAATCACTACAAAATTCAACTAAGAGGGACACTTTGAAATCGTACTTTTCGTAACTCTTCAGAGTTCTATGAACTAAGGCTTATCATATTTAGCTACACTTTTAGCTACAATGACCTGTTAAGTGGGTAACGGGAGATAAGCGCTCCCTAACGATAATTTTCCGGCCTCCCACATTCTAAGGATACGCTCCTATAGCTTGACACTCTGACACTCTCGATTCCTACCTTTTTTCCAAGTGGCACCCGAACTGAACCCGAACCAGAATAAAAATTCAGACCTGACCCGATCTAAAATGAAAATTTTCGAGCCTGGCCCGAAACCCTGACCCGAACCCGAAACCCTGAATCGAGCCCGAAACCCTGACCCGAACCCGAAACCCTGGCACGAACTCGAAACCCTGACCCGAAACCGAAACCCTGACCTGAACCCGAAACCCGACCTGAAACCGAAACCCTGATACGAATCAGAAACACAAACCCAAACCCGAAACCCTGACCAGAACCCGAAAGCCTGACCAGAACCAGAAACCCTGACCCAAGCCCGAAATCCTGACTCGAGCCCAAAACCCTGACCTGAACCCGAAACCCTGACACAAATCTGAAACTCTGACCCGAACCCGAAACACTGACCAGAACCCAAAACCCTCACTCGAGGCCGAAACCCTAATCCGAGCCCGAAACACTGACCCGAGCCCGAAACCCTGACCCGAGCCCGAAAAAATGACCTGAGCCCGAAACCTTGAACCAAACCCGAAACCCTGACACTAATCCGAAACACTGACCCGAACCCGAAACCCTGACCAGAACCCGAAACACTGACCCGAGCCCGAAATCCTGCCTCGAGCCCGAAACCCTGACTCGAGCCCAAAACCCTGACCCGAACCCGAAACCCTGACACGAACTCGAAACCCTGATCCGAAACCGAAACCCTGACCTGAACCCAAAACCGAAACCCTGACCCGAAACCGAAACCCTGACCCGAAACCGAAACCCTGACCCGAACCCAAAACCCTGACTCGAACCCCATTTTTCTTTAAAAGATAATTGAAGTCTTCAAACCCAACTCGACACGAAAAAGAACAAAAATGAAAATCCGACCCGACTCGACAAAAAACAAATTCAAAAACCTGACTTGACCCGACAAATTGATTCGAGTTCGGGTCGGGTTTTTAGTCGAGTTTTGGGCGGCCCGCTCATCTCCAATATAGATCTTTACAAGAAATTTTAAGACGATATTTTGCAGCAGCGAACGGTAAAGGCTATACAGGTTCAGAACGATATGATGCAAAAAGGTACGATTCAGATCTGCGGATGTATCGACTACCAACTAACGTCTCTTTATCCTCTATCTCTATTTTACTAATTACTTACTCTGCCATGGAGGTGCTGTTCGTATTTCCTTGTACTAAGATGATTGGTTTTTCGTATGCGTTCAATGAAATGTCTAGAGGCGGCAAACCGTGGGCACTCTCCGTGATGAAAGATTTTTGGAAAATCGTCAGAGAAAGAAATATAAAACCAACGAAGTTATTAACAATGAAGACCTTCCACGAACGCAAAAAAGCTAACCAACGCTTCTTAAACATGGCCATCGCTTGGTTGAGTAGCAAATCACGATCATTTACAAGGGCTGTGTCGTTAAAATGATTTTCCGCAATGGAAATAACTTCAGAGATACATGTGCTAGGCCGACTCTCTTCGCTCTTTGATTCCAATAAATGAGATGGATCTTTGCCAAATTTCAAGAAAATCTCTTCCATTGTCGTTAAAGACACGCCGTAGCCACTCAGATTTAAGACTTTCTCATTTTGTTCCAAATCTGCGAACATCTGATGAAATAACTTCACCTGATCGTCCGGGAGTAGGTAAGTTATTTCACTCTCATTCTCTGACTCAATTTTAATTTTTGGCAAATATTTACGCAACAATCCAGTTACAAAATCTGAATTGCAATCAAAGTTCTTCGCGCAAATTAAATGATACCCAGTGCCGAAGCGCTTTTTCAAAAAGAACGGTGAGCCAGCGCACATAAGTTTGCCGTGTGCCATTATCGCGATTCGATCACCAAGTACGTCAGCCTCATCCATAAAATGGGTTGACAACACAATGACACGATCTTTCTTTTCTTCAATCAGAACGTTCCACAAAGAACGTCGCGAAGCAGCATCCATGCCACTGGTTGGTTCGTCGCAAAACACAACCTTCGACTGTCCGCACAGAGCAATTCCAATCGAGAGTTTGCGCTTCATTCCACCGGACAAGTTTTGTGACATTTCGTTAATTTTCGGCTCCAGTTCTAAAAGCCGAACGTATTTTTGAACTTCTTCGTTGGATGCTTCAGGACTTAGGCCTTTCAACAGGCTGAAGAATAAGATGTGCTCACGTACAGTCAATTCATCGAAGAGTATATTGTGTTGAGGACAAAAACCCATTGAACTGCGAGCCATATCCGTATCCGTGTGAATATCGTAACCGTTGATCAAAGCTGTGCCAGACGTAGAACCAATCATTCCAGTTAGCATCGAAAATGTTGTAGTTTTGCCGGCGCCTACAAATATTTAAGAAATAGTCAGACATTTTGCTGCAATTAAGAAAATCGACGGAGACAAAAGACTTTTCTATTATGTTGTGCTGTCAAGAAATTAAATGATTGAACGAAACACCGGCACACGTTACAACGTAAGACGATGTTTCTGTCTGTTTAAGAATTTGTGATGAGTTGTGATGTCACAAGAAAAGCGTTGTGGTGAATTTTTATCACAAGGAAATGTAGAAGTGGAGAAGCTCAATCAATCAAGAGTGATATCACAACAGCATGGGATATCAACACTCATTTATACTCACCACACCCAAACGAGTGGCAGATAAACGTAGAAAATCCTCTTACACTCGAAAGAAAATCAATTGTTTTCTTAACATTCTAAAATTCATTGAAAATTCTCAAAAAAATTCTTAGAATTGCAATAAAGTTCTTGGAAATCAAAGAAAATCCTTGGAAATCAAAGAAAATCCTTGAAAATTAAAAGAAATTCCCTCAAAAATTTAGTGTAAATGTAAACGTAAATGTAAAAATGCTAGAAAATCCTCAGAAGTTGACAAAGAAAATCCTTCAAAATCAAGGAAAACGATAGGAATAATTTGGCAATCAAGAAAAAATCCTTTGAGGATTTTCTTTAAAAAAAATCACACCCAAATTGAATATTTACCACTCTCAAATTCTATACTCACCTCTACTGTTGTGATATCACAAGAAAAGAGTTATGGTAAGCAGTGATATCACCAAATTTGCTTGTCTTTTTGGATTCTCAACAGAGAGCGAATTTTACACCGATGGTCGATGGCTAAATGACAGGCCGACACTGCCACCGAGGTTTTATAAACTCGGAGGACGTCGTTACCTACTGAATAGATGTGAAGTCGGCTATCTCGGTGGTTGGTATGTGTGCAAGACCCAACAACGAAATAATTTTTCTGTACATTCAGTTTTCACGCTGCAAAGATTAAGGTTGTGAATTAGATTGGTTTGCGTAAATTTAAATTTGTGCGTGTGAAAACTGAAAGTGTTGAAAAATTATGGCGCTGGTGGGTCTGGCATTTGTGACGCAATTTTTTTTTCAAAGAATCAAACTTTAACTACAAGATTCAAACAAATTTTTGCGTATTATCAGCGATAGCGTCACCTCAAGCGATATCATTGATTTCGGAAGCGGACTTACGGACTGCATTAATCTTTACCTTTAAAGATGTTTTTATATGCGATATCAGTCGTTTTGGGAGTTTAGTTTTGTTATAACTAAAATTCGTATGAAAAATTTTCTATTTTTCAAAAAAAACTTTTCCTCCAAAAAAATTGTTTCTCCATAAAATAAAATTTCTATAAAAAGAAAATGTTAAAAAAATTTTCTTTAAAAAAATGTTTTCAAAAAAAAAATTTCCTAAAAACAATTTTCACCGGTGAGTTGTCCTCTTCGTGTCACTTTCGGCTAATTTCGGAACACTTTTTGTTAGCTTCGGCTGCCTTCGGTTACCTTTGGAACACGTTCCGTTTTGGCTATCTTTGGAACACTTTGTGTCACTTTGGACTATTTTCGGAACACTGCGTGTCTCCTTCGGCTACCTTCGGAACACTTCGTGTCACCTTCGGCTGTCATTTTGTGTCACCTTTGGCTACTTTCGGAACATTTTGTGGCACCTTCGGCGTGCATGGAAATAATGTTTTTTACCCGGTAACCGAGTAAAAATTCCCCGGGAACCAGGAACCAGCTTGCGATTTCCCTAAAAAGCCATTTCCCAATACACACTTCCCAATAATCTTCCAAAATTAGACTTTTTCTGAGGTTTTAAACGAACTTTTTAGGTCACCAGTAAGATTTCCCAAGTTCAGACTTTTTTTTGGGTCACCAGTAAGATTTCCCAAGTTCAACATGCATTTTCCAATTTCTCATGACTTCCCTAAAATATCTGATGACTTCCTTACTTTTCCTTTCTACTTTTCCCTGCGAACCAAATTTTTTTCCCAAAAATTTCCCAGTAACGAGGTTTGCAGGTTCGCGCATTATTTCCATTCCCGACCTTCGCCTACCCTCATAACATTTAGTTTCATCGTTTCACCTTCGGCTACCTTCGAAACACTTCGAGTCACCTTCGGTTACCTTCCATTTCATGTCACCTTCGGCTAATTTCGGACACTTCATGTCATCTTCGGCTACCTTCTATACACTTCGTATTTCATGGCACCTTCGACTGCCATAGGAACACACTTGCTGACAACTTTTTGATACTTGCTGACAACTTTCTGAAACTTCTTGACAACTTTCTGAAACTTGCTGACAACTTCCTGAAACTTGCTGACAACTTTCTGAAACTTGCTAACAACTTTCTGAAAATTGTTGGCAACTTTCTGAAACTTACTGACAACTGTCTGAAACTTGCTGACAACTGTCTGAAACTTGCTGACAACTTTCTGAAACTTGCTGACAACTTTTTGTAACTTGCTGACAACTTTCTGAAAATTGTTGACAACTTTCTCAAAATTGCTAACAACTTTCTGAAAATTGTTGTCAGCTTTCTGAAACTTGCTGACAACTTTCTGAAAATTGTTGACGACTTAATGAAACTTGCTGACAACTTTCTGAAACTTGCAGACAACTTTCTGAAACTTGCTGACAACTTTCTGAACTTGCTGACAACTTTGTGAAACTTGTTGACAACTTTCTAAAACTTGCTGACAACTTTCTGAAACTTGCTGACAACTTTGTGAAAATTGTTGACAAATTTCTGAAAATTGTTGACAACTTTCTAAAACTCGCTGACAACTTTCTGAAACTTGCTGACAACTTGCTAAAAACTTTCTGAAAATTTTTGACGACTTTCTGGAACTTACTGACAACTTTCTGAAACTTGCTGACAACTTTCTGAAACTTGCTGACAACTTCCTGAAACTTGCTGACAACTTTTTGTAACTTGCTGACAACTTTCTGAAAATTGTTGACAACTTTCTCAAAATTGCTAACAACTTTCTGAAAATTGTTGTCAGCTTTCTGAAACTTGCTGACAACTTTCTGAAAATTGTTGACGACTTAATGAAACTTGCTGACAACTTTCTGAAACTTGCCGACAACTTTCTGAAACTTGCTGACAACTTTCTGAACTTGCTGAACACTTTTTGACAACTTTCTAAAACTTGCTGACAACTTTCTAAAACTTGCTGACAACTTTCTGAAATTTGTTGACAAATTTCTGAAAATTGTTGACAACTTTCTGAAACTTGCTGACAACTTTCTGAAACTTGCTGACAACTTGCTAACAACTTTCTGAAAATTTTTGACGAATTTCTGGAACTTACTGACAACTTTCTGAAACTTGCTGACAACTTTCTGAAACTTGCTGACAACTTCCTGAAACTTGCTGACAACTTTTTGTAACTTGCTGACAACTTTCTGAAAATTGTTGACAACTTTCTCAAAATTGCTAACAACTTTCTGAAAATTGTTGTCAGCTTTCTGAAACTTGCTGACAACTTTCTGAAAATTGTTGACGACTTAATGAAACTTGCTGACAACTTTCTGAAACTTGCTAACAACTTTCTGAAAATTGTTGACAACTTTCTGAAAATTGTTGAAAACTTTCTGAAACTTGCTGACAACTTTCTGAAACTTGCTAACAACTTTCTGAAACTTGTTGGCAACTTTCTGAAACTTGCTGACAACTTTCTGAACCTGCTGACAACTTTCTGAAACTTGCTAACAACTTTCTGAAAATTGTTGACAACTTTCTGAAACTTGCTGATAACTTTCTGAAACTTGCTGACAGCTTTCTGAAAATTGTTGACAGCTTTCTGAAAATTGTTGACAACTTTCTGAAACTTGCTGACAACTTTCTGAAAGTTGTTGACAACTTTTTGAAACTTGCTGACAACTTTCTAAAACTTGCTGACAACTTTCTAAAACTTGCTGACAACTTTCTGAAACTTGCTGACAACTTTCTAAAACTTGCTGACAACTTTCTGAAACTTGCTGACAACTTTCTGACACTGGTCAAAAATCTCTATAAGTTCCACGAAAAAACCAACTAGCTATTCTAATTCAGAAGATAGCAAAAATCCCAAGATGGCGTCACTTTGACAGCTGTCAGCCATTTTCTTATGGTCCAAAAAAAAAATCTCCTCTCCAATCTCTATAACTTTCCTGAAGAAACCAGCTCTCTAGGCACTGTCATTCCGCATTTCATGCGATGTATGCCAAAAAGTTCACTTGGAAAATTTTGACGCCCTCGCAACGTAAGTTAATAAATGTCACACGGACGAAAAATAGAGATCAGTGAACCAAATGAGTAAAAGTATGTGACGCTATCACTAATTTATGCTCTGTACGTCAAAAGTGCTCACATTTACGCAATTCTATTCCTACAGTAATTTGGAAACATTTAGCTAACAATTCATATTCACCACTGCGAGCTAAATTCACCACATCATCACCATCACCATTGCTTCGTATTATCTTTCGTTGTAACGTACGTATTTTCACCGACGACATGGTTTAAATGGTTGAAATAATTGTTTAAGCTCACCGTTGTGTCCTAAAAGAGCAGTTATTTGATTGTTGTACATGTTCATTGACAGATTGCATACAGCAACTTTCTTGTCAAATGTTTTGCACATATTTTTAATGACAACACCAGCATGTTCATTTGTTGGCTCATCTTCGAAATTGCCAGGATTTATTTGCGCGGAGTCATTGTCATCGTTATGATCACCAAATGCTTGATAACTGTTACGGTTTTTTGAAGGAAACCAATAGTCCTTCTTAAATGGGTAGTTCCACGGCTTCGCAACGCCGTAACTACCTGGGAAAATATTTTCAATGTACATGGTCAGCATCAGGAACATGATTGCCGTTAACAGAAGAAAGGCCATTGTCGTTCCAATTGTTAGACTATCGTAAACGTGGATTGGACGCCAGAGTGTTGACCAACTTAATCCGTCCCCCAATTCTTCGTTGCGAATAATTAATTTGATTCCATACGCCATGGCCGTATTCGGGCAGAAACACAGCAATACTTTTACATAACCAGCCACTTTGTCGTAATTGGCATTAGTGATAAAATATGGCACATAAGACAGATACCAAACAATTGAGGATGCAGTCACTGCAGATTTGGCGGTTGAAAAGAATGTGCTCACCAAAAAACTCAGTGTCGTTAGGTTGATGGAAAATACGACGAAGTACATGAGTAGTAGGAACGCGTTGGAGTTGGTCATAACAGCAGTGTCAGCTTTGAACATTGGAATCTGCAATAAATGAATTACAAAACGTTGAAACAAGGGACAATGGAAACAAAGAAACGAAGATAATTCAATTTTTTATCTTCCTTCCTTAATTTGTAACCTTCAGTTTATTACGGAGTGTGAAATAACAGATTCAGCCCTTCAGTCCTAATTCATATAAGTTTGCAAACGCGTCGTTTTGAGGCTTTCGTATGAAATCGAAAATTTCTTTACTAGATGAAAGGCTCAAAATTTTGGGCTAAGTTTGGGATGACGATCAGAACCGGACTCAAGTTTTGAGCTGCTCTGAAGCCGAAGTTATACAACTTTTAAACAAAAAATCGGCTTGATTTCACTATTGAGTTCCCAGATAACACAGATCACACTTTTTAATGTGGTTGCCCACTGAATGTACATTAAATGTGCGAAATTCAATGTTGTAGAGAATATGTATATAAAATGTACAAAAAATGGTCCTGTAAAGTGGTACATATTTCGATGTACATAAAAAGCACATTTTTTGTGCTATTAAAATTCGAAATTATTGCACTGGATCACAAGTACATTTTTCGAACATTTTATGTGCGTGATAAGGTGTACACTATTCCTATCACATTTAATGTACCAAAAATATGCTTGTGATGTAGTACATTTTCGATGAAAATAAAAGGCACATTTTTTGTGCTATTGAAACTCGAAATTATTGCACTAGATCACAAGTACATTTTTCGCACATTTTATGTGCGTGATAAGGTGTACACTATTCCTATCACATTTAATGTACCAAAAATATGCTTGTGATGTAGTAAATTTTCGATGAAAATAAAAGACACATTTTTTGTGCCATTAAGGCTCGAAATTATTGCAACATTTTTAGATTATTTGCTTCGAAAAATGCTCACCTTATTTTTTCAAAAATGTATATTTTTAGTCCGTGAATGGATATCACGTCTGCTTTTGGTTGGGTAACATTAAAAAAAAAGTATTGAATTTTAAAAGAAAACCGCTACAGTGTGTTCCATCAAATGAATTTAAATAACACTCTGTGGAGTTTGTTTAATTTTCATTTGCTAGCATATCTTCCAAAACTTTTTCTCTCAGTACAAAAAATGTACATTTAATGTACTTTTTATAGTTTAACACAACAACACATAAGTATCCGGTGGCACGATTGGTAAAGCAGTCGACTCATAATCCCGATCGTCTTGGGTTCAAGCCCCGCAAATGGCAGAAATTTTTCTAATAAAAAAATAGCTTGGCATAAAAGAACGTAGATGGAGGACGTAGCGATCATCACAATAAGAAAGACCGAAATAGAAAAGTCGGAAAGCTAAATTAAATTTTCCTTTCTTTTCTTACATAGCATTAGCCAAAAAAACCTCTTACAGAGGAGGTGTGACGCAAGTCTTTATGTCTGCTTACAAAAGCTGTGAAATCAGAAAAGTGTGACGCATTAATCATCTAAGGTAAAACTATTTTCTTCCAGTTACAAAAGTTCTGAAATCAGAGGGCGTGACGCACTAAGCTTCGATTCGCAACAAAAATTTGTAAACAAAACTACGTTGAGTTCAAAAAATTGCGTCACAAATGCCAGACCCAACGACGAAACAATTTTTCTGTACTTTGCGTGTTCACGTGTTCGCTTAAATTTAATTCTCTACAACTTCGCCTTTGGAACCAACTTTCTAACTCTCATTGTTCAGGAGATCTGGGTCATCCTGCCAAAAATTGCCATAAACAAAGAAAGAAAGAAAGAAAGAAAGGTTTACCAAATTGACTAGTTGAAAATATTCGATTTGAGTCCATTTCCATACAAAATAGCAAAATTGTTTAATTCATATCTTCGGAACGACTGAACCGATTTTAATGAGTGAAAAGGCACTTCGGCCTAAAATTTTCCGTAGAATCCGGGAAAAATATTTTCCGGGGGGGTACGTCGCTCGGGGGGGAAGTCAAAAAGTTCCTGTATATATATTCCTTAGTCTACGAAAAAATTTCTTGTGAATTTTTTGGCGTGTTCATGAAATGTGCTGGCAATTCACACTAAAAAGTACATTAAAGGTACATTAGTTGTGTATTCAAAGTGTTTTAAATGTACATTAGATGTACATGTATTTCACATTTAATGTACATTAAATGCACTTCACGTTCCAAAGAAAAGATGTAACGGTAAGGGCGCTTTTTAATATACATTAATTGTCCTGGAACTGGAGCACATTAAATGGGATCAGCACATTTTCGGATGGCACTTTATGTATATTTCGTGGAGTCAAGTGTTATCTAGGGTTGCTAATTAATCAAGGGATTCCATCCTTTTGTAAATCTTTCTTAATCGTTAGGATCTTACCTTCAGCAATATCACAATTAGAACGACTGAAATCGTCAGCATTATCATAGATCGCAAAAACCAACTGAGCCAATGCAACCAGTTCGGCAATCCCATTATCTTCATAGCTTCTTTCAACTGTCTTTCCTTCTCCGTTGCAATGAAACGTACGGCATTCGAAAATGAAAAATTAAAGCTGAACAGGAAAATCAACGGCAGTATCACTTGCAATATTCCCCAATATTCGTTTGACGTGTACGCTGGGTATGGAAAACGTTTAACAAGAACGTCTGGCATTTGGGTTCTGTTCCCATTTATTGAAATAAAGGCACGTGCCACAGCATTTTGAATGGCAAGAAAGCCTTCGTCGTGATAAGACGGTGGACCGCCATCCTCGTATCCTAAATATCTTGGTAAATTCATGTTACCATCGAAAAGTAAATCTGTGTGCCAATTGTACTCGTGAGGCTTGTTGACACTTGGTAAATCCGTTGTTCGCAGTTCGGATGGAAATTTTAAAGAGTATGAAAGGTCTTTCGGCATCTCGTTTATGCTCTGCGGAAAGAAAAACCAAATTAGTTTGGGATTGTCAATTTGTTCAAAAGAAACGATAATTCATTTCAGGCTCTCCTCTATTGAGCTACTAAGAGGTCTAAATCACTACAGTAAATTTATCACAAAATAAATATTTTAAAAAACATAACCTGTACGTATCAGAATAGATGTGACAAACAGAATAGATGAGGCAAACCTGCAGACCTGCAGAAATTACCCAAGGTAATGCCGAGAACCCTCCCGAAGTACGGAAATTGTACAAGTGGATATATTCCCGGATAGGGTCATTTTCCCTTAAAACCCTGAAACACGTGTTCTCTAAAAAATAATTCTCTACAACTTTTCTTTTGGAAGCATCTTTCTAATTCCCATCTCTTGATTCAGGAAGTGGCTGAATCCCAAGGATTGGGTCATTTTTCGGGAATACCCTTAGACACGTGTTCTCTAAAATTTTATTCTCTACAACTTCGCTTTTGGAAGCAACTTTCTAACTGTCATATTTCTAGAGATATGAGTCATCCCTAGTGATTCTAGGAGTGACTGATTGCTAAGAATTGGAACATTTTTCGGGAAAACTCTGTGACATGTGTTCACTAAAATTGATTTCTCTACAACTTTGTCTTTGGAAAAAACCTTCTATCTGCCATAGTTCTAGGGATATGAGTCAACCTTCTTGATTCAGGAAGTGACTGAATCCCAAGGATTGGGACATTTTTCGGGAAAACCCTGAGGCACGTTTTCTCTAAAATTTAATTCTACATCTCTTTTCGTTTGGAAAAACCTTCTATCTGCAAGAGTTCTAGAGATATAAGTCATCTCTCTTGATTCAGAAAATGACAGAATCCCAAGGATTGGGACATTTTTCGGGAAAACCCTGAGGCATGTGTTCACTAAAATTTAATTCTACATCTCTTTTCCTTTGGAAAAAACCTCCTATCTGCCATTGTTCTAGAGATATGAGTCATCCCTCTTGATTCAGGAAGTGACTGAATCCCAAGGATTGGGACGTTTTTCGGGAAAACCCTGAGGCACGTGTTCACTAAAACTTAATTCTACATCTTTGGAAAAAACCTTCTATCTGCCATAGTTCTAGGGATATGAGTCAACCCTCTTGATTCAGGAAGTGACTGAATCCCAAGGATTGGGACATTTTTCGGGAAAACCCTGAGGCACGTGTTCACTAAAATTTAATTCTACATCTCTTTTCCTTTGGAAAAAACCTCCTATCTGCCATTGTTCTAGAGATATGAGTCATCCCTCTTGATTCAGGAAGTGACTGAGACCCAAGGATTGGGACGTTTTTCGGGAAAACACTGAGGCACGTGTTCACTAAAACTTAATTCTACATCTTTGGAAAAAACCTTCTATCTGCCATAGTTCTAGAGATATGCGTCATCCCTCTTGATTCAGGAAGTGACTGAATCCCAAGGATTGGGACATTTTTCGGGAAATCCTTGAGGCACGTGTTCTCTAAAATTTTATTCCTAAAACTTTTTCATCGACAGTAAATCTCCATATTGCGTAGCTGAGCAAATATAGACTAAAAACCTTCTGCTTTCGTATATGGCCAAGAAACTTAATTTCGTCCATTCCATTCCAAATTTTTCCCAGTTTCGTGAGATCAAATGTTTTCATTTGACACCAAAATGCACAATTTCCGTGCTGTGGGACGGACGATGGGACGGACAGATATATTTTTCGCTGATTCGTTACCACTAGACGTATAGGACCTTTGTACTTCGCACATGTCCAAAAATTTCGAGTAGTGACGACCTTAGGCGGCCAGACCTAAAGTCCTAAGGATAATGCTAGGACCCATAATTCTTTGACCAAAAGTGTTCTCTTCGATTTCGCAACAAATTTTTTGGGCTAGTGACGACCTTAGGTCCGATATTTGGGCCCACCTGTAGCCCTAAGGTCAGGGCTCTAGCAAATACCTTCTTCATTCTTCTCTACAACGTAGCGAAAAAGTATTTTTATGAAGGCCTACTTTAGGCTCGACATTTGGGCCCACCTGGGGCCGCTAAGGACAGCCGTTGGACCCAAATTATTTCTTCATTACTGATAGGCATTCGTTTACTTCTCAAATAGAAAAAGAATTAAGAAAATCAAATAGAATTTACGCGATTTATACAGAAGAAACACATAGGGCCCTAGTAGAGACTCATTTTTGAGGCCCTAACTAAGGGCTCAAATTCAAAGATTTATTCCAGAAGAAACACCGGCATTTATGCAACGCTCAATCAAGATGCATACGTGATACGTCACCGTACTATGTATGCAAAATTTGGTAGGATATTCATTGAAAATCTTCAGTGGATTTTTTTCTATTACAAAATAATTTGTAACGAATTTTTCAAGGCATCCGGACAAAAAAACCCCTGGACAAAAAAAACCCAGACAAAATAACCCGGACAAAATAGCCCCCGGACAAAATAACCCCCGGACAAAATTACCCCCGGACAAAAAACCCAGCATTTGAAGAGAGAGCGATCGAAATTAAAACCCCCGTGAAATTATGGTGTACGCCATTAATCCGGACACCAAAAATTCTGACAGAAAAATCCGGACAACCAAAAATCCGGATGACCAAAAATCCGATAACTAAAAATCCAGACGACCAAAAATCCGGATTATAACAAGCAAGGTGACGCGCCGCAGGTCGAGGGGCGGCAGCCACCGCAATGGGGGTCAAGGGGGTATCGCCCCCCTGGCGGGGTCTAAGTGGCGGAGTCCCTAGCGGGGTTTGGAGCAGTGCCCCATGCTTGTAAGGCTGTCTGCAGGGCGTATTGTAGTTCGCCGCAGGCGCGAAGGTTTAGGGGGCAGAGCCCCCTACATCATAAAAAAAACATATGCAAACCATGCTTTGTGCGAAATTTGTCCGGTTTCTTTTTTAACATTTGATTACTTCTTGAAAACGAACAAAATAACCACTGGGGGGTTATTTCGTCCGGGGTTTTTTGACCTAGAGCCATTTTTCAAGTATACGTTCCTCGGGTGGCCCCCTCTCTTGCTTGTATTTTTATGTTCAAATAGTTCAAATCATACGATTTCATGTTTTGTTCGAATACCCAGTTGACTATTCGTACAATATGACAATGACATCCACAACAAAAATCACTTACCGGCGAATGATGAAACCGAACAGCAGCTATTAAGCCATCCTTTATGAACATACTTTCCAATTGATTTTCATCACTGACACCGATCGGAGCTAAGAGATTCAAACTTTTGCTCACATTTTGCATAAGTCCTTCGAATATAGTATTATTCGGGTAATAGATCAACTTATGACTGTCAATTCGTGGATATGCATTAGGAAATCGCCTGAAATAATGGAAATCTTTCAAATCAATCAGAATGAAGATTTGACACGGAAGTTACCACAACGAGTCTAATGAATTGATTTCCAACGGTGGATAATGTTGAGGTGTTGGATGAACCTCTGGATGGGAAATTCTTTGCAAATAAGCGATTAGCACAAATATTAGCACTGGAAGTACTATGTTCAAGAATGTTTGGAATTTATGTCGTATTTGCAGCAACCAGTTCTTCCATAATAATAGTTTAAGTTTTGACAAAATTCCCGTGTGTTGAGGCATTGTAGGTGGTGCGAATTTAATTTATTTCACTGAGATTGTGTATCTATATCACATAGTGCTGATAGAAATAAATATTCTGAAAATAGAAATGAAAACGTCGCCAGGTGTCAAAATAACACTCAAATGTCTTTGCCATTATGATGAGGTATTTGTTAGGGGAGTATGAATACCCCAATACACACGAGATGTGTACGTACGCGCGGGCGAAGCCCAAGCGAAAAATTCACATCGAGTGTGTATTGGGGTATTTTGAAAGATATTTTTCTGTAATAGTGGGAGTGTGTTGATGCACATACTGCGGAAAGCAACTTTTCGTCCCAAGTGATGGGAACAAATTTTCCGTCACAACCAATACCCTCTCACGTATACAGAAAATATTTTTTCACAACTGCTCTTGTTAAGGAATTTTCTATTTCCTTCCCTAGTTATGAATTCCACTTCGCGATTAGCATCTGCCTAAATTTTATGCGTTTACCACGACCAGTGGAATTTCGAATTGGCAGTTTGTCAGTTTTTCGTTTTGGAGCAATGACATAGACTGGCGAAATGTTTAGTAGTGTTGGTAAATTTAGGCGCACTATAGAGATGAGTGGGTCGACTATTTTTCGAAACCCGACCCGGACCGAACCCGACCCGATTAAAATTTTCGATATTGCGCTAACTCTTGTAATTACGTCCACATTAAGTTGGATTGGAAATGGCCGAAAGGGCAATATTGAAAAACCCGTCCGAAGCAACGGTGTAAAAACCTCTCCAAATATCCACGAAACCCCCAAAATATCAAAAAAAGTTTAAAAAATAATTTTTTCTAACAAATAAAACAATTTTTTGGGAATAGGGCCGATCTTAAAACCGACCAAGAGCACTTAGGAGAGGCCCCTGACTCATACTCCAATGGACAAAAAAATCTTCTCAATTTACTCCACAACATATCAAACAAAATTATTATCTTCCAACCAACTTTCGTCAGGGTCACGTAGTCTGAGCTAGGCCCACCCTTAGGACCCTACCGCCCGAATCACTTAACCGATTTTCCCCCAATTTTTTTGATGGTTTACCGAGGTCTATATCTTTCATTCAAAACCTTAAATAGGGATTCACGTGCTAGCCGAGCAATGTTCTTATTTATCAGTTCATTCACTCAGGAGTAGAGGTGTGCGCCGACACACCGCCGAAAGAAATTTTAAGAGAGAAATATAACCAAAGACCCGTAGGTAGCAGAATAGATGTGGCAAACAGAATAGATGATAGACAATCCAATGTTTTGTGCTCTTTTATATCTAAAGAATTTCAAAGATCCAGAGAAATTACCCAAGATAAGGTAAGGCCCTACCGAAGTACGTCTGAGACCATTGATTTCGATCCTGCACCTTATCAAAAAGAGGGCCAACGTAGTTTCTTCAAGAAATCCTGAAACAATTTTCTCTAAAATGTAATTCTCAGCAACTTTGCCTTAAGAGCGTGTTCGATATTTTGACAGTTCTATATTTTGCGATGTTTTTTCATTGCATATTTCTAAGACAAAGATCAATAATTTTAAATTCCAAAACATCTACTGTTTGCATAACACATCCCTTTATAGATTCTATGAATCAGAATATATAATTATTGAGTCTAAATGTCAAAATTTGATCTGAAAAAACATCGCATTGTATTATGCAGCCGAGTATTTTGCGATTTTGCTCTTAAGAAGCAAACTTTAAACTGCCGTAATTTGATAGATATGTGTCATCACTCCCAATTCTAGAAGTTCCTTTATCCCGGGATTTGATAATTTTTCCCTAAAACCCGTAAACACGTGTTCTCTTAAATGTTATTCTCTACAATTTTATCTTTGAAAGCAACTTTCTAACTGCCATAGTTTTGGAGATATGAGTCATCCCTCACAATTCTAGAAGTGGTCATATACCAGGATTGTGCCTTTTTTCCTTAAAACTCTTAACGTGTTCTCTAAAATTTTATTTTCTACAACTTTGCTTTTGACAGCATAGTTGAACAAATATAGACGAAAAACCATTTGACAAGAAAATGAACAATTTCCGTGCTATACTTCAGATATTTGCGAAAAAGTTTCACCGACCCTCGAAAAACCATGTCTTTGATCACTTTTTCGACCATATCTTCAGAGTCACTTGACCAATTTTGCTCGTCTTTGAACTTGAATCATGGGACATATGTACCTTTCAGAGAAAAAAAGTTTAGGGTGCAGCCGTTTGGAAAAAAATGACGGGACTGACAGACGGATATTTTTTTTTTGCTGGTTCGTCATCTCTAGACGATAACAAATGTATCCCCCAACTCCCACCTCGATGTACCCCATGTTAAATGTCTACCCCATAAAATGTCTTGCAGTAAACGTTTACGAACTTTGTATACTTCGTACGGGTTCAAAAAAATTTTATTTTAATTCATTCTACAAGTTTTAAGAAATAGAACGTCACGTTGATCCGCCTAACAGTAAAAATAGCTACATTTGTATGAAACCTCACGCCGCCCAGTGGCGCCAACTATAGGGGGTCGATGGATCGATCGCTCCCAACAGGTCCATTTCGTAGGAAAAATGGCTATTTTCGTGTTCATAAATCTAGTACATCTAGTACATAATGCTTACAGCACTTCTTCGCATTTCCAGATAACAAAAATTTCGCCTGCGGCGTTTTCTACGGAGAGATACATAACTCCGTAGAGCACTGTGGAGTGATGTAGGTGTTTGTGTGTAAAGTTCACTACATCCGATTTCTTTCAGCTGGTCAACATTCGTCGAGTTAAGTTCATCGTATTTCTCAGAACTGAACAGCTGAAGGCAGCTAAAACTTAGCCTCATCCAATCCTTTCTTGAGGTAAAAGCTTCTAGAGCTTATGAAATAAATTTTGACGATAGGTAAAGAACTGTAAAATGTATAAATTGTGTTTCTTTGCATTGTAAACCACCAACGAACGAAAATGTAAATAAATCACTTTAGGAATAACAATCTATGACTCGAACGATAGCTCACCCTATAAAACTATTTTTATTTTATTTGAATACAATAGTCTACTTTCATTTACTTGAATCAGCTAGTCATCAAAAATTAGTGATCGTACCAGGGGCGTGACAGTCTTTTGTTTTGATCTTTGCAAGTAATATTAAACGTGAAGTTAGTTGCAGTTGCGAGCGTAGCTAACTTCATCGCAAACAAAATCAGCTGATTTCATTCATAAATTTACCAAAACCAGCTGACTTCATTGAAAAGTTCAAAAATCAGCTGATTTTTTTTTAAATGAAGTTAGTTTGACACTTTCATATAAATCTTATTGAAACCATAAAATCATTTTTTCAAATTTCACAACCCGTTTGACATTTGTTGTCAAATAAATGTTTGCAGTGAAGTTAGTGACGCGTCATGACGTTTGTCAATCAAATTTCTGCCATTCTGTCAATTTTGTTTGAAACATGACAGACGTGAAGTTGGCACAGTTTGCATAAATCACAATAAAAAACTTTTATTTTTTTCAAACGTCAACCCGGCGGCGCTGATCGCACGACCATTTTTTTTTGTATGGAGTAAAACAAAAGACTGTCACGCCCCTAGATCGCACCTAACGAGCGAATTCAAAGTCGGCGCCTCTAACGCCGCCGATCACTTTTTATCATTTTCGCGTCGCGTCGACAAAAAAAAACTGACCGGCGCACAGCTCTGTTCAAGAGAACAGTGAGAGAAATCTTGAAAAAAAAAATTGAAATTTGAAAGGAAAACCGGTCGGGATACTTCGCACACTCTCACATTGCAAGGAACAATAATTTGAATAATTGTGAGCACAAATAAATGTTCCAACTGGCCGGCAGTGCAGTAATAAAATTATTTCCTGTGTCTTGTTACATCAAATGATTTTCTTTATAGGCACAACAAGGAAACCCTAGTTCAGCACAAGGAAAAAACCAAAGAAAAATTCTTTGAGGAAGCCAATTCGATACCAGCATATGCGCGTGTCCATAAAATTTTAGCGAAGGACCCAGCCGTTCAGGTAGGTTCTTTGCTCAAACCAGATGGAAATTACACCACAAACGGTAAAGAAACAGCTGATAACCTTCTAGAAACTCACTTCCCAGGTAGCACCAAGAGTAAAAGAGAACCTGATCCTGAACCTTTAAATAGGGGTACACCAAGTAGGGGCAACTGGAAGTTCGCTGAAAAGATAACAAAGAAAGGAAAAGTGAAATTTGCGATTCACAAATTTTACTCTTTCAAATCAGCGGGACCAGATGGCATCTTTCCAGCCTTACTGAAGGAAGGAATGGAACTACTTCTCCACCGATTGGTTGGTATTTTCATGAGTTCCATCGCACTGACCTATATACCCAAGGATTGGGAAAGGGTCAGAGTAGCCTTCATACCCAAACCTGGGAGAACGAGCCACTGCGAAGCTAAGGACTTCAGGCCCATTAGCCTTATGTCCTTTCTGCTAAAGTCAGCCGAAAGGCTTCTCGACTTTTACCTGAGGAAAGAAGTCCTAAGGAATTTCCCACTCCATGCAAACCAGCATGCTTATCAGACGGGAAAATCTACGGATACGGCACTTCACCAGATGACCCAAAAAATTGAAAGCATGCTGGGTAATAATCAAGTGGCCTTGGGCTGTTTCATGGACATAGAAGGGGCTTTTGATAACACAGGCTTCGATGTAATAGTAGAAGGATGGTGTAGGGAAAAAGAACTCCGAGTAAACCCAGGAAAAACAAAATTAATTCTTTTCAAAAGAAAACATGAACTGGAGTTAGGAGATTTCAGCATCTTTAGGGAAACTATCAACCTACGGGTGATGGTAAAATACCTAGGGGTTGGTTACATTCGACCATAGGATGACATGGATAATGCATCTAAATGACAGGCTAGATAAGGCAATAGGAATCTTCTGGATGTGCAGAAATGCCTTTGTTTGTGCATGACTGGAGTGAAAGTTACCACGGCCACAAGAGCCCTTGAAGCACTTCTATCGATCCCACCACTAGACCTTTACGTAAAATCCACAGTCTTTAGCTCAGCACTCAATATCCAATGCAATGGCTGTTGGGCACCGATCTCGACTAAGGGGCACATGGAAATAATGAACCTAATAAAGGATGAAACTCTTCTGATGAGGAGTGACCAGATCTCGACTATCTTGATGCTGGATGATAACTTCAGGTGTGTTATACCGAGTAGGGATAAATGGTTAGGGGGGGGGGGGGTTTAGGTATTCAGGGCAACGAGAAAGCTGACGAATTAGCAGACAAGGGAGCCAATGAGCGTCCGATAGGGCCAGAACCCTTCTGCGGTATATCGATATCAGAGAGAAAACGCATCAGCAAAAGCTGGCTAGGTAAACAGCATGGGATTGCGTGGGAGAGGTACGAAGGAGGGAAGCACACAAAAATCTTTTGTCAGAAACCTCTAAAGGAGTTCAGTGATTGCTTACTGAACCTTGACAGACCTAACATCAAGAGCGTTGTTGAAGTTCTGACAGGACACTGCGGACTCAACAAATATCTGAATGTTATAGGATATGCAGAGGACCCTAAATGCGCCTGCAGACACGGCGAAGAAACTGGTTTCCACATCATTAGTGATTGCCCAAGATACAGAAGCCACAGACAACGGATCTTGGGTAAACCAGAATTAGGCCTATCAGAACTGACCATCGATAAATTGAAAGTTCATGACCTGGCTCTCTTCCTCAAAAAGACAGGTAGGCTGGAATGGTAATAGACTGGCACAAAGGTTCAAACACGGACATGGATATGGACATAACACAATACAACATATACAACAATACACATATATTTTAACACTGATGCGACAATCACACAACTTTTCAAATTTTAAATTTATCCTTGCTTGGTCTAATGTTTCTTTCTTTGTACAACTACAATTTATTTGTTCAATAAACGAAGAAAGGAGGGGGTACGGGAACAAAGGACAATTTGTCTAGGTTCCTGTCAAATTTGAATAATTTGACCCCCCTCACACCTTCAATCTAATCTAATCTAACATAACGGCAACAGGCAAACAATTTTTAACAAGAATCTGAATATCAGATGCAAAGGAACGCCCCTATTATTCTGCCATGACAAACTGCGATTTCTCATTTTTCTAAAATTATTCAGAAATAATATCACATAAGGGACCGGGTCGTCAATGTCGTCGCTAAACCGTACACAGTGCTAATCAAGAAAATGTATGACGACCCATAGGTATGTACGTTCCTAATAATGGTATGAGTCACCTGAAGTGGAATCTCGTAGTATGTTTGATAACATTTTCTAAGTCAACTTTGTTTGACCGCATAGCTTTTTAGATTTTCCTTATTTTCAGTTGGACAGATGGAAACATAATCAGAGACCATGCCTTACTTAGAATTTGTTGTTACCAAAAAAATTCTACGTAATAATTTCAACACATTGCACAATAATAACAATAGCAACAAATCGAAAAACCGACAAATATTCGTTTTCAATGGAATTTTATGTTGCCAACAAAATGTTTTTAAAGGATTTGGAAAAATATTCACAATATCTACCTTGTGTGACAACACCTCACAATGTATTTTTTCCAATTTTTATTTATTTCAAACCTTTTCGCTACCTGACGTGTTCTTCGCTATACTACACAACAAATGAACATAGAATAGTAAATAACCCAAAAGAACTTTCAGTTCTTAGAAAATATTAGACAGAAAAAGAAGTTTTTCGTACCATATGGTTAAGTGAAGCCGGGGGTTCACGTAAAAAATTTCAATGATTTTTAAGCGTCGATTTTGATAGAAAGACACGACCGAAACGACCAATGTTGTCGAGACAGTTATTATATATCGTATTTGACTCATTCCATCGGTATTGCACACACATACCTGGAACTGTTAACAGATCTAACTCATTTTGTGTTACAGATGTGAACTTTTATGTTAATTATCTGTCGGTGTCTTACAATTTGTTAACATTCTGTTAACAGGTGTCGATACTGATCATCGGTTTTGTAAATCATGCAAACGTTATACAAACTGGGTGTAGTAAACCAAATGTAGTATTTAATTCGTTTACTATGAAACATATACCAATGCATTGACAAGAATGGTAGCAACGGTATAAATGTTGTAACGTGGCTGACGAATAGTTGTTTTGTATACACTATACATTAGCGAAATAATAAATCTACTTATCTAAAGTAACAAATAATTTCTAAATTACAACTCATTACATATTTACTTTACAAAAGATCATTTTTTCGATAAGCTCTCATTTGAATTATTTTTTGTCATTGACATGATACTCACATTAACACATCTAGAACAGTTACGTTATGTCGATATAAGAGATCAAAACTTTGGCATATTGTCAATCATAAGATTAACTTACTATGCTGATCAGTGCCCATATTCGTGAAAACATTTTCTTGATTTTCTCGAATTTTCGTGAATTTTCGCGAATTTTCATGAATTTTCGCAAATTTGAGAACCGATTCTACAGCTCTCCTCTACGTTTTTCCTGAGCATTGGACAAGTCTAGGAGATTGTCTTGAAGACCCAGCCGACGAAATGCCAACGTACGGCTTTAGTTAACAACAACCACTGTCGCTCGACAGCGTGGTCGGACTATACTACTTGATTTTATGTTGGCGTAATTGACAATCGTTCACTGCACCGATTTCCGTATGTTAAAAATGTAAGTTACCTGACCTGATCTGAGTAGAGCCGTGCGCCGGTAAAAAAAAAACGGCGGCGTCGCGGCGAAAACGATTTTTCAATTTCCTCGGCGGCGGCGCAAATCAGCGTACGTCAAAACTAAGTTCGGTGGCGGCGGCGCACTTTTTACCCACTTTTTCGGCTGGCGTCAACATTTATAATAAGAAGTTTCACGGGTGATCTTTGAAATTTTGGTATGAAAAACCGTCGCTTAACAGAAAAACAATACTTTCAGGCTATGGCTCATTTGAAAGACCTTACAATACTTGACTTAGGAAAAAATTGCTTGAAAAAGAGAAAGTGCAAGAAAGTTTAATAAAACAGTGGAAGAGCAGGGACCCTTACATCGTTTCCTGAATCACTTTCGTAAAAAACTGAGTGAAAATTATAGCCTTTGTTATAGATGAAATAACTAGAAAGTTTTCACTCGTTTGCAAACAAAAAATTTAATTTTTACGTTGTTTCTGTAAAATGATTCAGATTTTAATGGAACTTGAGAAGATGTTGAAAAGACTGAATAGTTTTAACAGAAACAATCAAAAAAATAGTTTTTTTTTTGTTTCCAAACGACTTGTTGCCGCCGCCGGTTTTTACAAAAGTATTTCAGGTTCCTATATTTATGTTCTTGACCTTCCAACCTCAATAGGAATTTTCACTCTTTTTTCAAGCATTTTTTCTTAAGTCAAGTATTGTAATGAGCCACAGCTTGAAAGAATTTATTAACGTTTTTCTGTAAAGCGAAAATTTCACCCGAAATCGACACCCGTGAAACTTTTCATTAAAGATTTTGATTTTTTTCACTCAGATTAATGTAAGAATTAGAAGTAATTTCTTCTTCAGCCTATAAAGTTTGTCTCTAAACAATATTCATGTGTGAAAAATTTTGTCTGAAAAATCAGCATTATCAGGAACATCGTTGTACAAATTTTTTTGGCAATGCTATGCCGAACCAAGCATTTTGTCGTACAACTCAAATACAATCCTCTCCCAAAAAGGTGCACAACAGGGGGACCCTTCTGCCGCATTCTTATTTCCATTGGCAATACAACCAATAATTAATGAAATGAAATCAGCGCTCAACATCTGGTATCAGGATGACGGAACTCTTAGCGATTCACCTCGTTGTGTTTTAAACGACTTTGCGAATTTGATCGAACTGTCCAACAGGATTGGTTTAAAAGTTAACTTGGTCAAATGTGAGTTGTTTTTTCACTCTGGTTGTATCGACAACGAAGTTGCACGTCAATTCAACGTTATTGCTCCTGGCATACGCATCGTCACCGCTCCACAATTTAGTTTACTCGGCGCTCCAATCCTGGATTGTGGTTTCAATCATATGGCGGAAAAAATCATGCAAAGAGTAACAACAATGTTTAATCGCCTGGAAAATTTGGGTGCACATTCGGCGTTTTTCCTTCTCAAGAATTGCCTGGCAATTCCTAAGCTCAATTACCTAATACGGTCATCGCCAGCTTGGAAATTTGGTAACTTTATCGAAGAGTTTGATAAATTACTCAAGGAAGCATTGGAAAAAATACTCAACATCAATTTAGAAGGCAAAGCCTGGATACAAGCAGGTCTACCATCATCGAATGGTGGTCTCGGCATACGACAACTGAAAGACATCGCTCGGCCAGCGTTTTTAAGTTCAGTGTATGGAGCCTCGAAAATCGTCTCTCAAGCCCTCAACCATTCAGACGAATTTTTCATCAGCAACATACACGAAGCATTGAATTCTTGGACCGAGATCAACAATCAATTTCCAGTCGAACGTTGCCACCAAAAGAATTGGGATATAATAAATGTGTCACGAATCATCAAGGATAAGTTAAATTTTTCATGTCATCAAGACAAAGCAAGATTCTTAGCGTTGCAGTGTAAGGAGTCTAACGCCTGGGTCAATGCATTGCCGTCTAAAAACATTGGCACCGCTCTCGATAATAATACGATTAGGATATGCATGGCACTTCGACTCGGCGCACCGGTATGTCGTCCACATGTTTGTTCTTGTGGGACATTCGTAAACAAGTATGGAACACACGATTTGAGCTGTCAAAAAAGTAGTGGAAGAAATCCCCGACACTCCGAAATCAATAACATTTTGTGCCAAGCACTTTCATCTATCCATGTTCCTTCAACACTTGAGCCACCTGGTTTATGTCGTGATGATGGAAAGAAGCCAGATGGACTCACGCTGATACCATGGTCCCATGGCCGACACCTCGTATGGGACGCAACGTGCTGCGATACTCTAGCTCCAAGTTATGTAAAATCGTCAGCGAATCGGGTCAGAAGCACTGCCGAGAAAGCGTCAAATTTTAAGCACAGCAAATACCGCGAACTGAAGGCCAATAATTACTTGATGGTCGCTTTTGCAGTTGAGACATTAGGGCCATGGTCTTCGGACGCATTAAATTTCATTAATAAAATTGGACCCCGATTGAATAGTGTGAGTGGTGACCCGCGTTCTCATGAGTTCCTTATACAGCGTATATCACTGGCGATCCAGCGTTTGAACGCAGCATCTATAATGGGAACAATTCCCCATACCACTCGACTTGATATACTTGACATACCTTGACATACCTGTGGCGAATTTCCCCTTTATATGTTCATTTTAAAGTGTAAATAAAGCCAAATCTCTATCAGGAACATATTTCTCGGAGAATCGTAAGTCTCGTGAAAATATTTCACTGAGTATTTCCTAACGAATTTAATAGACCATGGTCGTTTTACCTCATTTATTTTTGGTGGACAGAAAGCGTTGAAAAAATAGTGTACACAAAGAAAAACGTTTAGAAATTCTTTTTTTAATATTTTAAAACTTCAAATGAAACGACCGAAAAATTTTTTGAAAACTTTCGCGCTCGAAGAAATGTACTAGAAAATGTACTAATTTTAACAATGAAATTTCATAGAAATACAAAGTATGAACTGTCATTGAGGATTGACTCGGGATTGAGAACAAATTTCTTAAATTGACGATATGAATAAGTTTTCCGGTAATTTCTTAAGCAAATCTAATTTTTTCATAGTGAACTTTCATTTAAAACAATAACTGAAAAAGGACCACGGTCTATTGAACGTGTCTTTAGAAATTGACGACATTTTTAATTTTTTTCGATTTTATTGCTTCTGTAATTGCAATACTCTAAAATTGCAGGAATTTTAAAGAAATACAATGCAAGTCGCAAATCGGCGCACGTTTAAAAATTCTTCGGCGGCGACGGCGCACTTTTTTGATTTTTTTTCGGCGGCGTTAGTGGCGGCGCACGGGTCTGGATCTGAGTTGAGTGACTTCTTTTTACAAAATGAGTGGATGGATGCTTGTTGCGGGTCTTCATGGAGTTGATAAAAATCGGCCTTGATCTCAGCTTCATCTTTAACTGCGTCCTGAGTTATTCATTCATATCCGAACACAAAACTTTTCATTGAATCGACAAATTGTGTATTGCTCCCTTCCCGCTTGTAGTCTGTCTTTATCAGTTATTTCATCCGTCATTTTCGATATTGGTAAAGTACTTTAAATGTTGGAGTCTGGCCTTTAATTTCTGCCGCTAACAATTAAGCAGGCCCGTACAACAATATAGTGAGATGAACCAACTGCCGGCAATGAGAGAGATGAACCCACTGCCTGAGCGTTCGCTTGAAGTAAAACAATCATCAAGGGCAAAATCAAAAAAAAAAAAAACAAGGGCAAGAAAGGGACAAATTGTCACGTAATTTCTTACTGTGTAAAAACCCCTCCCGAAAGCACAAATTTCACCCCAAATAGACAAAAATGTTCCCCTCAATTTTCTCTACAACATAGCCAAAAACCATTTTTTTTTCTACTCAACCAATTTGCACTAGCTTTTTTTTTCGTGATTTCTTGAAGTCCATACCTTTCATTCAAAATCTGAAAGAGTGATTTTCACGCTAATTACGCAGAGATATAAGTCAAAAATTTTCAACGACCTTCAATAAACCACGTTTTTGACCACTTTTCCGACCCTAATTTCGAAAGTTCTTGACTGATTTTGTCCTTTAGTTATCAATTTTTCAATTTATCTTTCAGAAAAAAAAAGTTTTTGAAAACCGGATAAGATTTAACCGATTTATGTAGAAAAAACACTTTGGATTCTTCCATAAATTGTCAAGCATGTCAATTTTGAAAATCAAAATGATTTACTCGAGTTATGTATACGAAAGACCAAAAACCACTTAAACGGCCCTAGCTCGAAGCCCATAATCCCATAAAAGATTTTGCGATTACCTTCCAGCGAAAAAAAAAAGTTTTTGAAAATCAGTTCAGTTTTACACGAGTTATCGTGTTCTCGGACGAACGGACAGACGGACAAATTTTTTTTTTTTTGCATATTTGGCATCTGAGGACCATGATCGAGCTCCCCCCTACTCTCAAATCGACTGGTTACAAAAATCGTGGCAAACGCAATAGAGCCATTTTCGAAGAACTTCGTATCTTCGTACGGGTCTAATGATTATTGGAGAAAATCGTCCACACGACCGAACTGAGAGTCATCCGACTGAACTGAAAGTCCTAGACATCACGAGGAATATTCATCGTAGAAAAGAAATGAATTTTTCAAATAAAATCAAATTTTATTTAACTTGGACGACAATCACCGTCTTTCCATCCTGCTTGTTGATAACAAAAATTGCTGCAACACGTACCAGCTGAACCATCTTTTTGACACTTTCCGCCAAGCGGGATGCACTAAATAGAAGTGAACAAATTGTCGTACAAATCATCGAAACGGAATAAGTGTCTGGGTTGAAGTGCTACTTACATCGGCTGCGACTTGGACGGCCACACAAAACATGGATACAATCAAAAACAAAGCTAGAATTGTGGTAATCGCACGCATCTTGAACTGAAACGTTTATTATAAAGATTATAGTCTCAAACATTATTTTCATATAAATTGTGTATCGTATCGTCATATTCAAACCAAATAGGAATTGGGAAAGCTAACAGAAACGTCGTCCCGATTTTGTATCATCAGGACTTTCACGTAATTGTTACAGTCTACGGAATATAATTTTCATCACAGCAGTTTTTCGTCCTATTTAAAAACAGAAAAGCAGTTTTCTGAACCATCGGAATAAAAAATATTGTACGAAACTCGGAAAAATATACGTTTTTAACTAGTGCGATTGCAGCCGTTGGTTTCGCCGCGGGCTGCAAACCTCACACTCGTCAAAAACATTATATTTTCCCTAGTTAAGTAAATAACTATTATTGCATACGCGCACTGTTTCCCCTTAAAAATTATCACCCTAGTGATTATAAATAGAAATTATTAATCTGTGACAATGACATTCTTCATTCCCCTATGTTTGTTTTCTCGTTTTCGCTTATGCAATAAACCATCGTATTGAAATTTGTGGGGAAATCTCGGCAAGCCTCGATGTTCCCCTCAAATGTCAATAAAATACTATTTTATCGATATCTGTGCAATTCAACTGATTACGAATTTTTAATATTTTCATTTCACATTCTTTTTTCACGTCAATTCAAGTTTAGCTCATAAATCATTTTCTTTTTGAAATTTTCAATTATGTATTTTGATTTGTGGTTCTTCTTAGTATTATCTGTCTTTTAAATAGTAAAATATGAAGTGTGTACTGTATACTTACTTGACTACTTTAACTAACAAATTTGTATTAACTTTTCGTTTCCAGTAAAAATTCCTTTTATAGCAAAATTTCCGAAGCGTTGTAATGGAAAATATTCGATTCGTGATTTCTCTAGATAACATTTTAATTGCTTAACGTGAAGTAACTATTAAAAATTTGCTGTTTGCAGGGGCGCAAAACATTTCCTGACTTGTGCATATAATGGGAAGAAGTCTAAAAACTTGTGCAAATCTAGGAATTGAATTATTTAGAAGTTTCGGCCACATCAGCACGTCAATTTTCAATTTTTTCGCCGTTTATATTAGAATTTTCATTTTATTTTGGAACTCGCAGTTTGTGAATAACTTTAGAAAAAAAACGGCAAATTTGAGACGAAACGGTTAGTTACAGGGAAGAACGACGAGACGAAAAAACGATTTCTGGAAGTGGTGGTTTCTTATACTCACATCGAAGATGAGTAGTTAGGCGTGAGTGAGATGGCTTTGCATCGGGCAATTGTCAAAATAGTCACCGACGGTGTCGCCATCTCTTCATTTTCTATAGCTGATTACGGCTCGATATAAAGAGTGTCACTGACAGTACCGCGACGAGCGCCTACGATTTTTCAAACAAATTGTTGTTTAATTTAATGAACCACAACCTCGGCCAGACAATTTATTTTTAATAGTATATTGTTAGTTTAAAAGCTAGTTTGTACTTTTAATTATTTTCTTTATATTTCAAAATCACGAAAAAAAAAATAATGAAAAGTTCGATTTCGTGTGAAACTGATATTTTTCTTTTAATAATTTTTTTATAAATGGTGGACCGTCTGCAAAAGATTGTGACAGTGGGCAGGGGGTAAAAACAGTTTTGCAGCCTCCTACTATTGTTTTCATCCTTTCTATCCGTCCGTCCGTCTGGGCACCGTCGCAATTATGATGTCACAAAAATTACGTCGCAAAAACGACGTCACAAAATGACGTCACGAAAATGACGTCACACAAATGACGTCGCACAAATGACGTTACATATATGACTTCAGACTTAACATGACAGACTTTGTGCATCTCGCTGATACCAGTCAGAGACATTCTTAGGTAAGTCAACAGTCGCATTTTATTGAAGCGACAATCGTTGTTGGTTATCGTTGACTCCTAAGTCCTTCCTAGTCCGGATTTGGGCGCGCAGTGCCTGTTTTAGTGGAACAGGACGCTGCTCGCTTGCCATCCAGACCACGCTGGGCGCCACCTGTCATGTAGGTACTTATATCTCACTGAATTAGATTTATCAGTTTGGGACGATCGCCTAGGCGATCTTGAAACACAGATCATAGGATCCTTTGTTTCCTTCCCGGTCATCATTTAAATCTTCACGCGAGCCTTCCTGTCGCTACCAAAAATCTGTCAAATGTGGAAGGTCCCAGATTATTGATTTGGGATGGTCCCACGAAAAATTACCCGAAGATCTTACGCCTCAGCTGAAGGTACTTGAGTCATTCACAAATTAAGTGTATACTCGTTTCCTCCCCCAATCCACAAGCCGATTCAACCCGCAATGTCCAGTGATCGCTCCCACAAACCTCCTAATGCGACACCGGTCCATCACTAGCAAGTCATTAGCCCATTTCTCGTCAGGCCTCGGAAAGAAGCGCTTCGTTTGAGCACCTCCGTCATATTCCATGTGTCCTTGCCGCACCCAGTTATTTGGCGCTTGCGCACACGACGACTTGGGTATTGGCAGGTAGGGTTCGGCTCCCATTGATATAGTCGTGGACCCCATCTCACTGAACTTTTTTTTGATTAGATGCATTTATTTCAAAATAGTAAAAATTTGTTACAAATTATTAAATATTGTAAATGTTGAGATAAATTTACAGCCTATAAAGACTTTATCAAATTTATATGACGAAATTTCTTTATGTCAAGCGCAGTCGCCTGATAATTCAGAGTTGTTATCATTTATTTGTCGAATTTGGAATTTCATTGGAGGTGCTAATTTCCCTTTAGATTGTAAAAATTTTTTTAAAAAGCAATCAATATTCATAATTTTTTTCTCACTGAACTAACAACGACTGCCGCCGCTCGGTCTAACAGTCGGACTATTTAATAAAATTGTTGATATTTGTAGGTCTTAATTTTAGTTGAATTGAATTGAATTACCTGGTAAACCTGGTGTGGTATCATGCCGTTTACCTTATCTTGTTGAACGTACGAGGTCTTTCTTTATTCCTTCGTTATTTTGCTTGTCCTTTACTTATGTGAACGTGTCATTTTGCCATAGAGAGGTTCTACCCATGGGAATCTGTAGAGGGGGGGGATGCTTAGTGTTGGATGCCGTACTTTGAATGCATGTTTCTTCCGGGGTCTCTTCCTTTCTCGAATGAAAAACTTCTTGCTTTATTTCGACTGATTTCTGAACTGGAGGGGCTACATGAATTGGCTTTTGTGGATTAGTGGTTCAGCCTGGAAAACGTTCCTTGAAAAGATCCGGTGTATTGGTGCTCATCTTTTTAGTGAAGCATAAGGATTTAGACAGCCACTTCGAAATCATAATAATAATTTGAATTCCTCATTGGAGCTATTATAACCGGGTGGAGAAGCATTCATACGTGGAATATGAATTCTTTCAGCTGTCATAAGATCCATTGTCGACCCTTGTTTAACGAATCAAACACTTCAAGATAATCATTTTCTACTGGTAAATCTATTGTTTGTAACCTCCATCAAGTGTGTTGCATTCGGAGTCTATTTTCGACCCAATGTGTCCGAAATCATCCTCTGGATTTGACACTTTCGCACTGCATGAGCATCATCGTAAACACCAGAACGACCAGAACTAAATTGGTAAATTGTGAGTCTAAATCCACTTTTCAAGTATCTCAAACGTTTCGCACTCGTTTAGCTTTTCCGACACTGTTTTCATAAAGTTTTACTGCCTTAAAATCAAAATTTTTTGCTGAAAGACGCTCAATATCCTCTGAGTGACGACGGACGTCTGGCAAAACATCAAAAAATAACACGTGTCGTCAGTTCCTGCGCTAACGCGTTATATAGCACTCCCAGTAGCGTATTTAAACGGGAAACACAGCCCAAAGCCTTTCATTGTTGAATATTTGTAAAAAGTTTTCAGAGAGAAAAAAAAATTTTCGACCAACACATTTTCAAGAAAAACGCCAACGACACGAGGTGTTCCCAAGCGGTCACCCATCTAATACCTAACTGCGCCCAATGATGCTTAACTTCAGTGATCGGACAAGAACTGGTGTTCATCATGGTATGGACGTAAATGACGTCAGACGTCATAAAAAGACGTCACAATTATGACATCGTAAAGATGACGCCACAAATATGACCTCATAAAATTACGTAAAAAAAATGGCGTCAAAAATACTACGTCACAAATATAAACCGTTGAAATGGTATATGAAAGTAGCTGTAGAGTAATTTTCTTGATAAAACAAATGTCCATTTGACAGCTGTCAATTTGACAGCTGTCACACTGACAAAGTGAAAACTGCTAAATTGACAGCTGTCAAAAAACGTGCACAGACAGACATACAGACTGACAGCCATAAAGGAACGATAAGCTACCAAAAGTCGTGACGTCACACAGTAGGCTAATCCGTTATATTCATGTTCAAAAATCTATATCTCGTGAAATATTCACAATTTAAATGTAAGAATTCTTAAAACGTGATTTAAGAATATTCAAAAATGTCGGGAAAAATATTTGTGCATGTAGGCCGCAGATTAATAGTCGTAAAGTTGTTAGACAAAGTGACAGGTTTGATTTCTCCCCATACATAACCTCAAAAAAATATATTTTCCATATTTTCGTCAGAATCTTGTCGAAATCAGTTGTAAACGGATTAGCCTACTGTGCGTCATAGATTATGTTTCGTTTAATTCTTGAACACTACAGTTCACTATACTTAAATACAGTACGCTACACTTTACTACAGTTCGTTACACTTCACTAAAATTCGCTACGCTTCACTAATGCACGTTATGACGTAGCAATAGCTACTTTATGTTCGTCCGTCTGTGCATCTTTCATCCGTGATTTGTAATCGGTGATTGGAATTTGACTACACTCTATCGCTGCTTTCATATACCCATTTCAATGGTTTATTGGTTCGTCTTTCTACGCATCAAAGTGTTGCATCACTTTAGTGTGACGTATCATTCCTTGGAAAATATTGACATTGATATTTAGAAACATTTACCCGTCAGCCTTCCCCTCATGAGCAATGTTGAGGTTTCCGGCAGACAAGATAAAGCTTCCGAACGTGCTCGGATCGTTTCGAAAATCGTTTCAAAAATGCATGTCCGAGCACACGAAAACGTCTATAAAAATTCATTGAAAATTGTTTACGGAAGTTATCGAGCGGTAATGGTGATGTGAGAATTTTTATAAAATAGCGTCCTAATGGAAAAGTCAACAATCCAATTTTTGTCATTTCTTTCCCCTTTCTTTTCCATCCAACTTAGAGTTAGTGTTTGACAATAACTGCATAACAACAAGCAAACTTGAACCTAATTCTCCACGTCACCATTACTGAAACCTGACCAAGAGCTCAATGTTAACCAATGTCAACCAATACGTGTTCCCGATTCTTGTATACCCGTTACAAGCGCCGCCAATTTACAAAACTCCATCAACGATAAGAAATGGTCTGGACGCTATGATACGTCGAACTGTAAAGAAAATTATTGGCTTGCCTACACGAACAAACGACAACTTTTCTACGCACCAAGGAAACTACGCGATCTTGGTCTATTCCGAGCTACACGGGAAGTCCACCTACAGCATTTCAGTCTAGCGAGCAAATAAATGATGGCCTATTCCACCGCGTGTGACTGCTTTGACGAAATGAAAAATGCATCGATGCACTCGACGATACAAAACTGTCACTATGAGCTGCCCTACGCAAGGAATCACAATGGTTTGAAAATTGGTGGAAGCTAAAATACCAAGGCTCTGATTCACTTCAGAAATCGCACACCCACCAATGACTTTGTGTATACAAAAACTCGCTCTCGTCGTCTGAATGGGTGTCACCAATGGTCAAATGTATTTTTATTACTTTTTTCCTTCATAGAATATTTACAAATTGAATCGTAAAAACTTGTCAATAGAATTAAAATGAATTTTCTGGAATGTATGTCACGATGTCACAATGCTGTTTCATTACTTCTAAATAAATTATACTCATTTATATCATCCCTCATCCTACCATACAGGACCGCCGGAAGATCAGGCCTGATAATTCGACTAATTCGGTGCACGATGTTCAATTTCTGAATGCCAAGAATTATCAGAAGGAGAAAAATAACTATGCCTAATCCTGTGAGTATTCCGCCTAAGATATGAATTGCATCAGTATTGTCCACAGTTTGGTTTACTGGATTATCTAAACAGTAATCCGCGTTGCTCTTATAGTTTTGGTTAAAGTAATTATCATTCCAGCAATGGCAGTCACCGTCGTACGATATTGTAGCATTTGTTTCGATCGTTTGGATGCATTTTGTACCATCGGGGCAACCATTTTCAAAATCCGTAGTGTTGCACTTTTTGACTATAAATTGGAATTATTTGTGGACTACTGCACGAATTATACCGTCACTACTTACAATTTTGAACACCCCAAACGAATGGAAGAGTAAACAAAAGCCAAACAACATTTGAATTTGTCATATTTGCGCCTCACTTTCAAATAATTAAACAATTTTCTGTCCGTTATCTTTTTCGTTCTTCTTCTTCTTAATAAAAATTACCATATGCTAGTCATCATCCTCATCATCCTTCCGTCGCATAACTTATTGAGCAGGGTATGCAATGCAAAGTCTATCAGAAAAAACTAGTCGAAATCCCCGCTACGCAGGCTTTATCATTTTCGCTTGTTATCTATTCAGAAAGCCAAAGCAAATAATTTTTCGTTTTAAATAATGATGCGTAATGTTGAAAGTCGTTATATCACTTCGTTGATATTACCTCTAATAATACTAAAATCGAAATGGGGGAGAAAGGCACTATAAATCAAAACACTTTCTTTGTCGCAAAATAACTCCACTTCCACCTCTCCTGTATTCCACGTTCACCGTATGCAATTTTCCCCGTATTAAACTTTCCCCGTATTCCACGTTCCCCGTATTACACTTCCCCCGTATTCAACGTTCACTGTATTCCACTTCCCCTGCATTCCACTTCGCACGTATTTCACGTTCACCGTATACAACGTTCACTGTATTCAACTTTCCCCGTATTCCAAGTTCCCCGTATTCCACTTCCGCCGTATTCCACGTTCACCGTATGCAAAGTTCACCGTATTGAACGATCCCCGTATTCCACTTATCCCCTATTACACTTCCCGCGTATTCCACTTCCCCCGTATTCCACGTTCACCGTATGCAACGTTCCCCGTATTCCACTTCCCCCATATTCAACGTTCCCCGTATTCAACGTTGCACTTTCTACTTATTCTAGTCTGACACTTCCCTGACCAAATCTCTAAGACGACATCTTGACTGACTTTTGACCGATTTTCAATTCTGACCCGTTTTTTACCCATAACTCCCTTATTTCAGAACAATATCCCACCTCGGAACATGTTTTTTCGACGTTTTGCACCATCCCCGACCACATAGGGGTCGTCCCTAAATTACGTAACGCTCGAAAGGGGAGGGGGGAGTATTCCTCTAGCGTTACGGAAAGTTACGAGGGGGAGGGAGGGGGTCTAGCATTGGCGTTACGTAACGCTCAAACCTCAACATTTTTCTTCCTATATGAAAATATCGAACATAAAACCGTTAATTTCAATTCCTTTTGGCACCGCAGATTTTTTCGTTTACTTTTGACGAATTTTTTATATTTTAAATAGTTAACAAAAATGACAGTAATGAAATAACTTTCGGAAATTCATATCGTTCAGTCTTCCCTTGCACTTCGCTTGATCTCGAAGCACTGTCACGTTATGATTGTGGATCGTTACAGTGGATAGTGAATAACACAAGACCAGTTTTGTACTTATAACAGTCTTTATTCTTTCTACGTTGCTTCAAAAATATGTTTTGTTACGTTACGTAACGAAGGGGGAGGGGGTTTCGGCCAACGTTACGGTGTGTTACGACAGGGGGGGAGGGGGGAGTCTAGACCGCAAAATTAGCGTTACGTAATTTAGGGATGACCCCACATCAAAAAGTTTTTTTTTCTTCTTCCTCAGTTTAAACGCAAAAATAACGGGATCGTTACAGACAGACGAATAGACACATAAACAAATAGACAAATAAATAAATAAAAAAATAGATAAACAGACGGAAATTAGACGTTTATAATTAGTAATTATGGAAGATCAAGATGAGTTTATTAGGATTCTCAGAGAAAAAGCCTCTCTCGCTGATGAGGCAGAATATGCTTCTTAATACTTTGGCCAGCTGTACACTCCGGCAGTATAGTCATTGGTTTTTTGGCTCCTATCTCGTTCTCGCATTGAAGTAATATGGTCTCAACCGCGAAGGGTTCAAAATGATAATTTTGGTTGAGCAACGGGGCATAGTTTGTCTCTTTAACTCTCACCCTAGTCTCTGCTGCCTTGCCAGGTTGCGTTGCTGTATCTTTAATGTAGCTTGGAGCAAAGGTGTCGGCGCATGTGGCGTCTCAAATAAGTGTTTTTCCTCTGGTCCATGGGATCAAGCTCATTCCGTCGATTTTCCTCCCATCCCACAGTGTGACATTTCTTTCAAAATGGCGGCGTGTGTCAGAATCGGGCCCTACGCCAAATTTACCAAATAAGGCAAAAGCGGATAAGGATGTTAAATCTATTATGAGCTACAAACAACTCTAGAGTAAATATTTTTTTAATTTGTACCGATTTTGCCTTATTTGATAAATTTGGCTTAGTGCCCGATTTTGACAAACGCCTCCATTTTGAAAGAAATGTCACACTGTGCATCCGTTCGAATTAGGCCGGCGGGTTCCAAAGCTGAAAGGATGTCTGGTGACGCCAGCGGATCGTCCATGTTCCTATTCTTTTTGTGCAATGGAGACCGTGTCTCCCTTTCTTGTCGACCATCCATCCACAAAGGCATTTATGTATTTTGCAAATATCCGTTCCCAATCTTAAGCCAACGTATATCCAAAACACATTGTTGTCCAAAAGTGTGACGATTGTACTTGATGGCAGTGCAAGTAGCTAGGCTCCTGATTCCTTTTCACATATTTAGATTAGTGAATGTCAAATGTCCATTTTGAATTTATTTTCGATCCACTGAACATTTTGATGTTGGGACACAAAAAAAAAGTTCATCGACAGTTTTTCTTATCTGAAACTATTATCAAGGAAACTGTGAAATAAGGGGGGTGGGGAGGAGGGTTTGAAAATTTGCGTGCGAGGGTAAGGGGCTCCAAAAAACTACTTTTTTTAGCGTGGGGGTTTCCCTACAGTCCAGCTTTTGTTACAGTCAGGCCCTTAGCAAGAATCGATTTTTAGAAAGGGCTTTGCCCCAAGTCCTAATTTACACGAAGTTGTGGGTAATAAAGCATGACACGCTAAAATGTCACCTTTCGAAAACCTTCCCAACCCCTGCCATGCTAACTGGTGCCAATGTTAAAGGCATATGAAGGACGTTTTCTCTCACGCGAGTCTGCTCTCCCTTCACCGGAGAATCACCGATAACTCACCAATATTTCACCGGAGAATCACATATGATTCACTGAAGAATCAGCGATGATTTGCCGGAGCATCACCGATGATTCGCCGTAGAATCACCGATGATTCATCGGAGTTTCACCGATGACTCACCAGAGCATTACCGATGATTCACTGAAGAATCACCGATGATTCACTGGAGAATCATTGATGATTCACCGAAGAATCGGCGATCATTCAGAACGGAATCGCAGCCGATTCACAGGGAATCACAGATGTTTAACAAGAGAATCACCGATGATTCACCGGGGAATCATCGTGGATTCACCGGGGAATCATCGTGGATTCACTGGGGAATCATCGTGGATTCACTGAGGAATCATCGTGGATTCACCGGGGAATCATCGTGGATTCACCGGGGAGTCATCGAGAATTCACCAGGGAATCATCGAGAATTCACCAGGGAATCATCGAGAATTCACCATGGAATCATCGAGAATTCACCGAAGAATTTCCGTTGATTCACCGATCATTCACCAATGAATCGCCGATTATTTACCGAGGAATCATCGAGTTTTCCTCTACGGAACTGGAACATATACTTAAGAGCACGTTGCAAAAATGTGAACTGCCAAATTTGCGATGTTTTTTTAAAAGAGAATCCTGTGTAAATAACAAATTATTCAAAATTATACCTCATGTACTGTGGGAGGATGACTCTTACACGAATAATAGATGAAGCAGAATTCAAAAAGTTTGGGTTGGAAGGTCGAAAGTTGCTTTGAAAAATCATCGCATTCCAAGTTCATTTGCGATGTTATTGCAGAATTCTGAATTATCTATTATTCTCGTAAGAGTACTCTCACAGTACATGAGCTCTAATTTTGAAAAATTTGTTATTTACGCAGGAATCTCTTCTAAAAAAAACATCGCAAATTTCACAGTTGACATTTTGCGACGTGCTCTTAATAATACTTAATAAAAGTATAATTCCAAACTGAGTACTCAAGTCTTGTTTTATTAATTTAATTAATGGAACTGGGTTCTGTGCTGTCAATTTGGTATTTATAACCGAAGATGGTACACATATTCTACACAGCCAAGCTCATGAGCTCTTTTAATTACTACATTTTTTTCACTGCAGAAACCAGTTACCACCAGTGAAGAACTGCATCCTCAACCAAAACAACTCACCTCAACCAACTGAATATGCCTAAAATGTACGATCTCGAGAACATCATACAAGATGGCCCTCTTGTAGGAAAATCATCTAGCTGCCATGAACTCTAAAGCGAAGATTTCAGGAGATTGTTGAAACATAATACTGCCTCCTTATTCTCCTTTATTCTCAGTTATCCGACACCTCACTGCGAAAGAGTCGGTGCCTAGCGGAAAAATATTCAAATGCCCTTTGGACGTAGAAACTGGAGCCATGACGGAGATAGTGGCGAAAATATTAAGTCCACGTCGCAAAAATGTAAGCTGTCAAATTTGCGATGTTTTTTTAGAACAGAATACTGTGTAAGCCACAAATTTTTCAAAATTATAGCTCATGTACCGTGAGAGGATGAATCTTACGAAAATCAGAATTCAAAAAGCTTAATTCTGAAACAACATCGCAAATGAACTTAGAATGCGATGATTTTTTAGAGCAACTTTGGACCTTCATACTCAAACTTTCTGAATTCCGATTCATCTTTTTATCGTGTAAGAGTCATCCTCTCACAGTACGTGGGCTATAATTTTAAAAAATTTGTTGTTTACGCAGGTTTCTGTTTGCCGCATGTTTGACAGCTCACATTTTTGCGACGTGCTCTTAACTAGTAAAATGCAATTTCAGCAAAGAAAGTGCTTCCATCTCTTGAAATAATATTTGTCAGATAGCACTCCAAGAAACATGCTGACGACAAAATTACTCATTTTCGGTAACAGACATGAATGTTCGTCAGACACTTCCAAGCATCCCATAAATAAAACGTAACTTTTTATCGTTTTACAGATAAGTATAATTTTCAAATCACTTAAGAATAACAATTTAACATTAAAATCAATGTTGCAGTAAATTGAAACTTAAAAACAAATTCTAACACAAAAAGGCATTTCAATGAATAGAAGTTTCGTTACAAAAGTCATCTGAACGACTTATTTGTGCTCAATTAATCATAGAAACCAAAAAAGCAATCGAATGAATTGGATATTCTTACTTACTGTCATCTTAAAGCTCAGTTTTTAATTAAAGAAAAATGTTCCTTTTTTAATGTATCATGATTCGGCTCTCTCATGATTGAAACAGGGACGAGTCTGTATTATTCTAATAATGAATCAGGCGAACGGTAGAATCTTATGTCATGGACTTTTGGCGGGAAACTCAAAGCAATATGCAATTTCGATGTAAAGTTTTACTTATGTATATTATGTCGATAGTTCAAAAAGGGACGGATTACGTAAAGATTGGTGTGAGTTAAAAACAGTTGAATGCAAAGATACAAATGGATGACTATAGTGTTTAACAATGTTGTGAATCAAAAATTGCATATTTTGTTCCTTTTAAGTCACGAAGGCGGATGGGCTTTCTGTTTAATAACAAATTGAAATGTGCGAAAATTCAACGAATAATAGGATTCTACTACATCAATTTTTAATATCAACAGCCGAAGGTTACGAAAATAGATTTCCCTCGGCTGGTGTAAGTCTTAGGAGTATAAATTCACTGACTAGGTGAATTTAATATTAATTTTACAATAACAATCGTTTCTTGTACTCATTATGAGATCATATTCTATCGAAATTCGAATCTCTAGATGCGAATTATTTACGTAAAGTCATATTTCGTGGATGTGACAAAGGCCCATTAATGATCGGAAACCCTACGAATTTCCTGTGTGAATATTATTTTCAACATGAAACGTAGATCTGTTTTTCTGCTACTTCAAATATTTAACACTGTCACATTAATACACACGAAAGAACATTCGCCCAACCAAACATTCACATCGTTGGCCTAGTTTTACCGTTCACCATTTTTGCTAATCTATTCGCCTTTTTCAACTAACATAAAAAAAATGAATGATCTTCAGTGTTACGTTAATGTACATGTTTCCTGTTCCGCTGGGTTCGCTGTTCTATACACACTAGCTATACCCTATACTGAATTTACAATTTGTAATTTACATATTTCTTTTTCTTTTGAATGAACTTTATTTGATGATAATAAGATTATTTTAAATTTTGTTAATTTTTCATTTATGTTGGATTCACAATTTATTGACTTTCTTTTAATAATTTATACATAACTCAGTTAGTTGTTATATGCAATCTTACAATATATTTTTTAATTAGTTTAATGTTGTAGTTCTTTAAGTGTATCGTTATTCAGATTCACGATCTTTTATGGCTGTTATTGATTGTTGTAAGGCGTTTGGAGTTAGCCATTCTCTGTAAACATAAAATCTGGTTTAGAAGGACTCGATATTTGTCACATTTATCGATTCAAAAAAAAAAAAAAAAACAAAATTATTTTTTACACACCTAGGGACCGTAGAAGTGCTTTACCCTTGGCATATATGAAATATTAAAAGTAATTAAAGAGAACACATTTTTTAGACTTACCCTTTGCAAAATAAAAAATGTTTACTCTCTAGTTTTGTGAAAAATGTTGCTTCCACTGAAAAGGATTTTTATTCCGACCATCCAAAACAAGAAAGAAGTCTGTTGGGAGCAAAACCCGGTCTATTTCGACTGTCAAAGTGACGTTTTAAACGTCAAACAAAATATCTTTTTTCGAAATATCCAAAATCTATGAAAATTTTTTTTCGCTGAAAACTTTTTTTCGCCGAAATTTTTTCGTCGCAATTTTTTTTCGGTGAAAATTTTTTTTGGTCGGAACATTTTTTTGACCGGCAAGTTTTTCCACGCCGGAAATGTTTTCCGCACGGACATTTTTTTTCCAAAATTTGTTTTTTCTTTTCTTCCAAAACTACTGATATCACAACAAAAACCCTTTTTAAAAGGAAAACGTAACGCAAGTCCTCGTCTCTTCTTCCAATTCAAATTGATATCAATTTGGGTGACGCTTACAGCTTCGGAACGCAAACAATTCATTTGAAATTATTTCATTTTCGATTAAAGAAATGCGTCACAAATGCCGGACCCAACGTAATAGTTTTTCTGCGGTTTCAGATTTCTCACGCCAATTTTTCCAAAATTTGTTTTTTCTTTTCTTCCAAAACTACTGATATCACAACAAAAACCCTTTTTAAAAGGAAAACGTAACGCAAGTCCTCGTCTCTTCTTCCAATTCAAATTGATATCAATTTGGGTGACGCTTACAGCTTCGGAACGCAAACAATTCTTTTGAAATTATTTCATTTTCGATTAAAGAAATGCGTCACAAATGCCGGACCCAACGTAATAGTTTTTCTGCGGTTTCAGATTTCTCACGCCAAAAATTTGGCTACCCGTAATCCACACATCACGCAAAACATAATTTTTTGTTTCGTGTCAAATCTGACAGAACAGAAAAACTACAACATTGGGGGGTCCGGCATTTGTGACGCATTTCTTTAATCGAAAATGAAAATATTTCATAAGAATATTTTACGTTCCGAAACCCAAATTGATATCAGTTGTTTTGGAAGAAGAGACGAGGACTTGCGTCACGTTTCCCTTTTAAAAAGGGTTTTTGTTGTGTTTACTTTTCCTCAATTCTATAACCCTAACAGAATTCAGGAAAAATAAACAAGTTTTAAATATTGCGAAATTTTTTTTTGTTTGACGTTTAAAACGTCACTTTGACAGAATAGACCGGGAGGAAAATTCAATGCACATTTTAACAGGCTGATATACTGACAAAAAGCTGATATAAAGTGATGCAACCTACTAGATGTATGGAGAAACGTCACTTATATCAGCTTTATATCATTATATCAGCCTGTTAAAATGTGCGTGGAATTTTCCTGCGGGTTTTGCTAAACTCAAAAAGTCTACTGTAAAAGGTAATTGAGTCTTTGGGAGCAAAACACGGTCAATTTCCAACTGTCAAAGTGACGTTTCAAACGTCAAAGAAAATTTTCGAAATATTCAAAACCTGTTGATTTTTCCTCAATTCTATGACCCTAATAAAATTGAAGAAAAATAAACAGATTTTGGATATTTCGAAAAAAAAATTTTGTTTAACGTTTAAAACGTCACTTTGACAGTTGAAATATATTAGCTTTTGCTCAAACAGACTCAATTTATAGTCGACTATTCAATTAATCGACCGACAGAACTGACCCGACTCACAAAAGATTTGAAAAAGCTCCAGAGCTCGGGGGTTTATTTACCGGGTAAGTAAATTTTCGACGTGTTGTTGTTTTTGATCCAGATTCTCTTATTTAACGACTCAGCGACGACGGTTGTAGTAACACTCGGGTTTTGGAACACAGTTTGCGAATCTCATCGTTGCTTTTGCGGTAGTCCATTAGTAAAATAATCTTGGTGTCTATCAGTCCCGCTGGCTTCCCGTTCTAAATCGAGTTCTACGGGCTACGTTACTACAGTCAAACCTCTCTATAAGAAACTCTCATTTCCCCGGCACTTCGCAGAATTATATCCGGTACTAGATAAGCTAGAGCATCATGACACGACTCGGAAAGCTGTTAATGTCTCAGTCGAATTCGGAAGAGACGTCGAAAGAAGTGCACAAAAATGCGGTCGGCAAAACTTTTTCACATAAAACGTTGTATGGAACACATTACGAAATTGGGTGTTTTTTCACAATACGTGTTTATCACATGACAAAATCAACTCTATTTCGCAACTTGTTGCATAAATTGTAACTGTGTGTAGCAGTTATGATCTTCATTTTTTGCAAATGTCAACTCTGTCGAACTACTTCAATGTTGTAATAGTATATTGTTATACATGAGGTGAAAATAGTGAATTCCAACGATAGAGTTTGCGGCCAGAGCGAAGCGAGGGCCGTAGTTTGCTCGAGTTGGAATTCAATTTTCACCCCAAGTGTAACATAATATTTTTTGTGCTTGCGCGTCAGAAAACGAGTGTTTTGACGACAAAATGTTCATTCAGTGTAACGTGCGAGCGGTGAGAAAATAACAACTTTCTCACCTACGGTGAGAAATTAGCTACTTTCTCACCTGACAAGAATATGTAACTTTTTCACTTTCTTTTTTTTGCGGGGACAAAACACGAGTTTTCTCACCGCAAGCACGAAAAAGAATTTTTTATGTGAATATTCAGGAAAGATTGCTTTAAAAAAGTATTTGAATAAGGTGTTAACGTTCGTTATAACACTAATACTAAAGACTGTTTGACAGTTGCGTCTGCGGATAGACGGCTGACAAAACAAACAAATCAATTTTCACGAATTAGACAAACGAATCCAAGTTTTGTTTTGCAAATTAAACATTTCGATTTTATTGAAACAAAAAATTTTTTCTGCGTACCGGTCTTCGACATGGTACCAGTGCTCGACATTCAATGTATTTCATCTCAGTCCATCTCACTCACTCTCATTGTAATAAATGTCTTAGTCCATCTCTCTCACTCTCATCGTAATAAATGGCCTGAGTCTAACACTGGTACAGTGTCGATGACCCGTACGCAGACTTGCAATTTATTTATAAAACATTTTATAAAATTTTACGATTTCATTTACAATATAAGTTATAAGTTAATTAAAATCGGTTTAAAAGTAATATCGAAATGTTCAACTCTTGTTCGGTTATTATTATGCCAATCAACTGGTCGTAGCCCGGAAAGGAAATTTTATCGATTTCCTATGCCGAACTGTAGCAACTCCAAGTACAAAACCTACTTTTGCCACAATAATGAAACCTGTCTGAATTTTTCCGCACTCAATTGATTTTACTCATCCGTTTTCATAATATTTAAATGCCTGAAGCGTTTTGTATGAACTTAACGACTCGTCGTATATGCACTATCTTTGGCTGTACATTAATTGTGCCCATCGAAGTAACCAATGTTTCGCGGCAGAGGAGTCTTTGCTGGTGTCATGCGTTGGAAGGATTTTTTCCTTCGCAGAAATCTTTTACTTTCTGGTCGTAATTCACCAACACATTTACCTTTAGGTGTGAGGTCTTTACGCCCGGTGATCATGGACAACCCTCCCCATACTTTCCTATTCTGTGCCCAGAGAAATTCCGTAAATTCTAAATCTTATTTAATTGTCTATAAACCTTCTCCTTGGCCTACTCCGACACTCGGAACCTGAGCATTCAATATCCTCTTTGGCAGCCTGTTACTACCCATCCTCTGAAAGTTCCTGTACCATCGCAGACGTCTAACCCTTGCCGCCTCTTTCACTGACATAACCCCTAAATTTTTTCTGATGATGCACAAGGTAACCGCAGTCCACCCAACTTTCACTACCATACAAAGTCGTTGGCCTAAAGATTGAGCTGTGTACTTAATTCCTTTTTATTGAACACATGCCACTGCGTTTCCCATTTTCCTCCTTTCCTCAAATTCCCTAACTAACTTGCCATCCTCTGAGAAAATGCATCCCAAATATTTAAACTCCGAAGCCCGAGCCGAAATCTGTTCCAACTGCTTCCCATTTACACTACAAGGTGCCTCTTTCCGAGATATGCTGACATACGTAACCTTTGTTTTGCTTACACTTATCTTCATCCCGTACTCCTCACATGCGACATTGAGGCAGTCAATCCGCTTCAGCAAATCATTGGCATTATGCGCCAAAAGAGTCAAGTCATCCGCAAACGCCAGGATTCTCATGATTACTTTCCCCTCCATATCGGCCTGCTTGATGATTTTGTCCATTAAAATTAGGAACAGAAGAAGAGAGAGACAACAACCCTGACGAGCGCCCTCATTAAATTCGAAAAAGCCTCACTAATTTCACCATCTATTCTTACCGCAGCCCTGCTCAGTGAATAACCGCTTTTGATAGTGTTCAATGAACTTCCGTTAATTCCATACTCGGACTCGCTAAGCCTTTGTCTCGGTACCCGGTCAAATGCCTTCTCTAAGTCGATGATGCACAAATAGACCAATATTCCTCTCAAAGAGCTTTTCTATAGCTTGCCTGAGACAAAAGATCTGATCCCTGAAACCATTCTGAGCCTCGTCAAGAATCTCTTTCACTATAATCCAAACCCGATCTAGTAGAATACTCGCACAAACACACGCTCAAAAGCGAAATCCCCCTGTAGTTGCTACAAACTTTACGGTTGCACTTCTTAAAGATCGGAGAAATAAAATCGAAGCTCCAGTCAGCAGGCACGACTGAGAGCTGCATGGCTAAATTAAAAATCACCTCCTCTAATGTGATTTCCTCTGCTGTTCAAAATAGGGAATGCCAAGGTATTTTCACTAATGATGCAGTTTCAAAGCTCAAAGAGAAATATTCGAGTACGAACGTAGATATAACAACAGCTAGCTTCAAACTTTTCGACCCAATAGGTCAAAATCACCTAAGTTGTTGAAAATGTAAAGACTCTTGAAAAAGCTTTCACTTTAAATACTCCTCGAGAGACACCTGACCCCGAAAGTGATTCTTGAGTTATCAAAATGTTACAAAAATCACGATTACATCGACGCCATCGACTCTCACTTTTTATTCAAGTGTTCATGTAAAAAATGAGAGTGGAAATTTGCAGAGAAAAGCTAAGTTGGCACCACTGTTCCTGGATAGAATGTTCGATGGAGAGAATTCTCTCAATAATACATGTAGCCAGGGTTGGGGTAGCGACGCTAATCACTAGCGTCGCTAGTAGCGAGCTAAAATCCAAATCACCTCGATATTAGCGATTACCGTTCGCTAAATCCAATTAGCGAAAAGTTTTTTCGCTATTCGCTAAGAGTTTCGCTTATATCATTTTGTAAATGAATTGTAAAAGTTTTATTCGGCCAAAATGAACGCATGAGTTTCTTTTGTTTTACAATGTTACAAAATGTTACACTTTGTTTCAGTTAAGTTTAGTGTAGTTTGTTAAAATGACTTTTCACATCAGATTTATCTAGATAAAACCAATCAAAATTGTTAGAGTTGGCAGCATTCAAACGAACACATCCTAGAGTGAATCATGGCGAAGTAATTCTATTTCAAGGCACTGTTGCGAAGGGAAAAACTCAACCGCTTCAGTATGCCACCACAAGGGGCAATGTTGTGGTCGTTTCAATAAACAATGACAAAACAGTTCAAACGACTACAACAAGAAAAACTTGCAAGTGTAACATTTTAAATGTGATCCATCGTACTTTGAAATTTTCGAACATTTAAAATCAAACTTAATTCCATCAAAAAAAAGCCAAAAAACTAAGTTAATAATTAGGGTTAAAGGTTACGAGGCGAGGACATTCTCGAAAGTGAAATGATTGATGAAACGATCTATATCCACATAGACATCCAACCAGCACTCAATGCATTAGGCAGCTACAGGTTTACTAAATCATTAACACTTGGGTGCAGATATATACTCCAGACTGTTGCCACTCAGAATCAGGTGAATTAAGTGTGGATTCCCAGTCATAGCGGTTTCGACGGCAATGAAATGGCCGACGAACTGGCTCGTGTGGCGGCAGATATCACATTCGCAGGGCCCGAACCGGCAGTGGGAGTCTCGTTAGCAGTGCTTCAAAGTTGGATAACTGAATGGAAGTGAATCGAGCACGAAAGACAAGCCAAGATATGCATACTATTAAATAAGACCAAAGCTAAAGAGGTCTTGTCCTTCAACAGACGCGACTTAAAACGCTTGATTGGTGTCCTAACGGGTCACAACCAACTTAACGGCCGTCTTCACGTTATGGGACTCATCGCGCACCCTAACTGTGACCAATGCGGCGACATCGAAACAGCGGAACACTTCCTCTGCAAATGTCCAGCTTACATAATGGCCAGAGCAAAGTTCTTTGGCTCCTTCATCGTCAAATATGAATCTATAAAGGGCGTACCTCCCAAGCATAATTGCTAAAGTACCTGAATGCTACGAAAAGGTTCTAACGAGTAGTCGACCAAAGTAGCCTTCAATACTTCCGCAATGTGGGCGAGCACAACAGACCCGCTAGAGGTTTAGGTGCAGGAGACTCTAGGGTCCCACTTATTCTAATTCTAAGGCTACGAAAATTTGCATTCAAATATTATTTAGCGAGCATTAGCGGCCGCTATTAGCGACCGCTACTACCGCGCTAATTTTCAGTTCATTAGCGAATTCAGTTAGCGACGCTAGTATTTTTTTCATTTTAGCGTTGGCATTAGCGTCGCTAAAAAAAGCGTTAGCGACTACAACCCTGCATGTAACTAATTTGACATGTTGGTTGTAAACCAAAATGTCATTCAACAAGCGCATTCTATTTAGGCACAACTTAGCATTTCTCTGGATATTGTTAAAGTTAGCATTCGTATGACGATTTCTCAAGCGGCACCACAGGGCTGTTAACTGTTGAGAAGTGTCATATTTTGGACTCGAGTGAAGTTGCAGGTTCAATTTTCATATCATGAATTCGCATACGTTTGCTTCCAAGAATGAAATTTAATGTTAGTAACTAACTTCACACTGAGTGCAAAATTTGACACTCTCAACAACCGAACGAACGAGCCCCGTAGTGCAGATGACGTTTTGATTAGTAACCACTATCGTCAAAATTGAGAAGTGGTGTTAACATTGGTCAATTTGACATTTAACAATTGTAGCTTACAGTAGACAACAATGATGACAGCAGGGGCCTGACAGCCTGTGTTTTGATATTTGCAAGTAATACTCGACGTGAAGTTAGCTGCGATTTCGACTTAAGCTAACTTCATTGCAAAAAGATCAGCTGATTTCATTAATAAATTTACCAAAATCAGCTGACTTCATTGAAAAGTTGAATATTACTTGCAAAGATCGAAACAAAAGATTGTCACGCCCCTGGATGACAGGGGCAAGACAAATTTTGCGTTGACCGTTCGTTTCGATAAGAAGGGAGGAAGATGAAAAAAAAACGTTGAGTTTTCTAAGTGCGTCCTTAGCGCCTGCAAGTAACATCTTTATAATTTGGGTCAGTTAAATTAGCCGTAAATTTTTACAAAGACATTTTGCTACAACATTTTAAGAAATGAAAATATTTTCAGTAAAAAAAATATTCACAAATTAACTTACATTAGACACACAACGTTTAAATGAATTTTTAAGCTGCTTTAATGTGTTATTTTGATTCATGAGTTAGCGGATTAATAGTTGAATTGGCTGTGTCGCCTAAGATCTACGATTTTGCGGATTTGGTGTTATGTGCCTAGTACAAGAGAGATATTGGAGCACACTGTTAGACAATTAAATTTTCAAGTTAATTTCAAATAGAATCAGGCAACCGTAGAAGGGGGAAAAGGGTCAACAAACTAATTGAAACAAAACAACATAACGGAACGGGGTGTAAACAAAATGCTATCATCATTCGGATTTTGTATACTACGTATGGCTCAAAAAATGTCTAATTTTGTATTTATTGTGTTACAAGAAAATGAAAAATTAATGATGCGATCAATAACACGGAGGAAAGTTTGTTATTCTCTAATCTAATAATTATAATAATGTTGCACGCAGGCGAGTAAGGACTGTTGAATGAATAAATAAATAAATTTTATTTTCATGAGCAGAAGTGTTCGTGTAATTAATTAAAATAAATTCATTTCTTCTACATTTTGATTATTAGTACACACTCACTTTGGTAAACATCTTTGGAGAAAGGGTACGCACGAACTAAAATGTGCAAGTCTATTCACCCAGTTAGGGATTTCTTGGCCCGTAAGAATCTGAATTTGTTTGAAAGAAATATTGAAGAAAATATTAAAAAGAAAATTAAAATAATTTACCTGAGTCAGGGAACTCGAAAAATGGTTGCAATTGTTGGACATCAAGTGATATTTATCACCGCGAAATTGATTTCCGATTTCTTCGACGATTCGTCTCACTTCTTCTTCCGTAAAATCAGTCGATCCAATTTGAATACTTTGCCTGGAACAAATTACCAATTTAATGTTGAAATTTTATGGTAAAAAAAAAATCCTTTCGGAAGTACCTGAATCTAAATTGATCACCTAGTTCGTCATGGTCTCTTGGTTGAATCTCAAAAACTCCTGAGAAGGAGTACGGGTGTCCACCGTATGCAAACTCTGATCAAATCGAAAATTGGAAACAATTAAATCCGATAGTTTAAAGTGAAAAATGTGTACACAACACCTTCCATTTAATTTTTCTATTTACATAAGTCGCACAACTCCTTATTGGACCCGTACGAAGTACAAAGGTCCTATACGTTTACTACAAGACATTTTATTGTAACATGGAGTAGATCGAGGTGGGAGTAAGGGCGATGCATTTAATACCGTGTAGAGATGACGAATCAGCGAAAACAAATTTTCGTCTGTTTGATTATTCGTCACGTCGTTTTTTTAAACGGCTGCATCGAATAACATAAACATTTTTTTCCCTGATAAAAGGTAAATATGTTTCATGATTCAAGTTCGAAGATGAGCAAAATCGGTCAGGTGGTTTCGGAGATATGGTCGTAAAAGTGACCAAAAACATAGTTTTTCGAGGGTCGGTGAAACTTTTTCGCAATTGTCCCAGCAAGAATAGCATGGAAATTGTTCATTTTGGTGTCAAATGAAAGCATTTGATCTCACAAAACTGGGAAAAAATTCATTGTGGAAATTGGGTCGGTGTGTCTGAGCACTGGGAAAAATGGAATGGACGAAATTGAGTTTCTTGACCATATACGAAAGCAGATGGTTTTTAGTCTATATTTTCTCTCTCCGAAAAAAAATTGTCTTCTAAAAAAATTTTCTACAAAAAAAATTTTCTCCGAAAAAAATTTTTCTCCAAAAAGAATTTTCTCCGAAAAAAATTGTTCTCCAACACCTTCGGCTACCATCGGAACACTTCGTATCACCTTCGGCTACCTTCGGAATACTTGTGTCACCTTCGCCTTCCTTCGGAACACTTCGTGTCACCTTCGGCTATCTTCGGAACACTTCGTGTCACCTTCGGCTACCTTCGGAACACTTCGTGTCACCTTCGGCTACCTTCGGAACACTTCGCGTCACCAATTATTCCCACTGATTCATATAACTTTCCTGAAGAAACCAACTGTGTAGGTATTCTTATACTGAATTTAGCACAAAATCCAAGATGGCGTCACTTTGTCAGTTGGCAGCCATTTTCTAATGATACCAAAAAATTCTCCTGATGAAACTCTATAACTTTCTAGAGTAAACCGTCTCTCTAAGTAGTGTCATTTCGAAGCTAAAATTCGAAAATTCCGAGCATTACCTAAAAAACCCTCAAAATTGACCACTTTTCCACATGCCACGGCTTTTCCAGAATTTTCCGGAAAAGCGGCATATGAAATTTTTCATTTGTGGCCGAGACTGACAATCCCTAAAAATTTCACGTAGATCGGCTGTCTAGTTTTCGAGATCGAAAATTATTAATAGATAGAACATAGATAAAACATAGTAACATAGATAGAACATAGACAGATAGATATATAGATAGATAGATAGATAGAAACCGACACATCAAAAAAAAACTTTCCATAATGATGAGAACAATAGAAAATTTATTCTCTCTCTAAATGTCATTTTCAAACCTCGATATCTCAGCCAATTTTCAACCGATTTTGATGAGTGTGGGCTCGTTGGAAAGCTGCTGCGACGTAGTTTTTTTTAAAAAATTTGGATGGGGAGGGGGGCGTGGGGAAAAAACTCAAAAGTTCGCCTATATATGGCTCTTTGTCCCAGAGGTTTTTGTATGGAGTTTTTTGGGTTTTTGGACGTTTTTTTTGGGATGTGGGGAATGCGTCACGCCCTCCGCTACCGCTCCGGGCATGATGAGAATTAGAAAGTTGCTTCCAAAAGGAAATTTGTAGAGAATAAAATCTTAGAGAACACGTGTCTCAGAGTTTTCTCGAAAAATGTCCCAATCCATGGGATTCAGTTACTTCTAGAATCAGGAGGGATGACTTATATCTCAAGAACTATTGCAGTTAGAAAGTTGCTTCCAAAATCAAAGTTGTAGAGAATACAATTTTAGAGAAGACGTGTTTCAGGGTTTTAGAGAAAAATGATCAATACCTGGGATATGACTACTTCTAGGATGGGAAGGGATGACTCATATCTCTAGAACTACAGCAGTTAGAAAGTTGCTTCCAAAGACAAAGTTGTACAGAAATCAATTTTAGTGAACACGTGTCTCAGGGTTTTCCCGAAAAACGTCCTAATTCTTGGGATTCAGTCACTTCTAGAATCAGGAGGGATGATTTATATCTCAAGAACTATGGCAGTTAGAAAGTTGCTTCCAAAGGCAAAGTTGTAGAGAATAAAATTTCAGAGAAGACGTGTTTTAAGGTCTTAGCGAAAAATGATCAATTCCTGGGATATGACTACTTCTAGAATTGGAAGGGATGACTCGTATCTCTAGAACTATGGCAGTTAGAAAGTTGCTTCCAAAGACAAAGTTGTAGAGAAATCAATTTTAGTAAACACGTGTCTAAGGGTTTTCCCGAAAAATGACCCAATCCTTGGGATTGAGTCACTTCCTGAATCAGGAGGAATGACTTATATCTCTAGAACTATGGGAATTAGAAAGATGCTTCCAAAAGAAAAGTTGTAGAGAATTATATTTTAGAGAACACGTGTTTCAGGGTTTTAAGGGAAAATGACCCCATCCCGGAATATATCCTCTTCTACAATTGCCGTCGGGAGGATTGTCGATATTACTTTGGGTAATTTCTGTAGCTCGTTGGAATTCTGATAGTTTTAAAAACTTTGCAACAATTTGCAATTCCGATAATTTCGCACCTATTTGCAAAATCTGTTCGGTTTGCCACATCTATTCTGATGTGTACGGGTCATTGGTTATGTTTCAAAAAAGAGCTTGTCGATACTTTAAAGTGTCGCAGATTTAATAAAAAATCCGCCCTCCATAAAAATAGTCATAAAAGGCTTTGTTCACTCGTCTCTCGATCTTTTCAATGCTTGTTATTGCCTAAAGACAGGACATCTGTGAAGAAGATTAATTTGGAAATCACATCGTTTTTGTCAAATAACGCACGAGCGAGACCTTCTGGAGTTTTTGAAGTAACACTAACGCGTTGTACACGCAAAAAAATCTAAAATTTACTTGACTATTCGGGTGAGCAATCGAAAATCCCCCTTCATATATTGGATAAATCAACTCTTAAGAATGATTGATGATACGTTGTCTATCCTGAACAGACATCAATCAATAAACAACAACTTTTTACTCTTTGTTCTTAGCAATTTTTCTAACAAAGACCTGCACGATGTTCTACGCACGTTTACCGTAATCAAAATCTTTTTTGCTTTTAACAATATCGTGTGAGTTCATAGATAAGAAGATTCAAATGTGAAATTTTGTTTGAAGGTCATTTTCCTTAAAGAAACACCTTAAACGCTTTTTACTTTGAATAAAGGTCAAGGCTTCTTCACTTAATTTCGGGGTTTGAGTTATTTTGCTTTACGAAGAAAGGAAATACAACGATAGAACATATAACTTAACAAACTCAACTCATTTTTTTGAACATTTTATAGTAACCGCCTGTTAAGTTATGATTATAATGAATGCCATTATGTCTCATCCTCTACCATAAAAATACAAACAACAATCATTGAAAGTTATGCTCAAAGCTATGCGGACCCGTACGATTTCCTGTAGAGCATGGAATGATTGTGTCTTGTCCCCGAACCACCACTTGCGACATCTATGTCATTTTTATAGCTGAATTTAAGCCTCAACATAGAACTAGTTCCTTTTCTCTAGTGGCGCCATCCGTGCTTCATAGGTGAATACGGACTAACATTAAACTAATTCCTACCTCAAATGGGGCAATATTATCAAAAAATATAATGAATGAATTGATGAATTAATTAATGAATTAAGCACGCCACTCAACGACATCAACGTAGGCATGTAATTCACGACCCTGCAGCCCGAATTAAGTTTTCTTAAGTATATATTTTGATTTTCAACCTGAAATAACAATTTCCCTGCTCGCCGAGACATAGATTGTCCATTTTGAGTACATGCTCTCATGTTCACCATAGATTGACGTGACAACTTGATTAAGAAAATCAACAGATGGGTTTAGCGCATAGCTATGAGTGAATCCATTTTTTTTTTTTCATACAAAATCATTGATTCTGAGCAATTTTATTTGTAGGACTGTCGAATACTATTATTAACGAACTATTGCTTTCAGGTTCAATATTATTTTATTATTCCTATTCGGTCAGTGAATGAGTTCTCGCTGTTTATTTGCTGTTTTTAAGCGTTCATTTCAATAACAAAATGAATGAACACTTTAATGAAAATATTGTCCATCGCTAGCCGCTACTTTTTCCCATCTTTCAGGTAGTTTACGGATTCCGTGTCGAAAGAATTCCTCATTTTTTAAGGCAAACCAATCAGACAGCCATTTTTCGATATTTTCGAAAGAAGTGAACCAATGTCCCATCAAATCGTTAATCATGCAATCGAATAAGTAATAATCAGACGGGGCAATGTCTGGCGAATATGGCGGGTGGGGTAGAACTTCCCAGTTCTTTCCAATTCAATAGTTCTGCACAACTTTTGCGACATGTGGACGATCGTTATTATGTATTTTTGACTTGTCATGTCTATCGGTCCATTCTGGTAGTTTTTCGGTCAGAGCTCGCTTCAAGCGCATTAATTGTTGTCGATAGCGTTCCCCATTAATTGTTTCACCAGGTTTCAGAAGCTCATAATACACCACACCTTTCACATCCCACCAGATGCACAGCATTCTCTTCAAACAATGAATATTTCGTTTTGGTTGCGATGGACCTGGCTCACCTGGCCTTACCCAAGCTTTTAATCGTTTGAGATTCTCGTAATAGATCCACTTTTCATCAATCACAATTCGGTACAAAAATCCCTTTCTTTTGTGTCTGTGAAGCAATAATTCACAAGTGGTTTTCCTTCTTTCAACGTCTATTTCTTTCAATTCATGTGGCACCCAATGTGACATATTTTGAATCATTCCAATTGCTTTAAGACGTTTGGAAACTGTTGTTCGATCATTTCCTAGACATTTTTAATGAAGGAAAAATTTATGTTCTGCTAAGAAACGTGTTACGGTCGTGCGCTTATAAATTTACTTATTATCAAGTTTCAGCTGTTTTCCAGGTCTGCCGTAGAAAAAATACATTGAAAAAAGAGATAATGTCGATAATGTTGAAAACAGCATAACAAGCAAATTTAAAAGCACGTGTTTGTATATTGTTTACTGAATTTTATTGACAGTAATCATAGTTGTAAAAAAATTTAGTTTGACTGACAGTAGTTAGCTATAATTTTATCTGACGCCATCTAAAAATAAACAGCGAGAACTCATTCACAGACCAAATAATGTCGGAATTATTCAATAAAATTGTTTATAATCATAATCAGTGTGGTCTAGGTCGCAGCCATGCGCGAAAACGATCTGTTGATTGCGTGAACAGACGTGAGAGCCGCCTACTAAATGTCCGAAAAAACACAGCCGGCGGCAGCTAAGACATGGCTTAAAGTGGCAGCTGGAGGTTGAATTTCAAAATTTCAAGAAAAGACTGGCATGGCATAAGATTTCTGTTTCTGTCACGATTTTAAGACCACAAAAACCTGCACAAAAGTAAAAAGTTCATATTTATTTTGCCATGACCGTAACTTTTAAAAATAGTGAAATGTTTAGACGATTTCAAGTCGACTTTAGCCAACCCAAGCCATCAGTGTGGCGTCGATGTACGTCAATTCATACAAATTTTCGAGACGAATTTCATAATCTGTGAACCGATGAAAAATATTTTGCTGTTCAGCTCATGCAGTTCGTCATGAAATGTCATATACTTTGACGTAAGCCGACATCGCATGAACTTTTGAGAGGTCTGTCGACTAACGGCACCGTTGAACTAAAATGTGTCTGCTATACCGTCGTGTTAAACACATAGCCCGCGTATACATCGTACGGGTCTAATGAATATTACTTGTTAGACGTGATGGTTTATGTTAATCTCTTTATTTAATAAATAGTTTTACGTACCAGTTCCGAATATTTCAACTCCTGAATGAAAAACACCCAATCCTAATGTTGTGGTGTAATCATTTATCCAATACTGCAACAAAAGAAAAGGCAAACGGTTAGTTAACTTGTAATAGAATTAAAGGCAATAGTTTGTAACACCAACGAGCATATGTCATAGTACAACGAGACGGGAAGGAAATACTTTAGCTTCAAGAAAAAAAATCAAATTGATTGACATTCGTAATACGGCCATGCGTTCCGATTTATACTCTATCTCATGATCCAATGAACTTATGAACTTGGTGAGGTCAGTAGCTCCATATGTCTGTACTTATTACTTCCTAAGGTTGCTTTTTGTCGCAGAAATATGCGGAAAAGTTTAAAATGCCCAACTGACCTTTTTCCTGTACTGCACAGTCATGAGAACTGTCTACAAAAAGTGAGTTGCGTATAGCCGAAGAAAACAGCTGGTCGGCTAAAACTCGGCTTGAAACAGCGGCAAATCGTAACTTTAGAGCCTATACTGCCTTGTCCCAGGAATAAAACAAAAGAATTCTTTTGTTATATTTGTGGGACTTGTTTCGTAAGAAAATTACGGCAGTTTAGAGTGTTATGGGAGAGGATTTTAGCTCAGTTAGTGAAACTAGTCTTGTGAAAATCTTTTGTGTTTGTTTCAAAATTCAGTTTCATCCCATAGCTTTGTATGCAAATATAATTAAACTTTTCGCAAGACAAATTAAGGTTTTCTCATCATAACACTATACATCAGAGGGTCCAAAAAATAAAGTTACCGAAAACTTTGGTGCTTAGCCCGGAAACCGGTCGGTGCCAAATGGTTCACTGAGAAAAAGTTTCTGTGTGCCGGACGAGAAATATTTATGAAAAACTATCGCCTGTAACACACGGTCGAGCAGCTCGACTTCGGCTCACACACCATACAACCGATTTCCACAAACCTTTTTTTCCTTAATAATAATTGTAGTGAATTTTTTCCTTGTTTCCCGTGATCTATATCTTTCATTTGACACCCTAATCAGTAGTTTCCGAAGTGTACTGGACGAGATATATAAGAAGAAGTTTCTCAGCCATATCTCAGAAACGACTTGACCGATTTAGCTCATCTTCGAGATTTACCTCATTATTAGAATTAACTTTCAGAAATTTATGTTACTTTGAGACTCGGTCATGATTAGATATTGTGTCGACGGACGGTGGGCGCCTATATTAGGGGCGAATATTTTCTTAAGCCCTAAGCTTTCAAGCTTCGCTGATTTTGTGATCCTACCCTGTACTACCACCATTCGGTGTGATTCTGAGTCTGCAGGAGGCGTAAATCGATCAGTAGAACTTCTTCTCAAGTAAATTCTGATCAAAAATAATCAAACTTGTTCAAACACTCAAGTTGACGGTCAATGAGGAATATCAAATTTACGAAAACCTCGATTTTTCACGATTTCCGTGCGATTTTTTTCACTTTTTGTCATTGAGCGCCCATCAAATCGCTTCGGATCTCGCCCGGCTTATAGAAACTTTTTCTCAGCGGACCATTTGGCGCCGTTTTCCGGACTAATCTTCAAAGTTTTCGAAAACCTAATTTTGCCATACATTTTTTGTCCCTCTACTCTACAAGTTGATTGTCAAAATTGAAAAAACCAAATTTTTTTCTGTCAAAATATCAGAATTTCTACGTGATATTGATAGAAAGTTAAAAAAGAGCTTTTCTGATCAGTTAATTCTAACTTACACAGGGGCCACGCGTCAAAACCTAACTCTCAATTCTCTTTTTTATTTATAATTTTTTGACAGCTGACAAGTTAAATAAAACTGGTATGGTTTTCGCTCTCCTTTAACACTCTAGGGGCTGTCCCTAAATTATGTAACACGATTTTTGGGCTTAGACCCCGCTAAGACAAATACTCTCCCCCCTCCCCCCCGTGTAACAAACCGTAACAATTTCTCTGACCCCCCCTCCCCCCTCCCTCTCGAGTTACGTATTTAGGGACAGCGCCCTATCCAACTTTTGATAGAGCTGGCAGCCGACGCGGCGGCTCGGCTGGATGTGAAAGTACTTCTAAATTAAAGTTAAAGTATCCACGGAGAGAGAAGCATTTTTCGTTGCTGATTAAGATTTTTGAATTTGAAGGTAACCGCGAAAGTTTCTCCCTACCCCATGTCTTACCATTCGCAACTCCTCCCTTCGAATGGCGGTTGACAAATGAATTAATACAATTTTACAATACTTCATGACGAGTAGAACTTCTTTTTCTGTTCTCTATGGGATAGGTAATGAGCGACATAAACTTTTAGATGAAAACCACATTTTAGTAATGAATTTAAAATTTCTTCGATTGAACTGAACGAACAAACATACTCATTGAATTTTTTATGAGACCACAACGAACGTTTTAATTACGAATTCAGTTTATCATAAATTATAGATAAGCTACACTTGTCAAAGAATTTAATTAAAGAGTTCATTAGTTCCGATTATGCTCTAATCACTAAATTAATAATATTTTCCACGCATTTGAGTGCTTTTAGCATCCCAAGATATAGCAATCAATGTTTTCCATTTAATTTGGAAACTCTAATTATTTTTCAGGTCAAATATTTCGATTCCCATCTTTATACCTCTCGGTGTGACGTCATCATTTACCGATGGACTATATCCCTCAACGCAGCTCTATTTATATCAAAGTTTGATTGTCTACTAGAAGCCACCATACTTCCGAATCTGGTCAGGAAAAAACCTCAGGACAGGCGTGAGAATTTTTTAGAAAGGTTCCCAGCTCATAGCTTCGGAATGCTCCGGGGTCCGGGCCATGCTACCTCTAGGTCGAGATCTTCTTCCTTATTATCCTTGTTCCTAAGAACATCAGAAATATCCAAGCCCTACTCTCACTACCTTTACGAAGTCGTACGTACGATGATTTTCCTTCGAATCGCTAACTTTGTGTAGCTTTTTCTAGTTGAACACTAACGAATTGCTATTGGTTTGAACCACGTTTACTGATGAGCAGTCCTACACTATGCATCGATGCTCGTTCATCACTAAGACGATAATCCAATTCGGTTTCCAATTCACTCAATTTTTCGCCAGATGATACATTGAGGAAAATATCTACAAGTGACGTAGGAATTGTGTTTATAATATACGCCGCCGACGAATTTTATCCACCGTACACGTATTATTTGAGCTTATAACACGTTCGTTACGCGTGGCATACCACACAATATTTAAATAAGGTTAATACATTCACCGCGTATATAATACGTCGGCGGCGTATATAGTTCATCGGCGGCGTATATAATACGTCGGCGGCGTATATAATATGTCGGCGGCGTATATAATACGTCGGCGGCGTATATAATACGTCGGCGGCGTATATAATACGTCGGGGGCGTATATAATACGTCGGCGGCGTATATAATACGTCGGCGGCGTATATAATACGTCGGCGGCGTATATAATACGTCGGCGGCGTATATAATACGTCGGCGGCGTATATAATACGTCGGCGGCGTATATAATACGTCGGCGGCATATATTCTAAACACAATTCCTACGTCGCTTGTAGATATTTTCCTCAGTGTAAGGTTTTAGTGTTGTACGTGGCAATGTATAATCCGGTTTGACAACCTATTGTAAACCCAGGGATTCTATAGCATCATCTACTCGTCGTCTGGTCTGGCCGTTGTCGGAGTCAGAGATCAGCGAGCGACTGGGAACTGAAAGCCGATTTTTTCTGGCTGTAGGGTTCATTTTTTGAGGGTTTTTAGCTGTTAAAAGACCACGCTGGCCAATGAGGGATGGTGAGTGATGGTAGTCCTCCTAAGTAGGACTGTACATGCTGCCGTTGTCTCTTGCTGTTGAGATCATCCGCCACCGCGCTGAGCCACCATCCCATCCTGATCGCTCTTTTGCTAAGGGACCCACAGTACTACACCAGAGGCTGCTCACTATAACAGGTGTCACCACGGGTAGGATAGGACATAGAAGTAGGTGGGCAGAGGCTAAGGTACATAAGGAGCACTATATTACGCATAACACACCATTCGAAAACCAGCCACCAGCGTATAAATTGAGGGTTGCACAAAGAGTTATGGAATGTGCAATGCTAGGGATCTTACTCAGAGACAAAATGACAAATGTGTGGAACGGAAAGCGAACGAAAATCAACGATGTCATGGAACGAATTTCTACATTGAGATGGAACTGGGAATGACATATTGCCACAATGACCGACGATTGATGGACAAAAGCGATTCTGCAGTGGCGGTCATTAATGGGACGCCTTCCGGAAAGGTGAACAAATGGCATCAACAGAACAGTAGGTACAAATTGGCAGCAAGTGTCAATGGACCGGAAGCAGTGACGAATTACGGGAAGGCCTACATCCAGCAGTGGATACCTAAAGGTTAAACAAGAAGACCTTCACTGGATGGGCACTGTAGCATCTTCTTTACCTCTTCTCTCAAATTCACTTATAATTTTTCTTTTCCTCTGAAAAAGCTCATTTCTGAATTCCGAAATTCAGAAACGATTTCTCTCCACTTGAATTGCAAAACATCTCCTCATGTATAACTTTAGTCTTGACCATACATTCCTGGGAACTCCTTCCGTCTTTACTAAACCAATCATTGTTGGCATATGGTAACGTGCACCGCGTGCATTTAACCAAACGAACATTCTTCTCAAGCAATAGATAAAAATTAAGAAAATGACGAAGTATTGGAAGACACAACGCACACGGAAACATATTTTCAAATAATTTACATTTACGAATTCCATTATCAAGAATAATAAACGAAATTCAAAAAAATAATGATATAATTAATCAACTCACCATGTCGTAAACATTTAAAATGACTGGCTCTCGGTTTTCCATATTAGCTGGCAGCAATTCCTCACTACTGTCTTCTTTGGCACTTCTTCCGCTCAGGCAATTCGGAAATGGTAAATTGCAAGGAAGACCGCTAGAAAACATTTCCTTGGTAGGATTGAAATCGAAATTATGGTGCTAGGAATTATCGTGTTTTAGGGTAATCGAACTTAAATAAAAATTTTCGACTAAAAATGGCATGCTCCAACAACAACGAACCACAACAGAAACAATAAAAAAAATGTTTTTCTTATTTTCTTTTCACGCCACTGCAAATATTTGTACGACGATTTGACATTTTCAAACGTTTCGCAACTTGTTTTAATGAAAGAATACACACTTTGTAAATGGTTAGACAATGAAAACACGGTAATATTTTTCAATTAACTGCGTTTTTTTCAATTTCGTAGCAATTTATAAAGAGGAATAAAGACTAAAAGATAGGTGATTTGACAGCAACCGCAGCAACCCCTACTTTTTCTTTCAAAGAGAGTAGTGTAATTTCAACGATATCCCAGCATAAAAATGTTATGCCTAAAGGCAGAAACAAACCATATAATTTTCGTATTTCAGATGTTGACAAGTGCATTAGCTTTTATGAGTATTTACTACGAAATTCGAAACTTCAGCGAACGTTTAGTACCGAGTAATGACTTTTGAAGCGATTCGAAAGCAATTTATTTCAGTAGATTTTCCATTTGCAAGATTTGCAATCAATTTATTATCCACTAGAGACGATAACATAGTGTATTTGATCCAGACATGACAGCCGTCTGTAAAATGTCGGCTGAAAACGACAGAGCTGAAAAATGGTAATTTTAAGTTTATTTTGATAAACAAATTAAACATTTTTTTTTACAAAATTGAGAAAAGAATTACCACCCGACTTCAAGACGGCTAAAGCCAAATTTTGAGAGTGGGTCGAAAGCTCGGTTGGACTGAAATGTGTCGGTGGCGGCTGGAGCCATAAGGATTTCATAATTTCTTAACCGACTCCCCTACAAAATGAACAAGTACAAAATCTGGAAGCCTCAATATCATCAGGGAGCTTCAAAAAAAAGTCTCGTAATCACGATGAAATTTTGGTCATAAATTTCGGATTTTGAGACTTATGAATTTTGAGACTTCTGGATTTTAAGGCTTCGGGACTTGGAGGCTTCGGGATGTTGATGCTTTGTATGTCACCCTCGTGACTATGGTGAGCTTAGTTAGACAGGTATGATCTACTAAAGATCAATAAACTTGTATTGTCGGCAAAGTAGTGCGAAGTGGAGCGACGTTTAAAGTTTATAAACATGAGTAAAAAATTGCAAACGTCATTGACATTATCGACATTCGAATGAAGGAGTGCGTACAGCAATTGCTGGTGAAGTTCGCTTGTGAAAATTTTGACAGATTTTATATAAAAGAAGTGTCAAAATTCTCACAAGTAAAACTTATCGAGGAATACCTGAACGCGCTCAAGTTAGATAATAATTATTATGAAATGTCGGTAAAGGCGGCAACTGTTTCAGCTTTGTGCCTCTACATTAAGTAGTATTTTCAAATATTCCGCAGATCATACCCGTTGACTTAGTTACGCCCTGCAGGCTGCATTACCTGCAAAAGACTCGGCCACAAAGCCCACTAGTCGTTCTGCCTCGACCCCGCCGCCCCTCGACTCCGCTTTTTTATTCAACTTTCTTTCATATTTGAAAGTTCCAGATCTTAATTGCCCATTTTTTGAGTTTTTTTTTAATAAAATCAGGAAAAAGTACGTAATTTTAACAACAAATTTCGGACTTGGAGGATTCCTCATTTTGAGTCTTCTAGATTTTAAAGCTTCTGTATTTTGAGCAGGCTCTCATTACTCTTCACCGTGTCCGAAATTCGAACATTTTATTTGAAAATTTTGTGCAATTTTGGACATTTCGTGTACAAATTTTCATTCATTCATTCATTATTAAAAAAATTTCAGACAATTTCGAACATTCGAAATTTGAGGCGTTTCATTGAAATGAAATTCGAATTTTTAAATAAGAAGTCTTTGGGTAACACTGGTTTAAGAAAAAGTAAATGAGACGTAGGCGATTTTTCGGATTAAAAAATCTGGATTTCGAATGTTTTTCGCAAAAAATGTTGGGCATTTGCACAAAAAAATTTGGACAGTTTCGAACAAATTCTTAATATTTCGGACATTTCAGACTTGTGGGAGGCATGATATTGAGGTTTCATAATTTTTAGGCTTTATTTTTTATCTCGATCATTTTCAAGCCCTTCCATCATTTTCAAGCCCTTCCAACATCATCTTACAGATTTATGAGTTTGGGTCGGACCTTGATAAGACCATGAAACACAGATCTAGCGATCCTCTGTTTCGTTACCCGATCTTGTAAATCTCGGAAAACTCCCAGTCCCTAGGAACCTATACAGAGCGGCAGGTTCAATGTTGATCACTGTTGCGGGTTGAACCACATAACCTCCTAGAGTCCTGAGCCTCAATGAGGAAAACTTTGGACATTCACATATAACATGAACGCTCGTCTCCTCACCGAGGCTGCACCTGCGGGATCTTTAGAGAGTCCCATTTTAGCCAGATGCTTGCTCAATCCACAGTGCCCAGTGATCGCACCCTAAACGCCTACATCGCTGCTACGTTGTTTTAATTTCGATTGCTCGTCGTGTGTTCATTGTGAATATAAATGGATGATTTTGATGATTTTGATGATGATGATGATGATTTTGTGAAACAAAACTAAACTCTAGCGTTTCAGCAATTTATGAGATACTTTTTATTTGCAGCATTAATATTGTTGATTTCTTTTATATTTCGATTTTTGATGTTCTTTCTCCACTCTCTTAATTTTCGCGAAAAACTGTGAACTGTCATAATCGCGTCATATTGAGTGTTAAAGGAGAGAAATGAGAATTTAGAATGTATTGTCTACCTCGCGGTTACACGTCAAAATGAGAGTGATTTCTATTGTATTAATCCCAGATAACACACATCACACTTTTTATGTGGTTGCCCACAGAATGTACATTAAATGTGCGAAATTCAATGTTATTGAGAATATGTACATAAAATGTACAAAAAATGTGGTACATATTTCGATGTACATGAAAAGCACATTTTTTGTGCTATTAAAACTCGAAATTATTGCAATATATCACAAGTGCCTTTTTCGCACATTTTATGTGCGTGATAAGGTGTACACTAATTCTATCACATTTAATGTACCAAAAATGTACTTGTGATGTAGTACATTTTTCGATGTAAATAAAAGGCACAATTTTTGTGCTATTAAAACTCGAAGTTATTGCACTAGATCACAAATACATTTTTCGCACATTTTATATGCGTGATAAGGTTCACACTATTCCTATCACATTTAATGTACCAAAAATGTGCTTGTGATGTAGTACATTTTTCGATGTCATTAAAATTATTGCACTAGATCACAAGTATATTTTATGTGCGTGATAAGGTGTACACTATTCCTATCACATTGAATGTACCAAAAATGTTCTTGCGATGTAGTACATTTTTCCATGTAAATAAAAGGCACATTTTTCGTGCCATTTAAGCTCGAAATTAGATTACAAGTACATTCTTAGATTATGTGCTTCGAAAAATGCTCATCTTATTTTTTCAAAAATGTATATTTTTAGTCTGTGTGAATGGATATCACAGCTGCTTTTGGTTGCTTAACGTTACAAAAAAAAGTATAGAATTTTAAAAGAAAAAAAAGAAAAATGTGTTCAAAGAAAAAAGCTAACGGGGAATAGATTTTGTATTGCTTCGCATAAAATTAATTTCAAATAACAATTAAACAATGAAGATGATACAATAATTTGAATGCAGCATCAAAGTGTGCTACTGTGTGTTCGATCAAGTAAATTTAAATAACACTCTGTGGAGTTTGTTTAATTTTCATTTACTAGCATATCTTCCAAAACTTTTTCTCTCAGTACAAAAAAAGTACATTTAATATACTTTCTAGTTTAACACTTTATACAAATTTAACACATTAACACCTAAGTATCCGGTGGCACAATTGGTAAAGCAGTCGACTCATAATCCCGAGCGTCTTGGGTTCAAGCCCGCAAAAGGCAGAAATTTTTCTAATAAAAAAAATGAGAGCTTGGCATAAGAAACTGTAGATGGAGGACGTAGCGATCATCAGAATAAGAAAAACGAAGTAGAAAAGTCGGAAAACTAAATTAAATAATCCTTTGTTTTCTTATATAACATTATATGTACATGAAAGAAGAGGGATTACCACTTTTTACGAGTATTGTTTAAAATTAATGGGGTGTGACTAAATGATTTATTACCTAGGTGATAACAATGGAGGGGTGAAATTAATGGGTTTTGAGCACTTTTCTTCAGTATGGGACAATAGGGGTAGTTGACATTAATGGTCTGTGGGTAAATAATTTATTACCTTCGGGATGGCTGTAACAATGGTCCAGATTCACATTAATGGTCTCGCTAAATATATTATTACCTACGGGATGATGATAACAATGGGTCTAATTCTGATTATTGTCATCCAGCTGCCACTTTTTGGCGAGTACTGTCTAAAATTGATGCTGTATAATAATAATATTATGAGAATGACATTTATGCCCAGAATTAATGGTCTGAACCAGATTGATATTTTTATTTTGAATTTGCGCAGCTGCCCGCGGTTTTAGCTATACCCGGATGTTCAAAAACATCATAGAGATGACCAAATCCTGCGGTGTTAAAATGCGAATATACAAAATTGTTGAGTGAAATTTACAGAAAAGTATTTGGATGGTGACGATTTAGTTAATTTAAATTAGTCATGAGCATTTTGCTATGATTTTCATAACTATTTTGACAAAAATCACGTGCATCTGGAGGTACAAATTTCCTTAATATACTCGAGGGGTGAAATCCGTATGATTTTATATGAAAATGACAAAAGCCAATTTAATTTTAGAATTGATTTCGCAGAACACGGCACAATTTTGCTAATTAAATCAGTAAAAAACGAGACTTGACAGTTTGGGTCAATTGTTATGTGGGAATTTGACAAGGAAATAAACGCCATTTTGACATGCAGCGCACTTTTTCGCAATATCAAAACTCCCAAATTATTGCATGTGAACTCGAAATTTAAAGAAATGCGTCATTTATTTGTATTTAATTTTTATTGAGCGAAGAAATCACATAAGTAAAAATAGCTGATAAAAGTCTTTTCTAGGCTCGAAGCATTCCACTACCGCTGCAGCGTTGTCCTTCTGTATAGCCATATTAGTTATGACCTGCATGAGGAAACTTAGTTTTCAATCTTGGCCTGTCTCGTCAGTCTGTAGCTCGATCATCTCCATCATGGTCTCATTGTTGGCAGGTCGATTTATTTTAAGTTGAATTGAACTGTACTGCCTGCACCCACAGCAACGGTTTATATTTTCATTTTTCAGATGCTCCTTTGATGCTCACGGTTAGGCCGAACGGAGATATTTAAAAATTCCCTCCAAAATAGCGCTTCTATCAAAATACGATAATAAAACTAAGTTCACCGAATCCACTCATTAAGAGCATTTGCCTTAATCCACAACTACACTTGTACAATCTAACGAGATTTTCTCACTCACTACTATACTTTGTACAATACAAACATACCGCGAGCCCGAACCACCTATATGCGAAAGCGTATGATTCCTTCTTTCAGTTTTTCTGTGTCGGGTTTCGTGTTCGTCGGCTTCATACACTTCATACAAAATTTCTCAACCACAACTTATTTGAATTTTGTGATATCTTGGATTATACAGAAACAGAAAAATGGTATGTTAAAGATTGTGTTTTTCATTATTATCCATTAGTTAAGGGGATTAAGGATAAATTGTGCGAATTATATTGGAGATACCACATGCCGGCTTTCCTATATGAAAAATGTCGCGGCCATTTAAAAAAATAGGAAGGGATTTTATTCAAACATGCCGAATGCTTCGTTTTGATGGAAATTTTTATTCTAAACAGAATCTGACTTTCTATTCCAAACTATTTTTCCAAAATAATTCCCAATTCAGTAAATTCGTCATCTGTGCTCTTTGTCTGCGGTGCATATTTCATGGAGAATTGCTTCTGTTGAAAAAATTGCAAATTGAATTGGATTGAAAGGACTTAGTGTATGAACCGCATTCAGTGTTAGTATTTTATTAAAATAGAGTAACCTCTAGCAAATAGAACTTTAAATTTACTAAAAAGCCAAAATTTTGTTCCTTACGCCCATTCGGCTAATTAAAAATAAGTTGAATCAATGCGCAGACGTCGATTGAGTTACAGAGGGACTCATACATTGTTACTTCGATTCGTCAACCTCTGCACGGTTGTATTTGTTGTATTTATTACTCATTATGCATAGGCGTCGCTTCAAGTGGGGTAGATCAAACAAAATATTTTACTTTAACTTGCAAAAACACAGTCGATGATAGAAAGTAAAATATTAAGGAATTTCTTAGTTTTCAGACTTCACTTCTTTTCGGTTAGATCATTAGGTTTATCTTTACATTGCAAAATGAAATCGAAAAATCGAATGAAAATAAAATATTCGGCTGGTTTGTATTATGTCATCAATTGATTTAGAAGTAATTTCTCATTTTTGCACTGAGAAAGCTTGGAAGTAATTTTTTACTTTTGCGCTGAGGAAGCTGTGACAAAATTGTTAAGTTGAGATGTCGTTAAGTGAAATCAATACACTGGAATAAAGCTCAGAAGAGGTCAGGTTTAGCATGACCTGGAATCTCCTCCAACAGACTACCTGACCTTATCTGATTTTTAAATTACCTGAACTGACGTAACGAGCATCAGATCTACGAATTTCCTCCATACAATATAGAGTCCAACGCCTTAATAATCATCAAATGTTTAGGAAGTTTCTCGAATTGAAAGCTAGACAAAATATGAAATATACTGGATGTGGGTCAGCATACGGGGGTATACTCGAGTGTAGCCAGTATAAAAAATGAAATGTTTTTTTTAACAAATTCTTCTAACAAATCTAACAAATGGCATGTAATTTAAGTGATCGCTGCTAATAACATTTTTTACAAGGAAAATAATATTTGATTACTGAAATTGAAAAAATGATCATCAAAGTGCTCATTTCGTTGTTTTAGTGATCAATTTTTATTTTAGAATCATCAACATTATGGCTTTTCAAAATGGCTGCAGTAAATTCTCTGAATCTCTCAAGTAGGATGTCGTTGGAAAAACAATGATGTTGGCTTTTCGGGCAAAATTACTTTATGTTAACATTACCTAACCTGTACTATGCTTTAACGTAGTGTAGTGCTCGGTCGTTCGTTGAAACAAACAATTAAACATTTTGAAAGGAAAAAAATAATTCCTCAAACACAATGTACACTATTTGAGTTCTTACAGTGGTAAAATTTTACTTTATGAGATTCGTGGGGAAAGGGTGGGGATGGCAGGGGTCGACCCCGCCAACAATAATATGACGTTAGCAGGTGGCGCTCACATCAGGTTTAGTAGTAGGAGCCGTTTAAAGCTATGAATTAGTGGTGTTGCTATATGACAAAAAATGCATAATTGAGGGGTTCAGGAGCCAAGATACATAACCCCAATTGGTTAAAAGTTGATTTTAACGCTTTATCTGATTGAATTATGAAACTAACATGTAATTCAACAATGGATTTTAGCGCTTTAATTGCGTAAATATGACATTATTCAGCCGCCGCCGACACATTTTTTTCGGCTATCCGCCGCCGACGTTTTTTAATCGGCTCTCCAGCCTGTGCTGTGTCACTTCCGAAAACACGTCATTACATGTAGATATACACGTAATGAGAAGTTTCCGGTGGGGGTCCTAAACATACATGTAATGAATAACTTACGGGGTGTGCCCATATACATGTAATGACATGTTTTCGGTAGGACATCGTAAATGAAAATAGTTACACAACAATTTTGGCTCCAGGTATGAAGCGTGGAGCTGGGGTATTTCTTCTGAATTTCCCGATTTTTTGACTCTTTCTCTCTTGCGCACCGCCTAAATGACTTCTGATCAAGTCGAGCCGAAATTTTTTGTCAGGAACTCATTAAGGTTCACATTTTTTGGACCACCCTACTATACAGTGGCATTATTTTTGACCAAAATCCGTTTGGGCATAATTTAATTATTTTATGTTCTAAACAAAGTCAATGACGTATCACTCAAATACACGTACGTTATGAACTTTTTAAATCGAGTAGCTTACAACTAAGTGCTCGTCTTCTAATCGTTGGCCGTTACATGAACCGACAGGATAATGGTTAGCATATAGGACGCTGATGTGGATGTGCCGGGTTCAAATGGTTTTTTTTCTTTATAAAAATGGGGGCTAGTATTACACTAGAAGAGTTCATCCTGGATGAATTGGATCATATTGGCTCATTACTGTCTAGCATGTTTAATTTCATCTACATAGCAATGAACCTGGAACGGGTTAGCTCAGTGGTAACGTACTGGCATTCCACCGAGAATATCCGGGTTCAATCCTAGAGTGGAGACAATTTCTGTATAGGATTTTTCGTCAATGTATAGCATTAAAGTAACATTCCTAGACACACTCAGGCTTCATAATATTGGTAGTTGCCAACAGCTTCGTTTGTAACGTCGTTGATTTGAGAAATGTTACCATCGAAGCGGTGTATTCGGCATTGACTTTCCAAGTGGGCGATTGTTTGAATTTCACCACATTCGCACACCGGCGAATTGACGTATCCCCATTTGTGTAGCATATACCCACAGCATCCATGCTCTGTTCGTATGCGATTTAGTCGAAACCATATTCGTCTTGGTAGATTGGTTCCTTTTACTTCAACAGTCGGATCCGCTATCATGTCCCGATTTTTCACTGCTGATTCCATCCACCGATTTCTCCACCTAGTCTTTAGGCTTTCCATTTGTTCAGATTGTCTGAAGAATGTCCAAAACGGTTTGCGTGACTTGAGTCTCGAGTTGATAGGGGCCGATATTAAATCGCCGTAAATTAGTAGATCCTGGTTGTGGCGTATCTTGAGACATTCCTTTGACGCTGATTGCTCTCCTTGCATGAACAATGGGGGGATATTGCTTAAAGCGTAGATCCACGGTATAGGTGTGGGATGAACCGTTCCGCTTATGATTCGTAGTGCCACGTTGATTTGAGTGTTAATGAGTTTGACGTGTGCGCATTTCATCCACACTGCTGAACAGTAGTCTGCGGTAGGTAAAATCATAGCTTTTGTGGTGGTTCGAAGCGTTTTTGCTGTGGCTCCCCATGTCGTACCGATCAATTTTTGAATAATATTGATTCTCAGCTTCAGCCGGCTTTGAATGCTTTGGGTGTTACGTCGAAATGTTAGAACTCTGTCGAGGTATATGCCGAGGTATTTGGGAAACTTTTCGTGCTCTACGTCACCATTGTTATATTAATCGGATTTTTAGTTGGCGGTTTGCCTGTCGATTGTTCAGGTGGAACACGCAAGACACTGTTTTGCTGACATTCGGGCGAAACCTCCAGTTTTTAAAATATTTGGAAAGCAGTTCCAGGTCTTCGTAGAGTACTCTTTCGATTTCTTCAAAAGACTTTGACTGGTAGGCAATCGCATCATCATCGGCGTACATGAACTTTCGGGATTTCGTTGTTGGAAGATCGCTTGTGTAGATGTTGATGACATTTCGAGAGAGAATTTCATAAATTTTCTCTCTTAAAATGACGTCACAAAGTTTCTTATGCAAATTACGGCAGTACAGGCTCGCAGTGATTTGGAAGACACATTCAACGAAAAACGCATATGCGAAAAGATTTTTCAGCAAATGTGAGTTTCAATAATCAATCTGAAAGTCTGAAAAGTTTCTTTTTGTTCTCTGTGGAACATTAACAACTCACATCCCCTTTCCTTACACACCTTTTTTCATACTTTTTCGATACTTTTAACATAGTCTCATTTTCGGTACACTTTCTACCACTAGGTATATGTGCTTGTTCCGCATTGGTCGTAGGTACCGTGCGTACTGTGTGATCAATGCCCTCCCTTCCTTTTTTACCGAGTATAAATTCAGAGGGACGGCGTGATACTCCCAAAGGCACGGAAGTTCAACTCTTAACAGGTATATGAACGTAGTTTTGTAGTCATTGTCGCAGTTGAAAAGTTGATCCACAAAATCGAATAAAAAGTCGTAGAAGCTTCTCAAATGGCTTTCATTTTTTCAAAATTTGGCGCCAAAATCAAATTTTTTTATGTTGATGGAAAGCTTCTACACAGAATGATGTTTCCAATGTGTAAGGGTTACATTACATCGCTTGAAAAAATTAAACAGAAAAACAGATGGAAATCTCAGTATGATGATCGGATCAGCCTAATCAATGAACGAACCATTTCATTTTTAAATGACAAATTGTATACTTCTATACCTCGCCAGAGTAATTTCACAACAAATCTCAAATAAACTGTCCAATTCACTGACATATGTCCACTACGTAAATTGCGCTACAAACGAAAAAGGAATAACGTTTACCCGGATTGGTGATACATAATAACTTTTGCAATCAACGAGACATGTAACCTACAGCAACATAATAAATTCTTGCGTGAAAAACGGAACAGTTTTTACTTCAATGAATATGTAATTAATTATTATTTGTCTGATTCGAAGAGTTATGTATGGCGTGTGGAAGAAGAAGGTAGCGAAGAGGCATATAACAACTACAATTAATGTCTTATATACCGAAGCTAAGTAGGAATTTTATGCAACTTTAACCATCTTCATTTGCCGCATCGTTTATGCTTCTGAGTATTTTTATTCCTTCAATATTTGTCAGAATTTCTTTATTTTATGTGGCTGATTCATAATGATGAAATTGAGAATAGTGTTGCGTATGTTGATAAATAAATGATCTGCAAAAATGCCCCTCGGAGAATAATGTGAGTGCCTATCATAGCTTTAACCACACGGCTCCCATGACAGAGGAATTGGGGTACGCCCAGTTACGACTGATTACTAAGCGCAATGCCTGTGGCTATGGTGACGGGAAATTTCCTCCAGGGAATTATCCCCCAGACCGAACAAAATAGGAATTATCGCCCACAGAAATGAGAATTATACACCCAGGAATTAGAGTCCTTCCAAGTGGCATTTTCCTTGTACAAAGTTTCTGGGTGATAATTCTCATTTGCCTGGGCGATCATCCCCATTTTTTTCAGTCTGGGCGATAATTCCATGATTAATAATTCATGTCGCCGCGCCTGTTGCGACATTGCCTCGTGTCTCTACTGCAATTTCTCCTGAGTAGTTACTTCCTCTACCTAGTTGCTTGGGTCCTAAATTCACTTTGTTCAACAGCGCCGCGTTTCAGCGGCATAGACAACCTAACCAAAGTTATGGCTAAGGGTCTGCAATGACACTTGTGTATTGGCTTCCCAACTTCGTGGCTGGAAGTCATGCAGATCCGGTCGATGCTTATCGTGCGGCGACGGCTTATGTTAAAATATATAATATTTCATGACGCAAAACGGCGTACTCGTTAGCTTATGTACTTTATCATGAAATTTCGTATAATTTGACATAAGCCGACGTCGCAACAAGCGTGTGGGCTGGAAACCATCCTTGCGCACGTTAGAAAGAGGCACAATTCAGCTATTTTGACTACTATATTGCGTACTATTTGAATGACCTTAATGCTGTCTACTGATAAATCTAAAAACTGATAAATCTAATGCTGTCTAGAAAGGTTAAAAAAAATTACGGTGCCGCGACATCGCGTCGCCTTAACGACGTCTTCCTGACTTAAACCAACGAAAAGCGATTCAATTGAAAATTTATTGCATGTTAAACAAAGTATGAAGACGTTTGGAGCGGCCAAATTTTAAAACCAAAAATAATAATCCCATAAATTAGCTTGTGTTTACACGAAAAGAATGTAGCCAATTGTAAACTGTCACCGAATTGTTATTTTCTGTTTTAATAACCTAGCGATGGAGCTGATCAAATCTGATTGTAACCTCGTTTTTCAACCCAACCATTTAATGGAAAGAAAACACGTTATTTTTATCACAGCACATGTCTACATCAGTTTTTTTAGCAGTTCATTATACTATTTTCAATATTCTAACTACGGAAAACGACTAAAAATAAATGTTAGTTTCGTTAGGTTGAAAATAATTGTTAATATGAATACCAATTTCATTTACTTTTCTTCAATTAATTTGAAATAAAACTTATTAATGAAACACCGAAACATAAGTTTTACTTGAGCTGTGGTGTTGACGGACGGACAGACGGATGCAATAACTGAATAGACACTTTTAGTCCGCTCGATATTTGAATTTTAATTGAAACTTGAATAATTTGACAGAAAATGGAACGCGCGCTGATTTTACACATATACCGTACGTAATTACGCATATACCGTACGCAATAACGCATATACCGTACGTAATTACGCATATATCGTACGAAATTCGATTGTAATCCAGTAAAAAATTCAAAATTGTACTGCGCTAAAAGCGTATATAGACTAGGCCTGGTGAAATTTAGGTTAGGCTGGGTTTAAGTGGGTAGGGCGATCCCCAGCACCTGAGCCGATGGTGGGCCTGGTCTGCGTTCCTATTGTGGATTACACACCCATCGAAAGACCCCTAACTTCCAAATCTGATTTTATTGAATCTATAAATCTTCTAGTGAACCGGTTAGCTCAGTGGTAACGTACTGGCTTTCCACCAAGAATATCCGGGTTCAACCCCGGCGGGGACAAATTGTTCTTCAACGTACAGCATGAATGTAACGCTCCTAGGTACACCCAGGCTTCATAATATTGGTAGTTGTGAATTTGGAGCCGCAACGAATCGTACATAGAAGAATGACAAATATGACGTCACCCATATTTGATGAATTCTATGTACAAATATCTGAGTCTAACTTTAGACGGAGATATAATTAGCACCAGAAGAAATCCTAATGGTACAATGCTAGCTACCGTTATAAGTGGTTCGGAATTCACGTGGTCCAAAAAATGCTTGCCCTACTAGTTTTCGCCCTAGTACATCATAGATGGCACAAGGTTTGTATGCAATTTACCACTGACACAGTAAAAACGTCGGTAACGAAAGGATCTCTAAGAAGAATCCATGTGAGCAAAAGCTCACAAAAAATTGCGGAACTAGTAAAATAAAAATGTTCTAACCTCTGACCCGGACGGGTTGTAACGGCGGATTAAATATTTTTTATAAACATTAGGTCGAACACCCAATTCTGATAAATATTCATACTTTTGCAATTGAAAATAATTTTGAATAGAAATCGCCATTCGAACTAATTGAAATATAAAAATCCATAAATTTATTCTTAAATTATTTTGAGTTGAAAATAAAATCGACGCTGTGTGCGCAAAGCGTTTAAAAAAAAAATCCGAATTTTCGTGTGGGCTATTCTCAATTCGAATAAAGTCACAAATGTTTAAAGTTTATTTATAGCGTAACGTTCATGTGTGTTTGATTGAGTTTTCTTTTCTAGGTACATTGGTAATGCTTCGTGTTTAAAAAGATATTATATTCAAACACACACGATGTTCTCCACCATCGTTTTTCGATGGTTATACTTGATCGAAAATGTTATTTCTATATTACATTCTCGCTATGATCCATGAGTTATGTCGTTAACATTTGATTTATTCCTTCAACGCAGAGTAAAAGTTTACTTTTATTTTCGGAAAAGTTGTATCCGTATAACTACTGAAATAGTTGTTTATGCAACTGGGGAGAAAATACGATACATAGAGAAAGAAATTGGTGTTTTTCTTTAAGAAAACGCATTTTGAGGTCGGAACTGGTACTGGATAGAGAAACGAAATTTTTATGTAATCTTTCAAAAGGTTACCTCGACATCCAAGAAGGCCTGCATTTTCAGCAACCAAGTCTAACAAATACGATTTTTTATGGGAACAATTATAACTGATATTTCTAAAATAAAATTTGACCGCTTTGAAAACATAAATTACCGCTCCAAGTTACGTAAATAACTATTTTCCGCGTGTTTTTACTTTCCCTGCGATCACCTTCAATAAATGTCACTTTTTATTACCCAATTTGTTGCCTGGGGTCCAGATTAGAAGTAAGGGGTACTCAATTGGGGCACTCAATTTCATGATAACGGCTAATATTCTTGTGTGTTGTATAGTCTGGTGTTGAGTTCTGAAAAGAAACCCCAAAAGGACGAAAAAAATAAACTTTAAACTAGGATTTTCAAAAAATGTACCTAATACTTTATGGTAATTTTAATTCGTTAGAGAATTTGTGCAAAGCTACTTATAGCCAAATTTGTAAAATATACATATAGCTATAAGTAATAAGTTATATGTTTACGTTATAAGTTACAAGTTTACGTTATAAGTTTACGTCACGAGCTATGAGTTATAATTTGTAAGTTACAAGTTACAAGTTGACGATACAAATTATAAGTTTATAGACCAGATCAGTATTGTAACTGATCTAGATCAGTATTGATCAGTTTCAAAAATTGATCCGAATAGTACTGATCAGTTTCAAAACTGATCCAGAAAAGTACTGTTTAGTTTCAAAACTGATCCAGATAAGTACTGATCAGTTTTAAAACTGATCCGAATCGTACTGATCAGTTTCAAAACTGTTCCGGATCAGTACTGATCAGTTTTAAAACTGATCCGGATCACTACTGATCAGTATCAAAACTGATATGAATCAGTACTGATCAGTTTTAAAACTGATCCGGATCAGTACTGATCAGTTTCAAAACTACTAATCAAAATCAGTTTTGAAACTGATCAGTTCTGATGCGGATTAATTTTTGGAACTGATTAGTACTGGTCTGGATCAGTTACAATACTACCTGGGCTATAAAATGTTAACTTATAACGTAAACTTGTAACCTTTAACTTAAACATATAACTCAAAAAGAATAGCTATATGTACATGTTATAAATTTGGCTATAAGTGGCTTTACCCAAACTCTCTATTATAAAAGCTATAATCATGACTTAAAGTCTTAATTCACTGCAGTCACGAAAGTCGCGAAAGTTCAATGTTATATTAAGAGTACTGCAACTTGTGGCTGTAAAGCATTTCGACTTGACTGAATACAAGTTTAATATTCTAATCGCAGTTAATTTTCCATTTATTTGTTCTGTTTCCAAAAATATATTCACGTCTGACTTCTTAAGTAAATGGTTTGCACAAAGCACATCCATACAAACTAGACACTGTTTATAATAAAGAAGAATTCATAAATAATAGAAAAATATCTCATCAATTATTCGCAATTTACTTCAAAATTCATATTGTATTTTCGAAAGAAAAAAATGATTTATGAATCATTTGGTTTTTGTTTGAATATCGTATGATCAAACTCACTTTTTTAGACCCGTAAGAAATAGAAAATTAGACTCATAGTTTAGCTACGAGCTTTGTAGCATGGGTCATTGACTGTCACCAGAGCGAAGGAATTCTTTTAAATTGTGCTTTAGCTTGAATCGGTGAAAGGAGTCAAGTCTGGTGTTTGCTTGCATATTTGATTCATTAGAATCAGTGACTGTCTTTCTAGTTTACAGGGTGAGTGCTTTGAGGAAATGCAAACGAGGGAATGTGTATGCATCGGACATGTGTCACCAATGAGATGACAAAATAGAGGGACTGAAGCACAAAATGCTCTCCTTTTATAAAGAACGAAAGAAAGAAGAATTGAACATTTGCTGTGACAGTTAACATAACTTCTATTGAACAGCTTTTTAATTTTAACAAAAATGAAGTAAAGAATTATTTCTATTGGTTTAACTGCTACATCACTACAAGTAGGCCTTTTAACTTCTTTTATGTCATTCGGGCATATAATTAGCCATTTATATACCTGGAACTAGGGGTATAATGACCATATTATAGTCGAGTTTCATACAAACTGGGAGGTAAATAATAGGCATCGACTCGACTATAATTTTCATTAAAATCCGACTATAATTTTCGATTCGACTTTAATTGTCATTATAGTCCGACTATAATATTATGACGTCAAATCTCAAAGGAAATAAAAAAAAAGCCACGAGTCAATTGGCCAATTATATGCCCAAATGATATAAACTATCGTATTATCCAAGGGATAAATAGCTTGATTATAGTCTCGGTACGTGAATATTCCTCGGGGCATAGCCCCTCGGACATTCACTTCGCCTCGACTATAATCGCGCAATTATATCCCTTGGTTGATAATATACTATTATTCACCGCAGTGCTTCCCTAGGGAGTTAAATACATTAATTTTTGGTGTCAAACTTTGTTTTGTTCAGAGAATTTGTTCTTGAGTAAACCAACTATGAAAAGTCGCTGTTTTGTTGTATGTTTCGTTGATTTGTTGCTTTGGTGAATAAAATAGCATATGCAACTGCTTGATGGTTTTTTTTTTTCCACTCGGGGGAATACATCCCTCACCTTCGGCTCGGGATGCGAACCTCCCCCTCGTTGATAAAAAAATTTCCCCGCAGTTACATAATCCACTATTATTTGAGTTGATGTACGGATTTAAAGAAATTGAGAAGCAAAATGTCTGTTACAGATTTACAGATATTTGTTTCCGTATCAATTTCTTTTCGACGCTAAATGTACCGTCTCGAACACTTGATAACAGAAATACAAAAGCTGTTAACTTAATGGATTTTAGAATTTGATGCTTTTTAATAATGAATTCACATTCGTAAATCAAAATTTAGATTTATTTGTAAATAAATCAGCATTTTAGTCATCGCACAAGGAGCCCGCATATTTATTTCAACTCATTTTTGTGAAAGATAAAATTCAGTCCATTATGAGAGATAATAAGCCGCTAAATTAATCATTTCAAATTTATGGTTATCCAATTCACTAAAACATAGTATACATGGAACGATAATAGAAATAGAGCTTTCAATTTTACCATTTTTAGTAAATTTCTCACTATCTTATCGTAAATGCTTTCCTACTCCAAGTAGTCATTATTATATAAAAACTTTTGACAAGTCTTTCATTCACTCCGGAAAAGGTAGTGGATTTTACATATTTGTGAATAACAAATGGGGTTGGGCTATCAGCACACATGCGATTAGCAAATAGGTGGAGAACCAGTCACTTCGTTCAATTTATCAGAGCTTCTACTGCAGATTAACGTGCGTAGCCTAGCATAGCGAGCTTGCCGAGTGCAATGCCTATTTTTCTACCTAAAATGAATAGCCTTGCAGCAACTCCTTCAATTTACCATGTATATTGGTGGGTTCTTTCGCAGTAAACCTTTCGGTGGGAACCTTTTGGTTCCTCAGAAATTCCTTTCAATTAACTAATAGAAAAGACCAGACTTATAAAAGAGTTCTTTATTGTAAGAAGAAGTTGGGCTATCAGCACACATGCGATTAGCAAATAGGTGGAGAACCAGTCACTTCGTTCAATTTATCAGAGCTTCTACTGCAGATTAACGTGCGTAGCCTAGCATATGCGAGCTTGCCGAGTGCAATGCCTATTTTTCTACCTAAAATGAATAGCCTTGCAGCAACTCCTTCAATTTACCATCTATATTGGTGGGTTCTTTCGCAGTAAACCTTTCGGTGGGAACCTTTTGGTTCCTCAGAAATTCCTTTCAATTAACTAATAGAAAAGACCAGACTTATAAAAGAGTTCTTTATTGTAAGAAGAAGTTTCCTAATAGAATGAGTCTGTACACTACGATCAAATAATTAATTGAATTATTACCCGTATACTAGATTCCACTGAACTCAACAGAACCAATACAACCAGATGCGTGACAGTTTATTGTTTTGATCTTTAAAAGTAATACTCAACGTGAAGTTACCTTCAGTTGCGACCAACGCTAATTTCATTGTGAGAAAATCAGCTGATCTGTTAACTTTTCAATGGAATCAGCTGCGTTTGGTAAATTTATCAATGAAATGGACGGGTTTTTTTAAATGAAGTTAGCTTCTTTCGCAACTTCAGCTAACTTTACGATTCTGCATATCATGCCACCATATCAAAAGTAGTGAACTCGTTCGGGTCTGAGAAGACTCAAATGCAATAGTTCCGTATATTTTAAGAGCTACTGTAAAAAGACCTTAAAAACTGCTATCAGTCGGTTATGCATACCTAGCAAGTGTGTAAAGTATTAGGAAACTAATATTTATGCTTCAAATATTCAGACTTATCGTCAAATGTCCAATTTCCTTATCGCCAGCAGCTAAATAATAGCAACTTTTGCAGCAAAGCGTATGATATTTTAATTTAATTGGACTAACTGAAAAAGTTTCAATTTTCATAACCAAAAATGGTAAAGGACGGTAATTCGATTTTAATTTAATGATGTCGGAATCAGATTATGTTGTTGGTTGACTACACAGGCAGGTTAATAATTTGTTTACATTGAAGTACTGTTCCATGGGTGTAGGTGGATGACGGTAGAACACTGCAGAAACCTTTGCTTAGATAAAATGTCTTGCAATAGAATAAAATAGCAAAGCGTCAGATACCAACACAGCGCAGCGGTCGAATGTCTTACGAACAATAGTAGATATGTAGATACGGACACAACGAAACATTTCGCATTTCATGTTTGCTTCAATTTATGTTAATTTTTTGTTAAAGACTGCTAATCTATACTTAATGTGTCATTGCTTTCGAATCTAGGAGAACTCAATATATTTTCTATAGTACAAAACCATGCACTAAGCAAGGTCATTGTCGCTTCGGTATCAGTGAATATACAAAAATTATTAGTTTCTATTTTAACGCGTTTTGGTTATCGTTTTTGTATTCTTTTTTGACATTGAAGTTATTGTTTACACCTATTGGGTCTATCCAAAAATAAAAAGATATGATAAGGAAAAATAACGGTGTTAGCTTTACGTCTTCAATTTATTTTCATTGGAATGATTCATCACTATTATGAATATAGAACGCGCCTGTAATTACAAGAAGTACACCGCCAATATATCCCCATCATATTTTAATTTATTGAGAAAGTATGCATCGAAAGATAATCGTATAGGTCGATCCACCCTACAAAACCAATCTCTCATAGCCAATTCAACAGTGTAGAATTTTTATTATAAGATCTTACAATTGAATGTTCATAGCAATAGATAATGTTATTTTTGCATACGTGTCGGACATAATTTTTACATACGTGTTATAAAAAAGGGGTATATTCTCTTGTTTAATTTGTTAATATTTGTTAATAATAATATTTTTTAGTTAAATCTTAGTTAAAATCACCTAATTAATGTCGATGAATGCTTTACATATAAACATTTGTTCAGAAATGTAAAATCAAAGGTATGTTAATGTGTTCATATGAAAGCTCGTAGTCAAAATTGACAATGAAAAAAAAAAATTTTTTTTCTTGAATAAAGAATTCCTGATGATGGCCATGGATACAGGCCGAAACGTCGAATTCAAAATTTTTGTTTCAATTTAAAACAAACTTTTTCCACATTGGCAATATAATCCCAGCAATACAATTTAATTTCTGCAATTTAAATATAACATTGCCAGCAATACAACGTAAAATCTTCAATTCATCACTAATTTTTGCAAACTTGTAGCCGTAGTGTAAACTTCATTATGCTTTTCTATGCGATGATATTGAGTTTCGCATGAAAGGATTTCTTGCACTGGTCGTCAGACTCTCAAGCAAGACAAATATATTTCTAGTATTAAACATTAGAATGATGTTGTTTTGGACACAAGATCGCAAACACACCTGTTCTCGATAGAGACAATGTCCCAAACGTCAAAATAACATGAATTTGGGTACTAAATAAATGTCAGGTTAATAAATGTTTATCAGAAGAAAAATTTCGTATTACACTCCCTAGTCGATGTAATTTGACATCCGAATGACGCGCGCATATGATAATAGGACGGAAAACAGCAGATTGAAAAAAATATTTATATCATTCGGGCATATAGTTAGCCATTTATATAACTGAAAGTAAGGGTATAATGACCATATTATAGTCGAGTTTCATACAAACTGGGAGGTATATAATAGGCATATTATGGTCGACTCGACTATAATTTTCATTATAATCCGATTATAATTTTCGATTCGACGTGTATATAGACGTGTATATAAGCGGTAATAGTAAACTCGGAGCTTCGCTCCTCTATGTAAGGAATTGTTTGCCGCAGAAATCATTCATTACATGAGGGGTAAATTTTGTGATATGAGTCGAACTCACAAGCGTGTATTTAAGCAACAAACTTTGCAAACTGTTATTTTCGCACGTGCAGAGATTGCGTATCCGAGCCGAAGGCGAGGTAGCGCAAGTTGCAAGTGTCAAAATAACAGTTTCCAGAGAGTGTTGCTTAAAAACACACGAATGAGTTTGAGAGTTCACAAAGTTGATTCTGAATTAATGAAGCACACAATGTAAGTTATTTTTTTTTGGCTTACCATTCGGAAAATGAGCATTATATGTATGTTTATCTATCCCCTAAGGCAAAGGAAAAAATCACTTTAGCAGCACTCCAGTTGACATTCTCTCAGAATTTATATTAAATACACACGATATTTTTTATTTTATTTATTTAGCGTATGGTGTTTTTACATCTATTACAATTCTTATATTACATATACATAGGACTTATATCTATTACTGGCTGAGTTAATCTTTTTCACAGTTAATTGTTGTGTTGATGTCTGCAGGGAGGATGACCTAGCCAACTGGTTCGGCAAACGAAGGTAGATGACATTTCGTCTTTCGACAGACCCATTTTGTAAAAGTATACTGGGTTGCCATCATTCACATTTTTAATATTATGCTCGCAGGTTGTAGGCGCCATCTTATGTGCTGATTTGTAATGACAGGTTCCATCGCTGGGGAGGTCGAATCAAACACACCGATGCACAATTTCTTGTTGAATTGTTCTGGTCCACGCTGTTGGTTCACCTATTGTCCAACAGGTGACGCTCCAGTAGTCCAGTAGTAGCTCTCCATATGCGAGTGACTTCACATATTTTGTGTACCTTATTTTATGTCCCGACATCGAATAACGAGACTACCCAATTTATAAAGCTTGGGTGAACTGAGAGACGTTGAACAGTCTATAATTTCTTAGGGAAAAATTCCCCGTTCTGGAGATCTCGGTGGAAGTCCAGTGCGTTCACCACTAGACCACCCGTCCTATATTTTATAACACGCGGTAACTGTAATTTCTTGAAAAATTAGAAAAACATCCAAACCAGGGTGTCAAACCAAACGATATATTGTTATGACAGTGTTTGTTCAACAATAAACGATACTCTTACAATATTGTTTATTCAACAAACAACATTGTTACGATATTGTTAATGAAACGACAATCCAAACGTTATCGAATAGCGACATGTAATACACTTTCGCTCCCTAGGGACGTAAAACATATTAATGCATTCGCTGTCGGTGTGTAAGTAGAGTGTATAAGTTGGTTAAGACCGGATATTAGTCAGTTAAACCAACACACCTAAAAACGTGAACGGTTAAACTAAACACCTCCAGCTTATGCATTAAAACATCGTACTTAATATAAGTGTATATAAGCGGTCATACTAACACTCGGAGCTTCGCTCCTCGTACGTATACACCGCTTATATACACGTCTATCCAGTAATATACTATTACTTCCCTTGGGACGAAAATAACTTTCGTCACGGAGTTATTTGTGTTTCTAATATTGTGGTACACACATTAATCAAATCATCATTGGAATTAAAACGATTTATTTTGTATCGAGTCACCTTAGACTTTACTATATAAGCAATGCATTTTGTTCAATGTTTAGCATTCAATTGACTAGTTCCCATAATATCCCAAAAGATCCTACATGAACGATTTCCGCGGGGAGTAAACAAACGTGCATGTAATGCCAAACTTTCTGAGGGGATAGTCAAAAAAATATGTTTTGGTACCCTTAAAGGAAAATGTCCATGTCCAACTTGACAAAAATTAATTTTGAACTAGTGCCAATAAATATTTCCGTTAAAATTTTATTTACATCCAGCGGTTTCTAGGTGGCCATGCATAGGAACGACTGGAAAGAAAATATTTTCTCTCTGTCGTTCTTCTTTTAATGGTGACAAATCATTTATATGATACAGTAGTCCAGTAAAGTTAATTTTTTGATTACTAATTGTGTTGCTAGTGCTGTCCGGCTTATAATTTTTTTACGTATTAGCTTTGTCTCAATTTTCGAAATTTACGACGTCAAACTTCTTCCTCCCTCCCTTTAATTGAAGTATGTTTTCCTTCACAAGTAAGGCGAACTTTCATTTTTTCGTAACTACATTACAATAGACAGTTCTTAACCAAAATAGATGGCAGCATATTCTATGCACTTGACATTTGAGGCAGACAAACTTATTTGAGAATTTTGACATTTGACATTTCATAGTATCGACGTTACGACGATAGTAAATGTTGCAGTGGCGGAATGCTAACAAAAATTCTTTTAAATCCAACATTTGTTGCTCATTGAATCTACTTCACTTAACAATTGTAAGGAAGTTAAATATTTAAAGAAAAAATACAAAGAATGAAGGTTAGTGTCCACCAATTTCAGTCGAAGTCATTTAGTGGGTAGAGTTATTCACTTGGGTTTATTTACATCATTAATCACATTGTGACGTCATGACGCAATACAATCGAATAATGTTGCATATATCCATTATCCAATCCATTTCTGATCTGTGCTACAAGCGAATGTTTTAACATTATACATTTCAAGTATTTCTAAGTGACTTAAAGCATATGCAATTTAAGTGGTTCGTGCAACATTACACATAAAAAACTATTGAAGAACCATAATTTTGGTTCTCCGATCAGATTTTGAAAAGAGCAAAAATAATTGCCGCACAAATTTGTGCATCAAAAACGTACATTAAAATCAAATTGACCATTTACGTCAATGTCAGTTGTATGTAACTAAATCAATCCATATAAAGAATTTTACGTTTTTGTGCAAGTGATTACATTATTTGTTGAGCAAAAGATTTAAATTACATACGCATTCACCAAAGTGAAGATGGATAAGGAAACATAGCGTTCGGGTTTATTAATCAGCCTTTCCTAATGATTTTAACATGCGGTTTTAATTAGCTATGGGGCTGTTCATAAGTGACGTCACGCTATAAAATCCACAAACTTCATAACTCCAAACTGGTGAGACATTTTGTTTATAGTACTCTGGCTA
>CM055403.1:57546873-57561367 GCA_029228625.1 Pseudolycoriella hygida | reverse complement strand
CCCCCCAAACACACCCCCTGTTTGGGGGGGGGGGGGTAGCCAGAGTCCTATAAACATAATTTGCTGTCCTGCATGAGTTATGACCTTTTTATGGGTACTCATTTTTTATAGCAAGCGTGACGTCATTTGTGAATGGCCCCTATTCTTTCTGTTTGTTGCTGTTCACAACTGAACAAAGAAAAATCCCAAGGAATTTTCTTGAATAGAAAATTTTAATGGTTCCAAATAAAAACTACATGAAATATACATTTATATGTACAAAGGCTTTTAAAATGTATATTTCGTGAATAAATTTTCTTTAGTCAGTCTAATAGTCAGTTTCTCCATATCACTAAGAAGGTCACCTGTGAGACAGTAGTGTACGTTGACTAGTAGCTTCGATTGGACCAAAAACATTTTCACTCCTGTAGCTTTTATAGTCATAGCCAGGCAGACCATGCGTATAAACAAGATATGCAAAGAAGTAAAAGAGAATTAATCCTTCAGTTCACTCAGAAAGTGTGTACATAAAAGGGATATCTCAAATAATAATCAAAGCGATTTCTTCCCATTTCCACGTACAAGTGAATTCGCGGGGTGTGGCATTTTTATTTTATTTACAAATCTGATGTATCTAACCGCTTACACCGAATGCATCAATTAAATCTGCAATCAAGACATTCTATTCATTCCGCATTCAATTAACTCTTACAAATTGTACACTTTCGCCGTCACTGTGCATCTCTTATTCCAACATGAATCTGCAGAGGAAACCCCGACAAGTCCATATATGGACATAGACACACTACATTTTATTTTTTTTTTTCGTTTGTAGAGACATTATTTGTGTATACGCTCGTAAACGTAACGTAATATACATACACATAGAACGCGATGGTAAGACTGTATTACGTTACTCACACGCAAACAGCACGATTCAACACTCATGCAAGTAGACGAAACCTTTTCCATACATAGTATGAATTCGATGACCGTTTCGTATGGTTTTTATCTTTTCTTTCAAATTTTGATATAGGAATCATTGTCAAGATACGCGAAGTGTCGGTTTTTTTAAGTATAAATGCAGTTAGTTTCGAAGAGGCTTATGTTATGTTGTCTCTGTAAGTTGAACGGTAATGATGTTTTTGTGTGGGGAAATTGATACGGTCTTGTAAACAAATGCGATAATACATATATATACAGACGGTGTGTTGTTGGATCGAAACGGTTTCTGTTTATTATACTTTCGGAAGTGAAAGAGTGCGAATCCAATATATTGACATTGATTGTAATTATATCAAATTTCGAATTAAAGAGTTGTAGTAAGCGTTTCTTGTCATTTATTCAATCAAAAAGGATACACACATCTCAAAATGGTAAATATATTTATTGCAATTTACTTATTAGAAATCAATGAAACGGTCCGGCATTAATCATTCTTACAAAAATCCATCGAATTGATTATCCGACTGTTCGAGACAATATGATTCAGTCTAAATCATTCGAGGAATTGAAACGAATAATCGTCTCTCACCTACGATGACTAATTTATTTTGTTGTTTTCTTTCGAATTTTAATATTTCGAGATAACCGTCGATCAATGAGACTTTCGCAATTCATGTGATAATTTTTTTATTGTTAAATACCGGGGTCGTTATGAGAGTTTACTATACCTGGTGCTGAACAACTTGACAGAAAAAAAATTCGTTAAGACCGAGTCAGATAAATTTCTCATCATTTACAAAGAAATATTTATTTGTAATGAAAATGTGAAAAATTGAAAAAGCGTTATGTGTGTTTGATTCATTGGTATTTGGTAGATCTAGTATATAAGGTACTTTTTTTTAATAGATTTTTTCGATACTTCCCTGACAGAGAAATGTGGCGAGGTAGAACGCTTATGTGAAAGACAGCTTGACTGTATGGGAGAGAACCAGGCCAATTTTGTACGTAATTCTCTCCCATGGAACCCAGCTGTCATTCACATAAGCGTTCTACCACGCCACAGGTGTACCAACTTAACATTTCTCTGTTCTCTGATCTTCTCATTAAATTTCTTATTCGGTCGTCCTTCTCGGGTTACTTTTTTTGAATTCATGATGATTCTTTATTATGCCAAATATATGTTTAAGGCCGTAAAACCTTTTTAAATTACATATATGTGTCGCGGTACAAATCCAATAACAAAATGGAAAATAAATTCATAACTCATTGATCAAAAGATCACTAAAAAGGAAAAGAAGGAAAAACATTATAAGCAGGAGCAAAATGCATCGTAAAACTCCATCGAACGGATCGCATTCCAAAGAGGCGTCTCCCTGGTTGTCTGTAATATGATTAGGATGAGTAAGGATGAGGATGATTGATCAGAAACAAATAGAGATTATGTAATGTCGTGTGCAGAGAAAAAAATAAGAAGTAGTGTAGTGTTAGGGAGGTGTGCAGATTAATTCCGGCTTCCCATGCCATAGAATTCCCGGCACGCACGCTTAAAGCCAGTTAACGATAGCCTGCATTTTATCGCACCAGGCAGTGCGTTATACTTCGCCATTCCACGGACAAACATAGAACGATTAACTACGTCTCTGTCATTGCATGGCAGCAACAGATTAAACGTCCAAATAGATGAGCCAAAGTTAAGCCTCTCATAAACATAAGTCGGTTCTTTCGACAAGATAATTTTATGCAGGAAGGTAGAGGTGAGATAATCAAAGTATGAGAACAAATCAGCTCCGAGAAGATAATTGCTAAAACTCGACACGGGCTCATATCTGCCAATACCGTAGACAAGCCTAATACATGCATTGAAGGGTTTCATAAAAATGTTCTTAGTGATAGCACTCAGCTCACCAAAAACAGGGCAGCAGTAGGTAAGATGTGGCATTAGGAGAGACTTGACAATGAGCTTCTTAGTCTCTTGAGGAATAAAACGAGCATTCGGCCACATATTTCGAAGGCCGGCAAAAATTTTAGAAGAGGCAGGTTGAGCATGTTGAACCCACCCCATCTTGCTATCTACTATCAGTCCCAGGTCTAGAACACTATCCTCATACACAATTGTTACTCCATCAAATTCGATCTCTGGAATATCTTTCACCCAGCTGCTGGTTGAGGCAACCATCGCCTTTGTCTTGCCAGCATTCAACATCAACCTGTTTTCTTTCGCCCAAGTCTTCACCGCCACTAGGTCAGAATCCAACATACGAATGTCAGCAGAGACTCTGTCCACATGGATCGCTCCATACACCTGAAAATCATCAGCGAAAAGATGGCATTTGCAGTGAGTTAACCGCTGAGGAAGATCATTAACAAAAATAGAAAATAGCAATGGTCCCAGTACTGAGCCTTGGGGCAAACCACACCAAAGGCCAAGAAATTGGGGCTGGTAACCATTGATATTGACACATTGTGAACGACTCGATAGGTAGCTTCGCATCAAACCAACTGAATCAGACGAAAAACCACACCTCGATGATAGTTTATTAAGAATTCGTCTACTTTTTTAACAAATCTTTCTCTAGCAAAGGGGTGTGTAAATTCTAACAAATGATCTATCCCGTAGAAACTTCTTCAACGGGCGGCTTCGGCTCAGTATGGAAGCTTTTTGCCCTCTTCGATATTCAGGAACCGCCCGTTAAAAAATTTGTAAGTACAGGCTAGCACAGTACTTTGAAAGACTTTCAAACGGACTCCCTCTTAAGTAACATCGGAAAGAGAACTCTGAATATGACCCTGACTTTCATTGAGTGAGTGAATTGGGTGAATCAAATTGAGTCAGCAGTTTTATCTCTGGAAAAGCAACGATACTCAGCGAAAGTTTGGTGGATTTCTTTAGAGAAATACATCATTTTTCATCGATTTGAGTTCGGAATGAGTTGATGATCTTGGATTTACACAAAAGATTATCAAAAGTTTGTTTCTACTCATCTGTCAAGAAAAAATTGGGATGTCACAGCAGGAGATTTTCCTATGTTTTTGAAGAACTGAAATTGCTATTTTTGAGTTAACAGGAAGCGCAATTTATTTGCAAATAAAATCAAAAGAAATGTTTAATGATACCGATGATATGAAGAAATTATTTGCATTTTGTTTTTAACTCCAAAAATTATTTGTTGAAATCTTTGATTCGCTGAATAATTGAGATGATTAAGTAGCGGTTGGTAAGGGTCATGGTCTCTATCTATAAGCTATAGTTCTCAAAGATTTTTGTTAGTGCGAAATTTCTGTAAGTTTTCAAAGTTATTTTGACGTTATGACGTTAATGCATCACAAGGTCAAGGTCATCTTTACATTAAACATGCTTCATCATTTTTAAGATTCGTACTCAGTATAAGGGCTCACCTTCCAAATCCGGAGGCACAATATACGGAGACGACAAAATCCGGAGGCGTCCGTTTCCACTGCGGTCAAAATAAGGATGCGTCAAAATCCGGAAGATACAAAATCCTAAGCCGTCATAATCCAGAGGCGTCATGTTACACATGGTTGTCCGGATTTTATAGCGTTCGTAATTTAAGCCTCAGGATTTTGTATCCTAGAATGAAAAATCGTACTTCAGTGGCGGCAGTCTATTATATGCAATATTGGGGAGCTCTGCCCCCTCACCTACGCGCCTGAGGCGGGTTTGGTAACACGCTGCAGGCGGCCGTACACACTGAAAGAGAGACATTCCCCGCTTTTTTCTCTCACGGCCTGCGGCGCAGTATTGTTGATAAACTATTAATTTGTATGAATAAACTTTAGCTGCTGTGATACATACAACTTCGTCCAGATTTCATCCGGATCTCGATATCACTTCCGTATTTTGACGCCTACTACTTTTGACATCTCCGAATTTCGACGTCTTCTGATTTTGACGCTTCCGTATTTTGACTCCTCCGGGGTTTTCTTCCTGATTTTGATGCCTCTGGACTTGAAAGCGGCACCAACTACTACGCTTATCATTAAGTTTGTAACAATCCGAATTTGGACACGTCCGTTACGGTTAAAAGATGCTTGATAAGCAACTCGACATCTTTAGCAATTTAGACATGAGAGCCACCCGAAACCGAAAAAAAAAACAGTCGGCGGCGATTCAAACTCGGCTTAAAACGGCGGCTGGACACTCTCATGTCTGCCTTGAACGATATTTTAAAAGTGAAGTCCAGTTCAAAGGATTATGAGGCTTTCAGTCGTGGCCGGTTGGAAGGGTGATGTGAGGAGGTCACGTTTTAAAGAAACTAAAAAATGTTTTTTTTACATTTCGTGAACGCTCACTTTCTATAGCGATGCCGATGGAATGAGCCAGTAGAATAGCTGAGAATCTAATTAACAACATTTCTGCGATTATAATAGGGTAAATGCACCAGTTATCGGCCATGTAGTATTCTCCTGCCAAACCATAGTTTTACCAGTTACCGGCTACATTTCGCATTGAAATATGGCCGATTACTGGTGCTGGCCGGAGGCTACTACACGGCTGATAACTGGTGCATTTACCCTGGATGATGGCTCGCATCAGTTTGGCATTGGGCATCAGTCAAAAATAGTCACCGACAAACGGTGTTGCCATCATCAGCTATAGAAGATTACAGTTCGATATAAAAAGTGTCACCGACTGACAGTAGCGCCATCAATTAATTTCATAGATGTGGTTCAACAAGTAACTGATTCCATCGTCTATTATTATCGGACTCATACCAACAGATCGATTCACTTGAAAAAATTCAGAAATGTTCGAACGATGGGAACAATTCCTATTTTCGAGAGTGTATGATCGAAAATTTCGGAAACTGTTCGAAATTCTCTCTTTGAATTGCAATGCTTCTTCCTGCTTGATGACTTTGTGGCAACACTTAAGTCACAGTCGACGTTAATTGAGCGCTTATACATTGTGGTCCTTGGAGGACTGCTAAAGTAGGGAACATTAACATTCTCGCACTTGTTTTTACGTTAATCAACAAAATTGTATTTTCCGTGAAATTCTTTTGTGTTCCCTTCGCTTGAGTGAATGTCGTTTGCATCTGCCTCAGACAATTCAGCGTTCGGCGAAAACACTACTAAGTTTGTTTACAATGCTATTAAGCGGAAACGTTCTAAATATTGGAACAGTTGTGTGATTTGTACAAAATATTGATTTCTTAACGACTTCATCTCAATTACTTTCCGAGTTCACTCACCACACCTGTTACCAATTTGCCTCATATTTCACTCCACACTACGATCGATAATTTTCACATGTGAGCAATGCGAAAAAAAACCAAAAGAATTCGGATCGAAATAAATGACTGACAAGTAACAAAAAATAGTTTTAGTTCAACAGATTAGCAAAAACCCCTATTCCCATTTGGTGTGTAATTTTGAACGTCAAGAAGAATATAATTTTGCACTGAATAAATGGCAGTGAATTAATTCATTTTCTTTTACTTTTACAGGCGTCTGGAGTAACTGTATCAGATATTTGTAAAACGACTTATGAAGAAATCAAAAAGGATAAAAAGCATCGTTACGTCATCTTCTACATTCGTGATGAGAAGCAAATCGACGTCGAAGTAGTTGGTAACCGCGATGCCGAATATGATTCATTTTTGGAAGATATCCAAAAAGGTGGTGCTGGTGAATGCCGGTTAGTATATTTTTTTCTTTTAATTTCAATTGAAATACTTTTGTTGCCGTATTTGTTTTACGAAAGAGAACATTTTTCTCTTCAATGGCATGATAAATGAGTTTTCAAGACGAGTCCCATATTGAAAATCGAATTTTGGTTACAAAAAATATCTGCGAGATGCGCCAAGTGCGATTTATATCTAGAATTTCATCTAAATAGCATATTTTTGCGGAGTTGGGCTCGAGAAAAAATTCAAACTTCAAATTGTGTTTGGAGACTTTATTAACTTCCTCTTATCTTCTTTAGCGCTGCTTGGGAAAAGTGATACCAAATGGCGTGGTCTACATTAGACGACAAAGTATTCCGCGGATCCAATAATAGAGAGTTCGGGCAAAGTCACTTATAGCCAAATTTATAACATATGTATACGTATAGCTATTTGTTTTGAGTTATATGTTTACGTTATAAGTTAACATTATAAGTTGATAGCCCAGATCAGTATTGTAACTGATCCAGACTAGTACTAATCAGTTCCAAAACTGATCCGCATCAGAACTGATTAGTTTCAAAAATAATTTGTATTATTAATTTTGAAACTAATCAGTACCTTGATTCGTATCACTTTTAAAACTGATTGTTTCTCATTCGGATCAGTTTTAAAACTGATTAGTACTGATAAGGATCAGTTTTAAAACTGATCAGTACTGACCCGGATCAGTTTCGAACCTGAGCAACACTGATCAGGTTCAGTATCGAAACTGATCAGTACTGATCCGATTCAGTTTCGAAACTGATCAGTACTGATCCGATTCAGTTTAGAAACTGATCAGTACTTATTCGGATCAGTAATAAAACTGATCAGTACTGACGTGGGTCAGTTACAGATCTGGGCTATAAACTTATAACTTGTATCGTAAACTTGTAACTTGTAACTTATAAATTATGACTCATAACTCGTAACGTAAACTTATAACTTATATGGTAAACTTGTAACTTTTAAAGCGAACATTTAACTTATTACTTATAGCTATATGTATTGGCTATAAGTCGCTTTGCCCAAACTCTCTAACAACGTCATCTAGGCTTTAAGTTACTAACTTCATAATGATAGAGTGCTTACGCGGAGGGGAGGGGGAGGAATTGTAATATTGAGAAAATATAGTTACGTTTACGTTACGTGTTACGCTATCATTGAGTTTGTTGGGATCAAAAGTCGGGCTATTCAAACTTTCAAAATCACCGATGAAATTATCGAAGAATAGCTGTACCCACTCTAAGAGTGCCAAACCCTGTGATGATGCTGGATTAAGTGTGTGTGTGTTTAATGGTAGATTCGTTCTATTGTTGCAGTGTTGTGCAAGTTTTAGAGTTCAACGATTTCGCGGGATATGTAAATAACATTTTTTAGGATCGCAAAATATCTAAAACGCATTTTCTGGAAGCTACGATTTTTTGAGGGGGTGATTTCATCATTAACTTTACTTGCCCATTACATGGGACTTAAAATACCACTTAACATCTAAATTTGAGAAACGCCTTAGTGATGATGTTTTGTGGTGGTAATAATGTGATATCCCCTCATGTAGAGGGTTAGTCTAGTCATTTGCTTCCTGTGATGAAAGAGGCTATGTTAGTTATCGGTATCTTCCGAAATTCTTCAATGGTAGGGTAAAAGTCTCCAGACCACTTCACCCTTAAGTTGACGAGGCCTGGAAAGTGTAGCAGGAAATGCTTTGCTATTTCTGGTACGTCGCACCTTCTGCAGTTCGGGTCGCTACTCAGTCCCATTTTGTTCAGATGGTATCTCAGTGTGTTGTGACTCGTAAGCATCCCCACTGTCCACCTCAAGTTTTTCCTGTTAAGGCTTAAGCGGTTCTTAGTAGTTTGTGGTTTACATCAATCCAAGAACTCCATAGCCTGCCTACAGCAGTTTACCCCTTCCCAAAATTTTTGGTGCCTTTCGCTAGTCCGCCTTTTTATAAGTCCCATAATCAGTCCGGTTTTAATTCCTAGGGCTGATTCAGGTCCAACAAAGATTGTTTCGCCAGCTCATCAGTCCTCTCGTCACCTAAAATATCTGAGTGTCCCGGAACCCATACCAGAGATACTTTATTGTTCTCTGAGAGGGCGTCCAGTGCCACTCTAGTTTATAGACTCACTATATGTACAAATTACAATTCCGACCGCTAAGGTCTCTGCTTGGAATACTGACGGGTATACTCCAAGAGGTATTGAGACATTAGGCCCTAAATCCTCGCAGAAAATACCCGCCCGTTCCTCCTACCATCTTAGAATCATCTAGTAAAGATGGTAATGCCTCCTGTTACCGGAGTGTTTCTGCCCTGCCACTCTTCCCGACTCGGAAAGATTGCTTCAAAGTTCCTTTCAAACCGAAATATTGTTTCCATCCTGTCTGAAGGCATTGACATCTCCTCAAAGTATCTCACTAAAGAGTTTAGTATACTCGCGTGACCTATCTTCCTTCTTCTTCTTTGAATAAAACGTTCGAAAGTATTGACTGCTGAGTTCGAAATTAGCGCTATGACAGCGCGGGAAAAATGCCTTTCAAAATTTGAATCAATTTCGAGTATACGACGGTTGGTGTCTCAGATATCTTCGAAAATTTCGCTAAACAGTATAGATGGCAACAGTCATGGGGTTGTGTCTAAGCTAAATGGTATGGTGTCCGAGCTTTTAAATCGCGAGCCATTGACCACTTTCGTAGAGTCTTGCCACAGTTCGCGCTTCACAAATAGGCCGATGGGCTCTAGTGAACGTAAGACCTCCTGCGCCGCTGTAGGAGTCGAAGTCATCGCTCCTGTTATGCTCAGACGAGCAAGTCTTTGTACTTTGGTTAGCTCTTTGGCTACGTACGCCGCGTCTGTTTTATGAGACCTAACCATGCTGCCGTAACATAGAATTGGCCTCACTATCGCCTTGTACATCCATTGTAAAACTGAAGGTCACAGCCTCCAATTTTCCCGAATGCACTGCGACAACGCCAGAAAATTCTCAGTGCTTTACTGACCCTTTCTGCTCGGTGGTCCTTCCAGGTCAGTTTTTTATCACTCCTAGGTATTTCACCTTCTCGGCGAGTACTAGTTGCTTCCCAGAGAGTTTGGACAGCTCTTCGTGAACAACACGAGTCCGGTTTTATCAGGGTTTACCGATAGTCCTGATTCCTCGCGCCATTTTTCAACCAAGAGAAAAGCTTTCTCCATCAGCTGACCAACAGTTTTCGCGATCCCCCGTGAGAGTACACCTGCAAGTAAAAGAATTTGCTCATCAAAAGTGAACGAATCCATGATTTATATCCTTTCAATGTCTCTTTCTTTCTCAATATCGTCATTACAATGCTAAGTTTCAAAATATCCAAATCTCCAATTTCTCTCTCTCTCATTTTTTATTCGCATGTTCATATAAAAAATTTAGCATTCACGTAACTAATGTCACGGGTTGGTTCCTTGAACTTCACTGCAAAAATAAGAGTTTGGAAGAGTATTAGGGTATATGAATGTTGCTTCCTAAAAATTCCTTACTTTTTCCAAATGAAATACTTTGCTCCTTCCAGATGTAATACTTTCATTTTTGCGATTTTCTTTGTATTTTAGATTCTCTTCTAGGTTTATGAATGGCGAGAAGAATTCCCTGCGTAATGAGAAGTTCCTAAGAATAAGAATTCCCTAGGAATCTGAATAAGAATTTCCTAGGAATAAGAATTCCCTAGGAATAAGAATTCCCTAGAAATATGTACTCTCTAGGAATAAGAATTCTCTAGAAATACAAATTCACTAGAAATCAGAATTCCTTAGGAATAAGAATTTTCTAGGAATAAGAATTCCCTTGGAAATAAGAATTCCCTTCGGAATAAGAATTCCCTGGGATCTAGAATTCCCTAGGAATTAGAATTCCCTATGAATGAGAATTCCATGGGAAATAGAATTCTCTAGGAATAAGAATTCACTGGAAATCAGAATTCCCTAGAAATAACAATTCCTTGGGAATAAGAATTCCCCAGAAATAAGAATTCCCTTTGAATAAGAATTCTCTAAGAATAGGAATACCCTCGGAATAAGAACTCCCTAAGAATAAGAATACCCTCGGAATGAGAATTCCCTGGGAATAATAATTCTCTAGAAATAAGAATTTTCTAGGAATGAGAATTCACTAGGAATTAGAATTCCCTAGGAATTAGAATTCCCTAGGAATAAGAATTCCCTAGGAATAAGGATTCCCTAGGAATAAGAATTCCCTAGGAATAAGAATTCCCTAGGAATAAGAATTCCCTAGGAATAATAATTCCCTAGAAATGTGAATTCTCTAGGAATAAGAATTCTCTAGAAATAAGATTTCACTAGAAATCAGAATTCCTTAGGAAAAAGAATTTTCTAGGAATCAGACTTCCATAGGAATAAGAATTCCCTTAGGAATAAGAATTTCCTTAGGAATAAGAATTCCCTCCGGAATAAGAATTCCCTGGGATTTAGAATTCCATAGGAATTAGAATTCCCTAGGAATGAGAATTCCATGGGAATAAGAATTCTCTAGGAATAAGAATTCACTGAAAATCAGAATTCCCTAGAAATAACAATTCCTTGGGAATAAGAATTCTATACGAATAAGAATTCCCTTGGAATAAGAATTCCCTTGGAATAAGAATTCTCTAGGAATAAGAATTCCCACAAACAAAAATTTGCCTATTGGCCTATATAGTATTAGGGATTCTCGAAGGGTTTTTTTGAGCAAATCGTCTTCAACTTTCAAACTTCTAACAATGCAGTGTCTCTAAGGGGGTTCTTAATAAAGATTTTTCACCACTTTCGAGGTACAAACATTCATTCAACAGATTTTATACCTGAATACGCAAAAGAGTGTAAATCTTTACGGCATTAGACATCAGACAATCTCTGCGAGACATTTTCGTTTTGGAGTTTATGTCCATGTCCATCCATAATCAATGATAAATCTTTCTTACAGATATGGTCTCTTCGATTTTGAATACATGCATCAATGCCAAGGTACCTCTGAAAGTTCCAAAAAACAAAAGCTTTTCCTTATGTCATGGTGTCCGGACACAGCTAAGGTAATTAATTCATCAACGAATGAAATGATGTAGAAAACTAATGTGATCGTTGTTTTTGACAGGTCAAAAAGAAGATGTTGTACTCTAGCTCATTCGACGCATTGAAAAAATCATTGGTCGGCGTCCAAAAATACATCCAAGCAACTGATTTATCTGAGGCTTCACGAGAAGCTGTTGAAGAGAAATTACGCGCCACCGATCGCCAATAAGTTTCTTCATTTTTGTTTTTTTTTCTTTTTAATATATTTTCTTCAGTAATATTTGTTTTTCTCGGACGATGACCCAATTTTAAACGCACATAAACAAATCAGCCACCATCCAATTGAAATGAAAGAATTGCGCGTGTCAATGAAGAAATAATTATATAATAATCCCTCTCATCATAATGTATTCTAAACATCCAATTATTAAAACTGAAAGAAATTATTTTTTTTTTCTCTCCATTTTGTTTCGTTTTAATTTTAAATTATTTAAAAAGAAGAGCAAATAACTGAAATAGTGAATTTCAAAGTAGGTATTTCTTTCACTTTATCGCGTTTTTTTAAATGAATATGCATTTTTTTGTGACTGGTACACAATAGATTTTTTTGTTAAAAAAACGTTTTCTTTAAAAACAAAAATTTTAAACGAAAAATCTTAAAAAATAAAAAATAAACTTAACAAATACACATACACCTCTACAGAAGACACAAAACGTTTGTAAACCTGAAATTGTCAAATTCATATAAAAAAAGGAAAAAAACAAAAAAATATTTCACATAAGAATTTTTTTATATAAAAAATTTGTAATTTATGATTTAATTGTAAACTAATTGTCGCTAAGAGGGGTGTAACAATAAAATAAAAACAAGTCAAAATGAGTCATAAATAAAACATTTTTTTATTAACATCTTTCGTGATTCTTCTGGTTGACGCTTTCCCTCGCTTTTTATTTAAATCAGCGCTAGTATTTGTCTGTCCCAGATAGCGTTCGGGGATATCACATACTCAATCCTGACTTCTTTGATAGGAGAAAACGGTCTTCTCTTTGTAATCCCTAAATGCCTGTTGCTATGCTTACTGATTCCCAGGAATTCTTATTCTGAAATTCAAATTGCTCAAAATTTTGAATGCATGAAATCTGATTCATCGAGATTTCTGATTTCTAGGTAATTTTTATCACAACAAAAACCCTTTTAAAAGGGAAATGTGACGCAAGTCGTTGTCCCTTCTTCCAAAACAACTGATATCAATTTGGGTGACGCTGAACGCTTCGAAACGCAAAAAAACTTTCAAAATATTTTCACATTTGAATAAAAAAATGCGTCACAAATGCCGGACCCCCAGCGTTATAGTTTTTCTGTTCTTTCAGCTTTCACACTGCAAAAATTTGACTTTATGGGATGTATGGCGTATTTTTGTACAGGAAATCAAATTTTTGCGTATGAAAGCTGAAAGCGTAGAAAAATTATAACGCTGGGGGGTCCGGCATTTGTGACGCATTTTTTTAATCAAATGTGAAAATATTTTGAAAGTTTTTTTGCGTTTCGAAGCGTTCAGCGTCACCCAAATTGATATCAGTTGTTTTGGAAGAAGGGACAACGACTTGCGTCACATTTCCCTTTTAAAAGGGTTTTTGTTGTGATATCAATTGTTTTGGAAGAAGGGACAACGACTTGCGTCACATTTCCCTTTTAAAAGGGTTTTTGTTGTGTTATCAGTACTTTTGGAAGAAATTGAAACCGATCAAAAATATCAAAAAAGCCTGATGGAAGTTGAAAAGTGCTAGAGAAATCCACAAAAATCCTTAAGAATCCCTTAAACCTAGGAAGCTCCATTGCATGACCTCACTCATGTCGAGAATAACCGAAAAATATCAAAAAACCTGATGGAAGTTGAAAAGTGCTAGAGAAATCCACAAAAATCCTTGAGAATCCCTTAAACCTAGGAAGCTCCATTGCATGACCTCACTCATGTCGAGAATAACCGAAAAATATCAAAAAACCTGATGGAAGTTGAAAAGTGCTAGAGAAATCCACAAAAATCCTTGAGAATCCCTTAAACCTAGGAAGCTCCATTGCATGACCTCACTCATGTCGAGAATAACCGAAAAATATCAAAAAACCTGATGGAAGTTGAAAAGTGCTAGAGAAATCCAAAAAAATCCTTAAGAATCCCTTAAACCTAGGAAGCTCCATTGCATGACCTGACTCATGTCGAGAGTAACCGAAAAATATCAAAAAACCTGATTGAAGTTGAAAAGTGCTAGAGAAATCCACAAAAAATCCTTAAGAATCCCTTAAACCTAGGAAGCTCCATTGCATGACCTGACTCATGTCGAGAGTAACCGAAAAATATCAAAAAACCTGATGGAAGTTGAAAAGTGCTAGATAAATCCACATAAATCCTTAAGAATCCCTTAAACCTAGGAAGCTCCATTGCATGACCTGACTCATGTCGAGAATAACCGAAAAATATCAAAAAACCTGATGGAAGTTGTAAAGTGCTAGAGAAATCCACAAGAATCCACAAGAATCCCATAAACCTATTAAGCCCCATTGGATGACCTCACTCATATCGAGAATAACCGAAAAATATCAAAAACTCTAATGGAAGTTGAATACCTCACTCACCCAACTGTGACACGCACACACATACACATTATTTTATATGGGATTTGTATGGGAGCTTCCAGGAGCCCTAGCGCCCAAACGAAGCCGGTGACCCCACTTTTTTAAAATCTTAGATGGCGTGGAATGCCCATCCGAAGGTCCCTGCAAAATTTCAAGAAAAGATATCGAGCCGTTTTCGAGAAAACTCCTAAAAAGTGGGTTTTCATACAAATGGCTCTGGAACTAACTAACTAA
>CM055403.1:57452260-57546373 GCA_029228625.1 Pseudolycoriella hygida | reverse complement strand
GACAATTGAATTGTACACTGCATATAGTCAACAAATAAAAAAAACCGCACCATTTTCGTAGAAAAACTTGATAAGATCTTGAATTAACTTTGGAGGCATGACTTTAAAGAGTTAGAGTAAGAAATCGTTGGAACTGCTTCCAATAGAGGGCGACTGTAAACATTTCAGTTACAATTCACTAGCCCCGGAAATACCTCTAACTGAGATAAATAGAAATGATAACAAATCGTCCTACATGTCCATCAACATAGTAAGTTGAATGACTTAACTGATGATTGGCACGATATGCCGAAATGTTGATCTCTTCTAATAATCTCCATAACGCAACTGTTCTAGATGTGTTAATGTCTGAGCGTCATGTCAATGACAAAATAATTCATAACATTATCAAGTAACGAAAATGGTTTTACACTTTAAGTTAGATACAGTGATATGTTTTACAAATTTTCGCGATGATGTGTGAGAATCATGTACGATTTTTTAGCTCAGCGGCAAAAGAGGACATTTTATAGAAAAAGTGATTTTCTTAGAATTGTAGCGTTATCAAAGAATAATATGATGAAAGAAGAGGACATGTCCCTTAACCCTACCAAAAGGTAATCGAAATATCTTTTTTGGGATTCAATCTGGGCATTGTCGGGCCAAAGGCTTCTGAGCTACGGCTGTTTAAGTGGTTTTTGGTTTTTTGTACATAACTTGAGTAAATCTTTTCATACATTTTTGCTTGTTTGAAAGGTCACAAATCGGGTAAATCCGATTTTCGAATTCTTTTTTTGACCTGAAAGATAATCTAAAAATTGATTAAAGAATTGAATTTGGGAAAAATCGATTGGAAACTTTCGAAGTTACGGTAGAAAAAGTGGTCAAAAACGTAGTTTTTTGAAGGTTTGTGGAACTTATTCACTTATATCTCTGCGAAATTAGAACGGAAATCGCGGTTGAAGTTTGAATTAGAGGCCTCTCCTAAGTGCTCTAGATCAGTTCTAAGATCGGCCCTAGTATAGTACGAGTGTGTAGGTGCACATACCGCGGATAGCAACTTTTCGTCCCAAGTTATGAGAAAATATTTTCCGTCTCAACCCATACACTATCACGTACACAAAAAAAAATTTTTGTGAAAAAATTTGTTTTTAATTTTTTCTTCAAACTTTTTTTTGGAAATTTCTTTTTAAGTTTTAGGTTTTTCTAGGGAGTTGGAGAGTTTTTTTGCGTCGATGCTTCGGACGGGTTTTTCAATATAAAGAAATGAATTGAATGCTGCCCTTTCGGCAATTTCCAGTGCAACGTCGACTTGATTTCAGATTTGCTCGTTTGTACTAGATGGCGCTGGAAGTAGCTAGATGATAAATTTGAATATTTGTATGGAGAATGCTACAGTTTTCCGAATAAATCGAAAATTCGTACTTTGAATATTTTTTGCGCTTATAGGTGTAAGTTTGAGATAGTTTTGCGTAGAATCAGCCAAATATTTGTAAAAAAATCTTTTATTGAAAGTTATGAAAACGTTTGCAACAATTTCCTCATCAATTGAAAATTACAAAAATTGCGACTTTCCATACCAACATTGGCTCAATCGTAATTTAAATACCAAATTTGCATCTTTACCATACAGATATTCAAATCTATAATATAAAACGCAAAATTAACTGCACCTACCTCACTACACTACATCTCACTCCACCTCGCTACACCTCACTGCACCTCGCTACACCTCACTGCACCTTGGTGCACCTCACTACACTACACCTCAGTGCACCTCAGTGCACCACACTACACCTCACTACACATCACTGCACCACACCCCACTGCACCTCACTACACATCACTGCACCACACTTCACTGCACCTCACTACACCTTACTGCACCTCACGGCGTTTCACTGTACCTCACTGCACTTTGGTACACCTCACTACACCTTACTGCACCTTGATGCACCTTACTGCACCTTGATGCATTTTACTGCACCTTGACGTCAATACTTGAAATTTTCGCCTGCGGCGCAATCATTCTTTTCTTTTCCAATGTTTCAATGTTTCCATTTCGTTATTGAAATAGATTTTCGGTTCTACATTACGGTGCAAGAAAAAACTTTTGACCCTCTTAACGACAGTGGCGTGTTATCGGTCACATATACTGAGCTGTTAGAATTTTTGCTATAAAATGGTAATCAGAACACAACTTTCGTAGTAAACCAACATTTGCAATTAAATTTTGAAAAAATTTTGCCTGCAGCACAACTTTTAAGTATAACATTCACCACCAACTCAAACTAAATTTTTTATTTTTCTCGCATAAGAACAGTACTCAAAAATTTTTTTTCCCTGCAGCGTTATAATAGAAGCTGGTACTAGTTGCTAACAAAACCTGCGGCAAAAATTTAGGAAATGTTTTTAAAAATAGTGTGAACGATTTCAGGAAAATATGGGAAGTGAAGGACAAATTCTATTGTAGCTTGTTTTCAAAAATCCGTTGCTGTATATATTTTAGGCGGAGGGGAACTTCGCACATTTAACTCACATTTTGTGAGCTAAACGAACCAAGAAGAGGATAATTGAAATTGATGTGAAAATAAGTAATGAGATTATTTTGGAAAAATGGAAAAGCCATGAATAATACTAAAATTTTCAAAAATTTGTCAAAAAATTTTTTCGTTCGCTCCGCTCGCGATTTCTGACGTCGGTTCTGTTTCAAAGACTAAGCAGAGGGGTGTGTGCGTCCTAAAAAGCTGGGAAATAAACAAAAGTTCTGTGTGCTAGGCACGGCAAATAATTTAGGGGGGGGGGAGGGGGGTGCCCGTCAAACACAAAACACCTTCTATCGGCGACCATGTTTAACGAAAACCCTATACCAAAAATAAGACTGTATTAATGTGAAATGCGCGAAATAAAGAGAATTTTCTCAAAATTTCATATAATTTTATTAATTCGGTGGGGGGGGGCTCGAGCCCCCCCTGGCAGCTGACCCTAGCTACGGGCCTGGGAAGAGTGGAAGACCAGCATACAATGTCCCATATACAAAAAAGGTGACAAAATGGAGTGTGGCAATTTTCGAGGAATTGCTCTGCTGAATATTGCTTACAAGATATTTGCAAATATTCTTTACCAGCGCCTTCATCCATACATGGAAAACTCTGTAGGTGAATACCAATGTGGTTTCCGTGTAGGTCGTTCAACATCGGACCAGCTGTTTAATATCAGACAGATCTTGGAGGAGTACAAGGAGTACAACATTGAAATACACCATTTGTTCGTTGACTTCAAGGCAGCCTATGACAGTGTTAGAAGAAGTAAGGTATGGAGAGTAATGGAGGAATTTGGAATCCCCAACAAATTGATCTCGCTAACGAAGTTAACACTGAACGGAGCTAATAGCCGAGTAATGATCCGTAACCAATTGTCAGAGATTTGAGGAAGGCCTACGTCAGGGAGATCCTCTCGCGACGCTGCTTTTTAACCTGATCCTTGAAGCAGCTGTGCGCACCATTGGGTTGAAAGTTAATGACGAAAAAACGAAATAAATCTTTATCCCGCCTTGGAATCGACACCAGGAGGAAACCGTAACGATCGACACACACACATTCAAAATGGTCAACAAATTCGTATACCGGAGTTATTACGGCCTTCTGAAAATCTTAAAGTCCAAGTCAGTAAGCCGAAATTCAAAATGCGCAATATACAAATCTGTGATCAGACCGGTGGTTACGTATGGTTCGGAGTCGTGGTGCTTGACACAAAGAGACGAACAATCGTTCGAAAGAAAAGTACTGCGGACAATATTTGGACCAGTATTCGATCAAAGGCAGAACCGATGGCGCAGACGACTCAATCATGAGCTTAGTCAGCTTTATGGACAGCCGGACTATGGTCAGAACTACCAAAATAAACCGACTGCGTTGGCTCGGTCATGTACAACGAATGGAAGATCATCGTATTCCGAAAAAAATCCTTAAAACCAGACCTGAGAGCAAGAGCGTCCAAAATCCAGATGGCATGACGCAGTTCTTGCCGACTTAAAAACTGTTGGATTATCCAGCTGGGAAACGTTAGCTGCGGATAGGTCCGGTTGGAGAAGCATGTTGCAAAAGGCCAAGACCCTTAATGGGTTGTAGTGCCGGTTAAGTAAGTAAGATATGAGCACAATGAGTGCCATATTTGTTTTGAACGCTCTCCATCTTATTCCTACATATTGTGAGAGCGTATTGGTGCAGAAAATTCCAGGTTATGGATAGAACAACATCTTTTCAATCGGGTGTCGGAATAATTGATTAGAAACAATGTATTTTCTAAGATCAAAGAGAACAAAATCATGTTTTATCATAATTTAGTAATGCCGCAAATTAGTTTAGTTAAATTTTTAGTAAATTTGACAATGGAAAGTAATAGCATATTATTAACCAAGAGATATAATGGCGTGATTATAGTCAAGGTGAAGTGCATGTTCGAGAGCCTATGCCCCGAGCAGTATTCACGTACCGAGACTATAATCGAGCTATTTATCCCTTGGTTAATACGATAGTTTTTATCATTTGGGCATGTAAGTCGCCAATTGACTCGCGGCTTTTTTTTATTTCCTTTGAGATTTGAAGTCATGATATTATAGTCGGACTATAAGGAAAATTATAGTCGAATCGAAAATTGTAGTCGGATTATAATGAAAATTATAGTCGATTCGACCATAATATGCCTATTATATACCTCCCAGTTTGTATGAAACTCGACTATAATATGGTCATTATACCCCTACTTTCAGGTATATAAATGGCTAATTATATGCCCGAATGATATAAAGAGTTTTAATTCAAATTCTGACATAAAACAGTTATTATAAAATATATCGCGCGCGATCAAATTTTTTTTTCCGCGATCATTTTTGATTTTTTCCGCGGTAATTTCTTTTTTGAAAGCGGTCATTTCCATTTTTAAAGCGGTCAAATTTTGTTTTAGAATTATCAGAAATAATTGTTCCCTTTTGTCATTGAGCTAGCCCTAAATCACCTCGGATTCAGTTGTGTTCATGGAAACTTTTCTTCAGCGATACAAGTAGAGTAATATTCCGCCCGAAATTTTTCAACATTCTAATTTTGCCACACAATTTTGGACACCCCTAATTTCCCTGAAAGTTTTACCCTTATCCTATTTGTTACCCTGAAACTATGAACTATTACCCGATCCATTTTTGACGATCATTAGATCAAATATAGCACACAGATCCAGTCCCATTATTTGACACTTGTTTCCCGTTCAATGATAGAACACGAAACGCAACCAATTTCCAATTTCCAATTTTCCATAAAATCGCCAAAGTAGCAACAGGCGGCACTGCAAGATTTTTTATATCCACAAATGTCATAGAGTTATCCGCGTTATCTTTACGACGATGGCTGCCCCCAAGCCTGATTTGAACATTCTTCATCTAAATAACGATTGTTTACTGAGTATTTTCAACTATTTGTCTTTGATGGATTTGTGCACTATAGCAGAGGTGTGTTCACTTTTCAAATCAATTGCAGAGGCCGTGTTCAAGAGGAAACATAAACATTTTAAAATACTAAGATTCGGAGAAGAGTTCGATTACCAGCGGATTTTAAAGCATTTCGGTCATGAAATAACATCAATTTCGTTTTCACAACGTGACTTTTTCGTTGATCGCTTCAGCGAAGAGCAAGTGAGTCTTATTTTCGAATGGCTGGGTAAATATTGCACCGGAAAACTTGAAAAATTCACTATGGGGGGATACGCCTTACCACCAACAGCAAAAACAATCTTATCAAAAATGAAGCACATCGATTTGTTTCATCGGATATCAAGCGAAGATTTAAAAACTGTACTCGACAGTTGTAAGAATTTGGTAACATTGAGGTTGCATCGGTACGATGGCCCGTTTCACTTTGCGAATTATATAATGCCTCACCTCAAAGAGTTCAGGACAGCTGTACGTTTGAATCAGACAGACTTTGACCAGATCGACTTATTTTTCAAGAACCATACGCAGCTGGATGATTTGCTCATAGAATTTCGCAACAATCAACATTGGCACTTTGGTATTGATTTGTCATTCCTCTCACATTTGTCAGATTTGACGAAACTACGGTTGATTTTGAATGGCTCCAACACTACGGGCACTGCTTCATTAAGCCATTTAAATCATTTACTGGAGTTCTCCGTCGATAGAAGTTTTCATAAAGAAACAGACTTAGAAATATTGGAACGTGTAGGTTCAGTAGAATCACTGGAAACACTTGAACTCAGAATGCTTGATGTGAGTCACGTGCTAAGAGGGATCGAACGATTCAAGAATCTAAAAAAATTGAGGTATTTCGGGGACATTATAGAAGACATCTTGATATTTGCACAGCTTCGCAGTAATTGCACCGACTTGGAAGTTTGCTGCAACACGTTGGCAGACCCAGAGTCACTGGTGGATGTAGTTCATAACTTGAAAAAATTGAAGACAATCACACTGCGTTGTGAAGTGGCATTGAGTGAAACGGTTTGTGCAGATTTGGCGAAGGTTTGCTCATCACATGACCGTAAAATTTTCATTATTCTCGGAGAGACGTTACTAGCAATGCGCACCGTTAGCGTCGATTTTTACAAAAAATTTAACGAAAACAATGGAAGATTTGTAGAAATTCGGTTTTACACTTAGTAGTGGGTTGTTCCAGAAATACCGTCTGTTACAAATGCAGTTTTCACGTCAAAATAAAATATTCGAATTTATCTGCGTCTTGTGATTTCCTAACTTTTCTTTCGAGTTTTTTCCTATCCATGAAAATATTCTATTCAAAATGTGATCTATTCCAATGAGATTTTCGTCCATTCGCTCTATTTTCTGGTCATTGGAGCATCGATCATAGTCCTAAGATGAGCAATGAGCAATAAAAAAATGTCCGTTCGTCCTTCCGTCCGTCCGTCAACACGATAACTCGGGTCAATCTTCCGATTTTCGCAAAAAAAAATTTAATCGAAAGGTCTATGAATGTCTAACATTTTATGGAAGAAAAGTTTTCTATTAGAAACACTTGGACTCAGCTAGAAACCTAAAACTGAGTTTCTACTAGTGCTCAACCTGTTTGTTTACAAAAATCGGGTGAATCCTAACCGATGTCGAGTACCGAATTATATTCAAGAACAAATTTGGGCCCAGTGCCTGTGTATAAGGCTCAATTGGGTCTCAGGTCGGTCCAAAGGTCGGCACAAACCAAAAAAAATTTTTCTATGTTGCAGAGCAAATTGAGGGACAGATTTTTGTCTATTTGGAAGGGTTGTTTTACACCGTTGCTTTCGATGGGTTTTTCAATATTGCCCTCTCGGTAATTTTCAACACAATAAAATGTGAACGTTTTTTCATACAGTTAAGAGTTAGGGCAATATTTACTTAAATATGTTCGAGTCTTTTCGTACATACGTACGGGTCCCCTGCATTTGTTTTTAGAACCGTACGAAATACGAAGTTCTACGTTTGTAACCGCCCTAATTTGGACCCGGGAGTTGGGGGGAGAGCATCGATCATGGTTCTTAGATGACGAATCAGCAATAAAAAAAATATCCGCCCCGTCCGTCCGTCTGTCTGTCTGTCAACACGATAACTCGAGTAAAACTGGACCGAACTTTTTTCCCCTGAAACTTTTTTTTCCATGAGATTTTGTAAGATTCAAGAAGAGGACATTTCGTTCAAAAAAGAAGACGAAAAGAGGACGTTCCGCGAACTGGAAAATAGGAAGCAAAAGAATGAGTCACAATGACATTTTACTTGTATAAGAACAGTTGGTTTAAATTGACCACATTTTTAAGAAGAATTTCTGCTATTCAGATTTACAATTTCGATTTTTATGCTCATAGCGAGCGGAGCGAGCTGAAAAAATTTCATTATCGAATTGAGTCTTTCATATTCTGAATTCAAGTTGATTCGAAAAGTCGAGTCTAATTCAGATAGTTTCATATTATCATACAAGAAAGAATCATTGACGTCACAGGAGAGAATGTTTTTTTTGAACGTGAGCGTTGCTGCCCGCGCCGAGGGATACATTCACATGCTCCGAGAAAATACTTTCTACTACCCCAGTCCCACCCCAATCCACCCCACTTTTTAAAAATCCACCCCAGTGCACCCCACTCATTTTCAACTTACAAAAAATGTTCCACTCATTTTCTACTAAAAAATTTCGCCTGCGGCGCTTTACAATGATTCTTAATATTCAGTAGTTGGGCAATTTTTAAATTTATTTTTGTTTCGGGATGTTTTTTCTATGGAAGACTCTTTATTAACATACAATCTTCTATTGTCATAAACTCAATTTCGTGTTTTTTAAATTTATTTCAAAGCGAAAAAAAGAAAAAACATAACCAAAGACCCGTACGTATCAGAATATATGTGGCAAACACAATATATGTATGTGGCAAACGGAATAGATGTTGCGAAAAGAATCGAACGTATCTAAACAATAAAAATGAGCAACAAATCAATTTTTTAAGTTCCTTTATAACTATAAGAATTTAAAAGATCCATAGAAATTCTCCAAGGCAATATCAAAGGCCCTACCGAAGTACGTCTTTTGACATCTGAAACCTTTATTTTACACCAACTTTCTAACTGCCATAGTTCTAGAGATATGAGTCGTCCATAAAATTCAAGAAGTTGCCATATCTCAAGGATTGAGGCATATTTCCCCAAAACCCTGAGACATGTGTTCGCTAAAATTCGATTCTCTACAACTCTGCCTTCGGATGCAACTTTCTACCTCTCATAGTTCTAGAGATATAGCTCATCCTTCCAATTCTAGAAGTGGTCCTATGCCAGGATTGAGCCATATTTCCCCGAAACCCTGGAACACGTGTTCGCTTAAATTTAATTCTCTACATCTTCGCCTTTGGAACAAACTTTCTAACTCCCGTAGTTCTGTATATTTGGGTCATCCTGCCCAATTATGGAAGTGGCCATATACCAGGATTGGGCCATATTTCCCCAAAACCCTGAGACAAGTGTTCGCTTAAATTATATTCCATACAACTTTGCCCTTGACAGTAAATCTCCATATTGCATAGTTAAGAAAATATAGACGAAAAACTGTTTTCGTATGGTCAAGAAACTCAATTTCGTCCATTCCGTTGGTCCCAGTGCCCAGACCCCTAAGCCGATTCCCACAAAAAATTTGTCCCAGTTTTGTGACATCAAATGCTCATTTGACACCAAAGTGAGGAATTGCCGTGCTATAATTGCTGAGATATTTGCGAAAAAGTTTCACCGACCCTCGAAAATTTCATGTCCGATCTCCACTTCTTCGACCATATCTGCGGAACTACTTTGCCAATTTCGCTCATCTTCGAACCTGAATCATGTACCTTTCAGAGAAAAAAAAGTTCAGGATGATCGGTGCAGCCGTTTAGAAAAAAAAGTGGAGACGGACAATTTTTGGAATATTGGAGCTCTGAATTTGTAGTAAACATATAGGATCTTTGTACTTCGTACGGGTTCAAAAAACGATCTTTTCAACAGAACCCAATTTATGTACCCAAAATTGGCTCACCTATTGGGTCTCACTCAGCAAAAGTTTTTCGCTCGTTGCGCTTGCGATTCCCTCATCTTATATTCAAAGTATTGCAATTTGAAAAAAACTTCACCTGCGGGCGCTTGATACTATTTTTAACGAACACTCTTATCGAAAATTAATTGCTTCCAGCATAGTTCGTTTTATTCAATAAAATTTTTCTCGCTCGCTACGCTCGCATGAGTTATTTTCTAGCTTGAAAGAAAATCATAAATAAATTCTCGTCAATAAAATATTTCACTATTTCTACTATATCAGATTTTCACAACGCGAACTTAATAGGAATAAGCACCAAAAACTGGGCCCTCTTATGCCTTCAATGAAAAAATTTGGCCCCCATGCCGAAAATCCCCCCCAGTTCGAAATCCTTATGAAAGGCTCTGAGCGGACATCAAAATTCACTTGGCATTTTGCATGTAGACCTGATAACACTTTAAGTTAGATACAGTGATATGTTTTACAAATTTTCGCGTTGATGTGTGAGAATCATGTACAATTTTTTAGCTCAGCGGCAAAAGAGGACATTTTATAGAAAAAGTGATTTTCTTAGAATTGTAGCGTTATCAAAGAATAATTTGATGAAAGAAGAGGACATGTCCCTTAACCCTACCAAAACGGTAATCGAAAAATCTTTCTTGGGATTCAATCTGGGCATTGTCGGGCCAAAGGCCTCTGAGCTACGGCTGTTTAAGTGGTTTTTGGTTTTTTGTACATAACTTGAGTAAATCTTTTCATACATTTTTTCTTGTTTGAAAGGAGGTCTGTGTATCCCTCACAACTTATGGAAGATAGTTTTTTGATTTTGTGCTTTTGGACTCAGCCAAGGCCCAAAAACTGAATCTCTACTAGGTCCCAACGTGTTTTTTCTACACAAATCGGGTAAATCTTATCCGATTTTCAAATTCCTTTTTTGTCCTGAAAGATAACCCAAAAATTGATTAAAGGATTGAATTTGGGAAAAGTCGATTGAAAAGTTTCGAAGTTACGGTCGAAAAAGTGGTCAAAAACGTATGTTTTTGAAGGTTTGTGGAACTGATTCACTTAGGGGCTGTCCCTAAATTACGTAACGCTCTGGGTGGGGTATTGGGGGGGGGGTGGGGGAAAGGCATTGTGACAGATTGTTACGGGCTTTAGGGGAGGTGGAGTTTGTGGAAATGTTACGTAACAAACACTTTTACAACCAAAAACTTATATTTTTAATTAAATTTGTTCAAAATCGCATACCAGAAACTTTTTTGTGATCATCTGTTATATGCTTTTCACTTGGTGACGCTATTGTTTCTAGTTATCTTTCTCTAGTGTTGACAAATCATAAGATACCACGTTGAACGTCACAACATTTGCTAGATTTTGTTAAAAAATAAATTCCTCAGTTTTGTTACGTAACAGGGGGGGGGGGGGGCTTGAGTGATTGTTACAGTGTGTGACAACGACGGGGGGGGGGAAGTGGCCAAAATTGTGTTACGTAATTTAGGGACAGCCCCTTATATCTCTGCGAAATTAGAACGGAAATCGCTCTTGAAGTGTGAATTAGAGCCCTTTCCTAAGTGTTCTAGACCAGTTCTAAGATCGGCCCTAGTACAAAAATATTAGATTTCAAGATACCCCAATATCACATCTCGTGTGAGGTACGTACGCGCGGGCGAAGTCCAAGTGAAAAGTACACATCGAGTGTGTATTGTGGTATTTTGAAAGATATTTTTCTGTAATAGTGAGAGTGTGTTGGTCAGGGGCGTGACAGTCTTTTGTTTTGATATTTACAAGTAATACTCGAGGTGAAGTTAGCTGCAGTTGCAACCGAAGCTAACTTCATTGCAACAAAATCATCTGATTTCATTGAAAAATTTACCAAAATCAGCTGACTTCATTGAAGAGTTAAAAAATCAGCTGATTTTTTTTGCAACTGCAGCTAACTTCACGTTGAATATTAGTTGCAAAGATAAAAACAAAAGACTGTCACGCACCTGGTGTTGGTGCACATACCGCAGAAAGTAACTTTTCGTACCAAGTTATGGAAAAATATTTTCCGTCTAAACCCATATACTCTCACGTACACAAAAAAAAATTTTTTGTGAAAAAATTTGTTTTTGATTTTTTCTTTAAACTTGTTTTGGAAAATTCTTTTTAAGTTTTAGGCTTTTCTGGGGATTTGGAGAGTTTTTTTGCGTCGATGCTTCGGACGGGTTTTTCAATATAAAGAAATGAATTGAATACTGCCCTTTCGGCAATTTCCAGTGCAATGTCGACTTGATTTCAGATTTGCTCGTTTGTACTAGATGGCGCTGGAAGTAGCTAGATGATAAATTTGAATATTTGTATGGAGAATGCTACAGTTTTCCGAATAAATCGAAAATTCGTACTTTGAATATTTTTTGCGTTTGTAGGTGTAAGTTTGGGATAGTTTTGCGTAGAATCAGTCAAATATTTGTAAAAAAAAATCTTTTATTGAAAGTTATGAAAACGTTTGCAACAATTTCCTCATCAATTGAAAATTACAAAAATTGCGACTTTCCATACCAACATTGGCTCAATCGTAATTTAAATACCAAATTTGCATCTTTACCATACAGATATTCAAATCTATAATATAAAATCCAAAATGTCACTGCACGTCACTACACTACATCTCACTGCACCTCGCTACACCTCACTGCACCTTGGTGCACCTCACTACACTACACCTCAGTGCACCTCACTACACCTTACTGCACCTCACTGCGTTTCACTGTATCTCACTGCACCTTGGTATACCTCACTACACCTTACTGCACCTTACTTCACCTTGGTGCACCTTATTGCACCTTGATGCACCTTACTGCATCTTGATGCACTTTACTGCACCTTACTGTACCTTGATGCACCTTACTGCCTCTTACTGCATTTTGGTGCAGTAAGATGCGTCAAGGTGGAGTCAGGTCCAGCAAGGCACAGTAAGGTGTAGTGAGTTTCAGTGAGGTGTAGTTCAGTGCATCAAGGTGAAGTGAAGTGTAATGAGGTGCAATGAGGTAGTGTAGTCACGTGCACCAAGGTGTAGTGAGGTGCAGATGGATACATCTTTCATATATTGCACCCTAAAGACGGTATGTTGTTTTATGAAGTACAATTTCTTTTTGTGGTATTGATAAAAATATTGAGGGAAACATCTTATGGGTGTCATCTTTAGTTCCAAGGCTGGTTCTACGGTCGTCCGACTTTAACAAAAAAATTCCTTTCATAATGTTTCAACAGTCATTTGAACAAAAATATCTTCAAAAAAAAGATTATAAAATAAAATCAAACAAACGAAACTTACGAGAACAAAAACGCAAGGAGTACAACATTGAAACACACCATTTGTAAGTGTAAGTAAGGTATGGAGAGTAATGGAGGAATTTGGAATTCCCAACAAACTGATCTCGCTAACGAAGTTAACATTGAACGGAGCTAATAGCCGAGTAATGATCCGTAACCAATTGTCAGAGATTTTCGACATTGAGGAAGGCCTACGTCAGGGAGATCCTCTCGCGACGCTGCTTTTTAACCTGATCCTTGAAGCAGCTGTGCGCACCATTGGGTTGAAAGTTAATGACGAAAAAACGAAATAAATCTTTATCCCGCCTTGGAATCGACACCAGGAGGAAACCGTAACGATCGACACACACACATTCAAAATGGTCAACAAATTCGTATACCGGAGTTATTACGGCCTTCTGAAAATCTTAAAGTCCAAGTCAGTAAGCCGAAATTCAAAATGCGCAATATACAAATCTGTGATCAGACCGGTGGTTACGTATGGTTCGGAGTCGTGGTGCTTGACACAAAGAGACGAACAATCGTTCGAAAGAAAAGTACTGCGGACAATATTTGGACCAGTATTCGATCAAAGGCAGAACCGATGGCGCAGACGACTCAATCATGAGCTTAGTCAGCTTTATGGACAGCCGGACTATGGTCAGAACTACCAAAATAAACCGACTGCGTTGGCTCGGTCATGTACAACGAATGGAAGATCATCGTATTCCGAAAAAAATCCTTAAAACCAGACCTGAGAGCAAGAGCGTCCAAAATCCAGATGGCATGACGCAGTTCTTGCCGACTTAAAAACTGTTGGATTATCCAGCTGGGAAACGTTAGCTGCGGATAGGTCCGGTTGGAGAAGCATGTTGCAAAAGGCCAAGACCCTTAATGGGTTGTAGTGCCGGTTAAGTAAGTAAGATATGAGCACAATGAGTGCCATATTTGTTTTGAACGCTCTCCATCTTATTCCTACATATTGTGAGAGCGTATTGGTGCAGAAAATTCCAGGTTATGGATAGAACAACATCTTTTCAATCGGGTGTCGGAATAATTGATTAGAAACAATGTATTTTCTAAGATCAAAGAGAACAAAATCATGTTTTATCATAATTTAGTAATGCCGCAAATTAGTTTAGTTAAATTTTTAGTAAATTTGACAATGGAAAGTAATAGCATATTATTAACCAAGAGATATAATGGCGTGATTATAGTCAAGGTGAAGTGCATGTTCGAGAGCCTATGCCCCGAGCAGTATTCACGTACCGAGACTATAATCGAGCTATTTATCCCTTGGTTAATACGATAGTTTTTATCATTTGGGCATGTAAGTCGCCAATTGACTCGCGGCTTTTTTTTATTTCCTTTGAGATTTGAAGTCATGATATTATAGTCGGACTATAAGGAAAATTATAGTCGAATCGAAAATTGTAGTCGGATTATAATGAAAATTATAGTCGATTCGACCATAATATGCCTATTATATACCTCCCAGTTTGTATGAAACTCGACTATAATATGGTCATTATACCCCTACTTTCAGGTATATAAATGGCTAATTATATGCCCGAATGATATAAAGAGTTTTAATTCAAATTCTGACATAAAACAGTTATTATAAAATATATCGCGCGCGATCAAATTTTTTTTTCCGCGATCATTTTTGATTTTTTCCGCGGTAATTTCTTTTTTGAAAGCGGTCATTTCCATTTTTAAAGCGGTCAAATTTTGTTTTAGAATTATCAGAAATAATTGTTCCCTTTTGTCATTGAGCTAGCCCTAAATCACCTCGGATTCAGTTGTGTTCATGGAAACTTTTCTTCAGCGATACAAGTAGAGTAATATTCCGCCCGAAATTTTTCAACATTCTAATTTTGCCACACAATTTTGGACACCCCTAATTTCCCTGAAAGTTTTACCCTTATCCTATTTGTTACCCTGAAACTATGAACTATTACCCGATCCATTTTTGACGATCATTAGATCAAATATAGCACACAGATCCAGTCCCATTATTTGACACTTGTTTCCCGTTCAATGATAGAACACGAAACGCAACCAATTTCCAATTTCCAATTTTCCATAAAATCGCCAAAGTAGCAACAGGCGGCACTGCAAGATTTTTTATATCCACAAATGTCATAGAGTTATCCGCGTTATCTTTACGACGATGGCTGCCCCCAAGCCTGATTTGAACATTCTTCATCTAAATGACGATTGTTTACTGAGTATTTTCAACTATTTGTCTTTGATGGATTTGTGCACTATAGCAGAGGTGTGTGTACTTTTCAAATCAATTGCAGATGTCGTGTTCGAAAGGAAACATAAAAATTTTATGATACCAACAATCGGAGTAGAGTTCAGCGATTACCAACGGATTTTAAAACATTTCGGTCATAAAGTAACTTCAAGTTCGTTTTCACAAAATGACTTTGACGTTAGACTCAGCGAAAAGGAAGTGAGTCTTATTTTCGACTGGCTGGGTAAATATTGCACCGGAAATCTTGAAAAATTCGTCATTGTCAGTATGAGGGGATACGCCTTACCACCTACAGCAATAACATTCTTGTCAAAAGTGAAGGACATCGATTTCTTTTGTTCGATATCGAGTGAAGTTTTAAAAGAAGTACTCGACAGTTGTAAGAATTTGGTAAGATTGAGCTTATATTGGCACGACGGCCCGTTTCTTTTTGCGAATTATCTAATGCCTAACTTCAAAGAGTTCGAGACAGTTGTACGTGTGAATAGTCTAACAGACTTTGATCAGATCGGCACATTTTTCAAGAACCATACGCAGCTGACTGCTTTATATATACAATTTCTGGGCTACCAACAACCGCAGTGTGGTGTCGATTTGTCATTCCTCTCGCATCTGCCAAATTTGGAGAAACTACACTTGATTTTGAATGGCTCCTCCAACATTACGGGCGCTACTTCATTAAGCCATTTGAATCATTTGCAGGAGTTCTTCGTCGACAGTTACGGCGAAGGAACAGACTTAGAAATATTGGAACGTTTAGGCTCAGTGGAATCATTGACAAAACTTGAACTCTCAATTCCTGATGTGAGTAACGTGCTGAGCGGGATCGAACGATTCAAAAATCTATCGAAATTGGGGATTTTCGGGAGAAATATCATTGACATTTCGAGCCTCGCACAGCTTCGCAGTAATTGCACCGACTTGGAACTTGACTGCAGAATGTTGGCAGAACCAAAGTCACTGGTGAATGTAGTTCGCAACTTGAAAAAATTGGAGAAAATCAAACTGAATTGTAAAGTGGCATTGAGTGAAACGGTTTGTGCAAATTTGGCTAATGTTTGCTCATCACAAGACCGTAACATTTTAATTTCTGTCGACGAGAATTTACTAGCAAATGCCGACCTTGATTTCAGTTTTATTGAAAAATTCAATGAAAACAATGCAAGATTTGTAGAGATTCGGTTTGTCACTATGTTGTAATGTGTTGTTCCCGAAGTACTGCTTGTTACAAACGCAGTTTTCACGTCAAAATAAAATATTCGAATTTATTTGCGTCTTGTGATTTCTAATTTTCTTCTCGAGTTTTTCATATCCATGAAAATCTATTTTATTCAAAATGTGATCTACTCCTATGAGATTTTCGTCCATTCGCTCTGGTCATCGGTCTTCCCAAAAAATTGCATTACTTTGAATTTACTTTGATTTATACTTGATGTTTCATCATGCTCGGAGCGGTAGCGGAGAGCGTGACGCAGTCCCCACACCCAAAAAAAACGTCCACAAACCCAGAAACCTCCATACAAAAACCTTTGGGACAAGACACGATGTATAGGCGAACTTTTGAGTTTTTTTCCCTCGCCCCCTCCCCTCCTAATTATGCGTCGCAGCACCTTTCCAACAAGCCCTCACTCATCAAAATCGGTTGAAAACGAGCCGAGATATCGCCAATCAAAGATGACCAATTTCCATACTAGAATGGTAAAATCTGCTTTGCAAGTAATAACAATTTTATTCCTGTGTGGTGTGTCTCTATAGGATTATATTAAAACCGGAAAACAAAAATTCGAAAACGGAGGTAACTTGGCAGGTAAATTATTGAAGAGTGGAGATAAATTAAATTAAAACGGAGATAAAAATGACCAAAAAGTTGAGATAAAAAAATCACAACAAAAACCCTTTTTAAAGGGAAATGTGACGCAAGTCGTTGTCCCTTCTTCCAAAACAACTGATATCAATTTGGGTGACGCTGAACGCTTCGAAACGCAAAAAAACTTTCAAAATATTTTCACATTTGATTAAAAAAATGCGTCACAAATGCCGGACCCCAGCGTTATAGTTTTTCTGTTCTTTCAGCTTTCACACTGCAAAAATTTGACTTTATGGGATGTATGGCGTATTTTTGTACAGGAAATCAAATTTTTGCGTATGAAAGCTGAAAGCGTAGAAAAATTATAACGCTGGGGGGTCCGGCATTTGTGACGCATTTTTTTAATCAAATGTGAAAATATTTTGAAAGTTTTTTTGCGTTTCGAAGCGTTCAGCGTCACCCAAATTGATATCAGTTGTTTTGGAAGAAGGGACAACGACTTGCGTCACATTTCCCTTTTAAAAGGGTTTTTGTTGTGATATCAGTTGTTTTGGAAGAAGGGACAACGACTTGCGTCACATTTCCCTTTTAAAAGGGTTTTTGTTGTGTTATCAGTACTTTTGGAAGAAATTGAAACCGATCAAAAATATCAAAAAAGCCTGATGGAAGTTGAAAAGTGCTAGAGAAATCCACAAAAATCCTTAAGAATCCCTTAAACCTAGGAAGCTCCATTGCATGACCTCACTCATTTCGAGAATAACCGAAAAATATCAAAAAACCTGATGGAAGTTGAAAAGTGCTAGAGAAATCCACAAAAATCCTTGAGAATCCCTTAAACCTAGGAAGCTCCATTGCATGACCTCACTCATGTCGAGAATAACCGAAAAATATCAAAAAACCTGATGGAAGTTGAAAAGTGCTAGAGAAATCCACAAAAATCCTTGAAGAATCCCTTAAACCTAGGAAGCTCCATTGCATGACCTCACTCATGTCGAGAATAACCGAAAAATATCAAAAAACCTGATGGAAGTTGTAAAGTGCTAGAGAAATCCACAAGAATCCACAAGAATCCACAAGAATCCCATAAACCTATTAAGCCCCATTGGATGACCTCACTCATATCGAGAATAACCGAAAAATATCAAAAACTCTAATGGAAGTTGAATACCTCACTCACCCAACTGTGACACTCACACACATACACATTATTTTATATGGGATTTGTATGGGAGCTTCCAGGAGCCCTAGCGCCCAAACGAAGCCGGTGACCCCACTTTTTTAAAATCTTAGATGGCGTGGAATGCCCATCCGAAGGTCCCTGCAAAATTTAAAGAAGATCTGACCGCCAGTTTTCGAGAAATCGCCAAAAAAGTCGTTTTTCATACAAATGGAAATGCCACAACTAACTAACTAACTAACCCACTAACTAACTAACTAACTAACTCACCCACTAACTAACTAACTAACTAACGTAGGATGTATACATTTTCTTTGGCTTCTATGAAGCAGCACATTTTGTATGGAAGGTCATATCTTCGGATCCACTGGACCGATTTTAATGAGTGAAAGGTCGATTTCAATCAAAATTTTACGTAGAATCCGATAAACTAGGTCTCAGGGGGGTACAACGCAAGGGAAAAAAGTCAAAATTTAGCTGTATGTATGGTTCTGCAGTCTACGAAAAAAAAAATCTGATTTTTTTAATCGTATGAGGACTTGCGTCACGGGCGCAATGCTACCGCGCGCCCATGATTTCTAAGGCTGAACACGCACGAAACATTGAAAACGTATTTTCATAAAAATTCTCTTTGTTCAATTGTCAATTTTGACATGAGAACAATGAAAACCTTGTATCAAAACACGTTTCAGTGTCTCGTGCGTGTTCAGCTTAATGAATTCTGATTACTTGCGAATAGACCATGGTCATTGAGGTAATATTTTTGGTGGACAGATAGCGTTGAAAAAATAGTGTACACAAAGAAAAACGTTTAGAAATTCTTTTTTTAATATTTTAAAACTTCAAATGAAACAACCGAAAAATGTTTGAAAACTTTCGCGCTCGAAGAAATGTACCAGAAAATGTACTAATTTTAACAATTGCCAACTTAATAAAATGAAATTTCATAGAAATACAAAGGATGAACTGTCATTGGGGATTGACTCGGGATTGAGAACAAATTTCTTAAATTGACGATATAAATAAGTTTAAGACGACTAATTTCTTAAGCAAATCTAATTTTTTCATAGTGAGCTTTCATTTAAAACAATAACTGAAAAAGGACCACGGTCTATTGTGATTCCTAGGGAATTCAGATTCCTAGGAAATTTTTATTTGTGGGGAATACCTATTCCTAAGGAATTCTTATTTCTAGGTAATTCTTGTTCCTAGGGAATTCTTATTTCTAGAGACTTCTTGTTCCTGTGGAATTCTTATTCCTAGGGAATTCAAATACCTAGGGAATACTAATTCCTAGAGAATTCTTTTTCCTAAGAGAATTCTTATTCCTATGCAATTCTGATTCCTAGGGAATTCTCATTCATCGGGAATTCTTATTCATCGGGAATTCTTATTCATCGGGAATTCTTATTCCTCGGGAATTCTTATTCCTAGAAAATTCTAAGGAATTCTTATTCCTAGGGAATTCTTATTACTAAAACATTTATAGGGAATTGTTATTCCTAGGGAATTGTTATTCCTAGTGAATTCTTATTTCTAGGGAATTCTTATTCTTAGGGAATTGTTATTCCTAGTGAATTCTTATTCCTAGGGAATTGTTATTCCTAGTGAATTCTTATTCCTAGGGAATTCTTATTCCTAGGGAATTCTTATTCCTAGGGAATCCTAATAATAATAATAATTCGCCGTTACAACCGTGCGGGTCAGAGACTAGATCATTTTATTTACTAGTTCTGCAATGTTTTGTGAGTTTTTCCGTTCGTTACCGACGTTTTTACTGTGTCAGTGGTAAATTGCCCACTAGCCAAATTCTTTTCAGATTGATTTCTTTTTTTGGGCTTGTGAAGTTGTTTTTCTGGTAGATAATCGAGCCTAGATCAACGTTTGGGAAGATAATTTTTCGAAAAAAATTGAATTTAGGTAGATGACTGACGACTTTTGTTCCTTTATTCTAAAGCGTTGGTTAGAAAGATACAGATATAGTTGGTCTCTTTCTAACCAACGCTTTAGAACAGAAGGACAAAAGTCGTTCGTCACATAATCCAATTTTTTCGAAAAATCATCTTCTCAAACGTTTATCTAGGCTCGATTATCTACCATAAAAACAACTACACAAACCGAAAAAACGAAATCAGGCTATTGCACACACACCTAGTGCCATCTATGATATACTAAGGCGGAAACTAGTAGGGCTTAGAATGCCGGCTTGCCCCGTCAATGTGTTTTACCGGCATGTATTTTTGAGACCACATGCTTAACGTGAATTCCTGCCTAACGGTAGCTAGCATTTTACCATTAGGATTTCTTCTGGTGCTGATTATATCTCCGTCCAAAGTCAGACTCAGATATTTGTACACAGAATTCATCGAATATGGGTGACGTGGACGTCATATTTGTCATTCTTCTATGTGAGATTCGTCGCAGCACCAAATTCACAACTACCCAAATTATGAAGCCTGGGTGTGCCTAGGAACGTTACTTTCATTCTATACATTGAAGATAAATCCTATACAGAATTTCTCCCCACCAGGATGGTGGAATTCTTATTCCTAGGGAATTCTTATTCTTTAGGAAAGAAAGTCCAAAAAATGAAAGGATTAGAACTAGAACGAGTAAAATATTTCACATGGCAGATGTAAGGAATTTTTAAGAACCAACCCTCAGATACCCTAAAGATTCCAGAATTCTGAACAAAATCCGAAAGGCCGAGAAAAGCATTAAAATTTCTTGAAGTTTTGTTTTTTACGGAAAGCTTTCTTCGGCCAGCGGTTCTGACATTTTGACATAGCAATTACATTAACTCGATTAACTTATGATCAAAGAATGAAAACTCTTGATACAATTAGCGAGCCGGCAGTCCCTTTGTATAAAAAAATAATTCACGTTATTCACGTTCAAAAAAATAATAGTATTTTATTGCCATTTGAGGGGAACAATCGAGGCTTGCCGAGATTTCCCCTCAAATGGCAATATGATGCTTTATTGTGTAAGCGAAAAAGAGAAAACAAATAAAGGAGAATGACAAATTTCATTTTCAGCGATTAATAATTTCAACTATATTACTAGATTAATAATTTTTGAGGGGAAGCTCTGTGCGTATGCAATATAACACATTATCATTGCTTACGAGCACCCTCGCACCCACTCTTTTCCATTCACACAGTCTTTAAGCCAAAAACCCTCCAAACCTCGCGCAGCTCTCCAAACATTGCGTAGCCCGACCAGACTAACGGGATCTACGAGAAAATGTATCAATTTAGTTTATCTGTAATATAAAATCCAAAATGTCACTGCACCTTGCTGTACCTCACTGTACCTTGGTGCACCTCACTACACTACACGTCAGTGCACCACACTACACCTCACTACACCTCACTGCACCTCACTGCACTACACCTCAGTGCACCTTACTACACCTTACTGCACCTCACTGCATTTCACTATACCTCACTGCACCTTGGTACACCTCACTACACCTTACTGCACCTTACTGTACCTTGATGTAAATTACTGCACCTTGATGCACCTTACTGCACCTTGGTGCATCTTACTGATGCATCAAGGTGGAGTCAGGTCCAGCAAGGCACAGTAAGGTGTAGTGAGTTTCAGAGATGTGTAGTTCGGTGCATCAAGGTGCAGTCAAAGGCAGTGAAGTGCAATGAGGTGCATTGAGGTAGTGTAGTCGTAGGGTTGGTCGAGAAATGCACAATGTTTTTTTTTCAACTCTGAACCTATTTTAATCGACATATTCAATCATTTATAGTATCTTGCGTCAAAAGAAAAATTATAAAAAGTCCGGCTATTGCTTAAAAGCGGTTTTTTGAAAGCTTTCTAGTTTTCGTGAGTCATACTACTCTGAACGTTCGCCATAGCTAATGTAAGGTGTGAATTTTTCCACTCTTTGCTGTTATGAGTTCCTTACGCTATGCATTAGCTGCGATAATATAATTTGCAACTCATGCATTTAATAAGATCATGTGGCGTAATGGTTAGCATAGTTGACTGGAACGACTCAAACGATTTTTTTTTTTTAATTTGGTATTTCTAGTCTAGTTGGTTATTTATCGTCCTAGACAGTGGAATTTATCCCTCTAGACGGATAAAGACAGATAAATACTGAGAATGATGCAATAAATTCTCATTTTCCGTCTCAAATATTGGCATTTAATGTGAGACGTATCGTCGCATATAAAGTAAAATACTATTCCTATGTATTCAAGAAAAACAATGGAAGTTCTCAGAACGCTTTAACGCACAAGGTAAATAATTCAATTATTGAAGGTAGTGACAAGTACGACGGGATCAGGCAGGCACAGATCTTTGAGTCTCTGCCCTTTGCAGGCTAATTGATATTTGGAGCCAAAAATGTTTTAGAAGAAACGTTTACTTCGAGATAATGTACTGAAAAATCTTTCTCTGAAGGAGAAGCGCCGAACGCAAACAGTCCGTCATAAACATATCTTTTTGTGACAAATAGTGCGGCACAATCTTTTGTTTTCACTCAGCAAATTACTAGAACTTTCTTCTTTCGATGTAGATTAACGAATCGATTAAAGATTTAGGCCACTAGTAAGCATTTATCTACGGAACGAAAAGTCACAGACGGGTTGAGGCTCTCAGTGGATAGTGTCACTAGCTTTGAGTTTGTGGATAAAGCTTTAAGTTGGATTTCACAATGTTCTACAATATTGTAGGAGCATTGTATTCATTGTATTCCAAACATATGACAACCACGCAATAACTGTTGCTCAAATTTTTTCAAGTGAATCTCTTAAGGCGTAAAAAAAATCGGTGCAGCTGTCGGTGCGTAGTTGGAATTTATTATTTAGCTGTATGAGGGGACTCGGCCTACAATATCTGAATACAGTTTTGTAGAGCACTGTGAGAGAGTAGAAGGCTAGATGTAAAAGGGTAGTGAGTCTCTTCTAAATACCGGTATTCAACTTGAGTGTTGAAAATGAAACCACGACCGGAGCGAGCGAAAATTTATATTGTTTTGAAGTAAGTTTTCATTTTCAACGATTCAAGGTCCCTTTTCTACCTGAATCATGCTCCGAGCGGTAGCGTAGGGCGTGACGCAGTCCCCACACCCAAAAAAAAAACGTCCACAAACCCAAAAAAAATCCATACAAAAACTTTTGGGACAAGGAGCCATATATAGGCGAACTTTTGAGTTTTTTCCCCTCGCCCCCTCCCCCTCAAAATTATTTTTACAAAAAACTATGTCGTAGCAGCTTTCCAACGAGCAGAGACTCATCAAAATCTGTCGGTATCTATAGTCTATATTCTATCCATCTATTAATAATTTTCGATCTCGAGAACTATAGACAGCCGATCTTCTTGAAATTTTCAGGGAACGTCAGTCTCGGCCCCAAATGAAAAACTTCATATGCCGCTTTTCCGGGAAAATTCTGGAAAAGCCGTGGCATGTGGAAAAGTGGTCAATTTTGAGGGTTTTTTAGGTAATGCTCGGAGTTTTCGAATTTTAGCTCCGGAGTGACAACAGCTAGAGAGTTGGTTACTTCGTGAAAGTTATAGAATTTGGTCAGGAGATTTTTTTGGGATCTTAAGAAAAGGGCTGTCAGCAGTCAAACCGACGCCATCTTGAATTTTCCCTAGCAATAAATTAGGTTTTTTTTGGTTATCGAATTTTAGCTTTGGAATGACAATACTTAGAGAGATGGTTTCTTCTAGAAAGTTATAGAGTTTGGTCAGGAGAATTTTTTAGCATTTTAAGAAAATGGCTGCCAACGGTCAAAGTGGAGCCATATTGGATTTTTTTGCTAAATTCTGTATAAGAATACCTAGACAGTTGGTTTCTTCAGGAAAGTTATATGAATCAGTGAGAAGAATTGGTGACAAGAAGTGTTCCGAAGGGAGCCGAAGGTGACACGAAGTGTTCCAAAGGCAGCCTAAGGTGACACGAAGTGTTTCGAAGGCAGCCTAAGGTGACACGAAGTGTTCCGAAGGCAGGCGAAGGTGACACGAAGTGTTGCGAAGGTAGCCGAAGGTGACACGAAGTGGTCCGAAGGTAGCCGAAGGTGTCACAAAGTATTCCGAAAGTAGCCGAAGGTGATACGAAGTGTTCCGATGGTAGCCTAAGGTGTTGGAGAACAATTTTTTCGGAAAGAAAATTTTTTTGGAGAAAATATTTTTTGGAGAAAATTTTTTTCGGAGAGAATTTTTTTTAAGGAAAAATTCTTTTGGAGAAAATTTTTTTGAAGAAAAATATTTTTCGGAGAAAAAAAATTTTTGGAGAAAAATTTTTTGGAGAAAAATTTTTTTGGAGAAAAATTTTTTTGAAGAAAAAAATTTTTTTTCGAGAAAATTTTTTTTCGGAGAATTTTTTTATAAGAAAACAAATTAAAGTATGAGAATTCAGTCAAAAATTCTCGAAACTACAGTCGACAAAGTGATCGAAAATGTAGTTTTTTAGGTTGGCTGCGAAATTTACACGGAAATCGTTCTTCAAGGTTTTGAATGAAAGATGCGGTCCTCAGGAAAACAGGCTTCATGGACTATAGTGTACACAGTGTGTCGCCACCACCGAAAATTATTTTGCTTGTAGGTCTAAATGCGCATACGTCGAGAAATGAAGAAGCATACCGCCGCCGCCGTCAGCTAGATACTTTCCATCTCCGCGATAGCTAGAAATTTATCAACAACTTTATCAGATTTTCAATTCAAAAATTCTTTTGTGCCGGCGCGCCGCTAAAAGTGTCATAGAAGTTCGCTGCCTCCACCAAGCAAAAATTTTACGTATGCCGAAATGCGACGCCGCGCCGCCGAAAATAAGCACTAAGTCGTTTCACCGCCATAGAAATTTTTGACCGGCGCAGCGGTGTATTACCAATGGAGAGTGTCTGCTTTGCCGAGAAAGACTTCACCTCGGAGATGATTGTCGGACAGAATGAACAGTACAACGGCAATCAGTGGCAACGTAAAGCAATAAAAAAAACATTTTGCTCAGAATGATTTTGTTTTTATTTTAATTGAAAAGATCAACAAAAGAATTTAATGGACATACTCGACCCTTCACTAAAAGTACAATCGTTCAGGCTTTTTAAATATTCCTTTTAAAACTATTTACAAAATTAGCTTTTTTGTCGGGAGAATAAAGTGAGTACAAGAGCTTCATTCGCGCTGTTTGGGGGTCAGGAGGTAATTAGCGCAAACAAAATCTATATCAACCCTCGCTTTTTCTTGTAATCTTGTAAATTTAGTGACCTCTTCGGCGCTGTTTCACTGACTTTCACAACTGGTTTCGGCAGAACATTGACAGCATTAACAGGGGGTAAAGTAACTTCTAAATCAATTTCAAAGTCATGCAAAGAATATAAATTATTATCTGCTGGGCCAACCAGCTTACGATCGTCTTCGTTACGTTTATTTCGACCAGGCGGAGGAGGCGCTGGAATCATTGGAGTTAATTCTTCTTGTGGCTCTTTAGCACGGAACATCATTGTCGGCTTGGTGCAACGCCGTGTGAATGGATCATCAGCTCTTTGTCCTTTGGATGCTCGCACCTCTTCCATAATAGCTTTTTCCGCTTCCTGCACATTCCTCTTGCGATTTCTGTCGTTTATGTATGAAATAAGGCTAATTGTAGATGATCGACGTTTATCCAATTCATTAGCTCGCTCTTCCAGTTCTTTTATTTCGACGCTCAATTCGGCTGCGATTTCGTCATCTCCGCGCAACAGCGCTGCATCACGTTCCTTCATCAAGCATGTCTTTTTCATAGCATAATTTGTTGGATGCTTACGGAAGCGATTCTTTTCTTCAATAATTTTATGCACATCCTCATCCTTGAATTCGTAAACCACAGCCTCCTTGATATCCTTCACCTTTCGTTCAACTGTTTCTAATGTGGGTAGATCTACATCGGCCGTTTGGCAAACTTTTTTCCAACTCTCAAATTCGCTGTCTGAAAAGTCCTGATTTGAAATAAACTCTAGACGGAACACTCTCTCCTGAGTGCCGTGCCTTAATCTCAATCCCTTATTTGTTCGACATTTTCCTAAATTATAAATTTTGCCCGTTTCAACGACTCCGACAACTTCTGCCACCCGGTACACTGCCTTCTGATTATTATTTCCAATACTTATACGAACAAAACAATTCGTAACAATACGATCGAAAAACGGCAAAGCAACGAATCGTTCCATCTTGTAGCGGGACAATCGAATTTTGTTCAGCTCTTCCTTAGATGTGATGAAAATTGGTCGCTTTGATGACGGAGTTGATTTCTTGTCATCCTCGGAATCACTACCAGACGAACGACTGCTACTACTCGAACGGCGACCCGATCGTTTCTCATTGTCGCTGTCACTACCCGAATCATCCGAATATATGTCTGACGCTTTAAGCTTAATTGAAGATTTGCCAGCACTCGAAACGCCATCGATTTCTTCCTTCTCTAATTGCAACTCCTTTTCAGCTTGGCGTTTAGCCTCTTCCTCTTCTGCGAATTGAGTTCAACGTTAGAACAAAAAACAAATTTAGCAAATTTGGTTCTTACCTCGTTTCTGTTTTCCCTCGCGCTTCGCCTTCAGCATAGCCATTGCGTTACTTCGTTTATCGTCCGTCTTGTTCATTTCCACATTTTTCTTACGTTCCTTTGACCGCTCCTTCGGATCGAAATATTCCGGTTCACTATCCCAATTCTCTTCGGCATCATCGGACTTCCTATCAGTGGTAACTGTTTTCGACACAGACGGTGCCACTTCTTTAACACTGGGCTTTTCCACTGTCATAGCTGCAGCTGCTTCAAGCCGAGCCTTTTCTTTCTTTTTCTTTTTCTGTTCATCCTTCAATTTTTGTTCTTTCGGTGTAAGTACTTTGTCTTTGCCCTGTCTTTGACGTAATTTCTTTTCAATTTCCCAACGTGTTTTCATCTCATCACGACGTTCGATACGTTTGAAGATTTCCGTTTCACGTTCCTTCTCTGAAAGTCCCTCCAGTCTAGCTCGATCACTTTCATCGCCCATTAAATTCTCGTCGTACCCATCGTTGAATTCAGAATCCCAACTATCTGAATCACTATCTGTCGCTACTTGGCCTTCTTCCAATTCAGATTTGTCAGACTTCTCATCATCCTGCTGATTCGATCGGTATTGAGTGTTGTTGGACTTCGCCGGCGGCTGCATTGGCTCATCATCCGATTGCGATTCTGACGAGCTACGTGAGAACTAAATGACGTTTGGAATTAGATTTGCTTTTTCAAAAATCGGAAATCAGCCATTTACCTTCTTGGTTCTCTTCTTCTTGCGTACGGGACTAGCATCACCTTTGTCCCAATCAGACTCGGAAGCTGAAGATTTTCTCGGAGATGAGGACTGTTGTCTATCTACCGCAGTTTTCTTCTTTTTCTTTGCTAAAGATAAAAACTCCTGTGGACAAAATGTAATGTGAGTTTGTAGTAATGCAAGAATGGGATGGAAATATTCAGACAAATGACATGGCGGTGCGGGCTATTGATGTTCGCTGCGAAGCATTGCGCGAAAAATCTGTTTATGTTCTGTGAAAATGGGGTCAAAAGGGGAAAGCATGCCACGAAGTTCTTCGAAAAGGGGTCTATTGGGTTTACCACAACGTTTGTAAGGGGCCGTTCATAAAGGATGTCACGCCAAAATCGGCTTTTTTCGTACCCCCCTCCCCCCTGTCACGCCAGCCTCATACCCCCCACCCTCCCCCTGGTGTGACGTCATGCTAACTTACCAATTAGCATGACACTCAAATTTCAAGAAGTATTAGCACTAAATGTTAATGAGTATGTTACAGTACGTTGCATGACAGAAGAACAAAAGAATAGAACCATTTTCGAAAATTCGCCGTACCTTACGGTAACAGAGTTTCACAGTTGTGTGGGTCAGTTGTTGTTCTCCCGACTGAGCTACATAGCTGTTTTTTAGACCCGTATGAAGTAAGTGTCTACAGTGTTTGTCACTACGTTTGTAACATTGGGTTCTAAAAAACGAAATCTGCAAAGAATGTCCTTCACACAGTTCGTCTGTGCCCCTATTTTTCGGCCAAATCTGAACCAACCTTGACATCCGTCGTATTGAATTTGAGAGATTGGGTCTTTCGATCATGATTTTGCAATCACTGTTCTTTTGACACGAATCGCTACGCTTGATTGTATGATTAAGTGACTCCTTTCACTGTTGCGCCTCGCCCGATCCGAATTCGGCGCTCGAAGCTTATGACGTACGGGTGCAACTACTTTTATTGTAGTTAGCGTGACGTCACGCAGCTCTCATAAATATAATGCGCATCAGAATGCATAATCAAGTTCTTTTAGAACTATCAGAATTTAAACGACTCTCAGAAATTACCCAAAGTAATGTCGAAAGTCCTCCCGAAGTACATTTTCTGACACCAATCACACGTTGTCTAATGTTCTTAACCCTCTGAGTTCTAGCAGTGGCTGAATCTCAGGATTGGAACATTTTTCGGGAAAACCCTGAAACACGTGTTCGCTAAAATTTAATTCTCAACAACTTTCCTATTGGAAGCAACTTTCCATCTATCATACTTCTTGAGATGTGACTCATCCCTACCAATTCTAGAAGTGGCTAAATCTCGGCATTGAGACGTTTCTGGGGAAAACCTTGAAACACATGTTCGCTAAAATTTAGTTCTTTACAGCTTTGTCCCAGAAAGTAGCTTTCTAACTGCCTTAATTCTAGAGATATCTGAGAAAAAGTCTCACCTACACCCAAAAAACCATGTTTTTGGACACCTTTTCGACCATATTTCCGAAACTACCCGATCGAGTTTGCTCATCTTTGAGCTTGAACCATGGGACATGTGTACCTTTTAGCGAAAAAAAAAAGTTCAGGGTGATCAGTGCAGCCGTTTCGAAAAAAAAGTGGAGACGGACAATCTTATAAATATTGGATGTGTGGGAGCCCTGAATTTGTAGTATAGGACCTTCGTGCTTCGTACGGGTCCAAAAATGTTTATCTCAATTTTTTCTACAACATAGCAAAAAACCATTTTTTTGTCTAGGGCCGACTTAGGGTACTCAGTAGAGGCCTCGGACAAATACTTACATAGACAAAAATATTTCCTCCATTTTCTCTTTTGAACGACCTAGGGCCATAAAAAAATGTCTCGGACGCATAATTCCATAGACAAAAATGTTTCCCTCAATTTGCTCTGCAACAAAGCAGAAAAAAAATTTTTTTGGTTAGGACCGACTTTAGGACAAATCTGAGGCCTACTTCAGCCCTACGCACAGGCACCGTGTCCTTTGTTTTTGAATGTAATTCAATACTCGATTACCTCTCAAATAGAAAAAGAATCAACAAAATCAGTCGGGATTTATCCAACTTATGTAAGCGAACACGTTGGGCTCAATTTTTTGGGTGCTCACTAAGTCCAAGGGTTTCTAATCAAAAACTTTTCTTCCATACACAGACAGTCCTAGAACTTTCGATAAAAAAAATTTGCAAATCGGTAAATGAGTTATGTACAAAAAACACGTATAGCCCTAGCATAGACTCGGTTTTAGTACCCTAGCTAAGTCCAAGGACTCAAATTTAAAAAAGTTTCTTCCGAAAATTGTCGGCCATTTCAAAGAAAGAAAAGTTATGAAAATCGGAAAAGATTTACTCGAGTTATGTACAAAAGACCAAAAACCACTTAAATAGCCCTAGCTCGGCGGCCCTTGGGCCGACAGTGCCCAGATTCAATTCCATAAAAGATATTTCGATTACCTTTCAGGGAAAAAAAAGTTTTTGAAAACGGATGGACATTTTTTTTATTGCTGATTCGTCATCTAAGGACCATGATCGATGCCCCCCCCCCCTACTCCCCAGTCGAAATTGGGGTGGTTACAAACATCGTGGTAAACGCATAGGACCCCTTTTCGGGTCTAAGAATGTCCGTCCGTCCGTCAAAACGATAACTCGAGTAACCGATTTTCGAAAGTTTTTTCCACTAAAAGGCAATCAAAAAATCTTGTATGGGATTGAATTTGGGAAAGGCCGGCTGAGTTAGAGCCGTTTAAGTGGTTTTTGATCTTTTATACATCAAAAATAAAAAAATTTTTTTGTTTGAAAGGTCTGGGCATAGCCGACATTTTATGGAAGAAAATTTTTCGATTTTGAGCCCTAGGACTAACACTAAAAACGAGTCTCTGCTAGGGCCCTACGTGTTTTTTGAAGAGTTATCCGATTTTCAATAATTTTTTTTTAATCGAAAGGTCTAGGAATGTTTCATATTTTATGAAAAAAAATTTTTTCATTAGAAGCTCTTGGACTCAGACAGGACACTAAAACTGAGTTTCTACTAGGGCTCATACAAAAATCGGGTAAATCCTAACCGATTTTGTCGATTCTTTTTCTATTTGAGAGGTAACCGAGTAATTGTATTCAAAAATAAATTTGGGCCCGAAGCCTGTGCTGCTTGGGCCAGGTCGGCCCTAGCCAAAAAAAAAATTGTTTTAGTATTTTGCAGAGCAGATTGAGGGATTGAGGGATTGTCTATGGAAGTAAGTGTCCAAGGCCTCAACTTAAGGACCTAAGTCGGTCCTAAGGTCGGCCCTTGACAAAAAATAATTTTTTTTGCTGTTTTGTAGAGAAAATTAAGGGAAACATTTTTGTCTATGGAAGCATGTGTCCAAGGCATTTCCTTATGGCCCTAGGTCGGTCCTAACCAAAAAATTTTTTTTGCTATGATGCAGTGCAAATTTAGGGAAACATTTTTGTCTACGGAAGTAAGGGTCCATTCACAAATTACGCCCGGTTATTATGACAATTTTCCGACCTTCCCCCCCCTACCCCCTGGCCCGAATTCGTCAGTTGAGCATTGCATGTATGTTTACCCCCTATGAAAACCATGCATTACATGTAGGGTCCTTTTCAGCTAACTAGTGAAAACAAAAGTGAGGTAAAACTTTTGTTTTCACTAGTTAGGTCAAACTTTTGCTTTCACTAGTGAGGTAAAACTTTTGTTTTCACAAGTGAGGTATAACTTTTGTTTTCTTTAATGAGGTAGAAAAGACCCTACACGCAATGCATGGCTTTCGTAAGGGGTAAACATACATGTAATGCTCAACCTTCGGATGATTGCGCAATAAACATTAGTGGACCCTGTTACAATAGTTATTTACGCAACAAGAGAGCAGGCCGAAAATGTTTTGCGGCGCGGGAAGCAATTCTCGCACAGGGTTGATTTTTCATATTTTCGGGGCCCATTTGAAAACCGAAAATAAAATAGTTATTTTCATGCTTCGGGGCCAAAATCGAAGGAAATTTGATAAATTTTCTCTCGATTTTGGACCTCTGCATGAAAAATTTTTTGTGTATCTGTTTTGGACGACTGATTTTAGGCACTTTCGCATGTAGACCTCGCTCTGCTCGGTCTACAACACACGAAATTGCCTAAAATCAATCGTCCAAAGCAGACACACAAATAACTATTGGATTACAAGAGATGAAAGTATGAAAATTCAACCTTGTGCCAGGATTGCTGCCCGCGCCGAAGGCAAGGACTGCAAGCGCACAGGTTGAATTTTCATACGTCGTCATCGCTTGTAATTCACATAATTTTTCATTACGAGAACTATTCATTACGAGAATTTGTAAAATTTCCTTCGATTTTGGCCCCGAGGCATGAAAATATTATTTTCATGTTTTAACTTCGGGAAATTACAATTTTCGTTGTTCTCGTAATGCAAAATTATGTGAATTACAAGGGATGAAAGTATAAAAATTCAACCCTGTGCGAGAATTGCTTCCTAGCAGGAACGAAAAGCAAAATGTAGTCACACGGGGCGAAAGTTTTCGCTTTCGCCCCCTGGGCTTACATTTTCGCTTTGCCACTTGGGCTTACATTTTTCAACTTTCGTCCCTGCCAGAAAGCATGAAATAGTGTCTGTTTTTGACGACTGATTTTAGGCAATTTCGTTGTAGACCGAGCAAAGCGAGGTCTACATGCGAAAGTGCTTAAAATGAGTCGTCCAAAACAGATACACAAAAAATTTTTCATGCAAAGGTCCAAAATCGAGAGAAAATTAATAAAATTTCCTTCGATTTTGGCCCCGAGGCATGAAAAACATTTTTCACGCAGAGGTTCAGATCTTCGCCCCGAAGCATGAATATTTCATTACTTTGGACACAATTTTGAGAATTCGCAAACTCACTCGTGTTACTTTGAGCAACACGCTTTGAAAACTAATATTTTGACTCGTGAAGTTGTTCGGCTCGGATATGCAAGCTCTACACTGGTCAAAATAACGTTTTCCAAGCTTGTATAACACTCGTAAGTTTGACTCTTATGACAAAATTGTGTCCTCACACAATGAATTACTTTCGGAGGGTCCATTGTAATGTACTATTTCGGGCTAGTGGAAGAACACAATAAAAAGCAAAATCTCGATCTGCTCCTTCCATGGAGTCGCTAGTAGTAACTATATGACAAAAACGTATACAAATATGGCTGACATCACGACCTATATGCTTTTAATAATCTAACTGTTCATGTATCCGACAACTCACTGCGAAAGAGTTGATGCCTAGCGGAAAAATATTCAAATGTCTTATTGACGTAGAAAGTGGGGCCATGACGAAATAATGGCGAAAATATTAACTATAATTTTGCAATTTCCAGCAAAGAAAATGCTTCCATCTCTTGACTATACGTCATGCTTAACCTAAAAAAAATTTGTCGATTTTCTATATTATTTTTGTTAAAAGATGGCGCTGATGCTGAGCTTTATGATAAAATGGCTACAAACTTCGTTAAATATGGCGACGTTTTCTGCCAAATTGGCAACAATATGGAGACTATGAACTTTACGATGGCGTCTCCGCCATTTTGTTATGTAAAAATGTTTCTTCTTTTTACAATTTTCACAGGTAAAAGTTAATTTTCCGGAGGCGTTACCGAATTTTTTCCACTTTAACTAGTCTTTGACTTGTCATAATTTTGAAACTGAAGGCGTTTCCGCACACACTTTACACTAATTCGTTCAACAGAGTTTCGGAAGCCAGGTCTCAAAATCAATTTAGTGCAAATGCGCAGTCAAACGGCTTTGCATAATTACTAATCAGACCCCACCTGGAGACAACAGCAAACCGAATTAAGACCCGGCACCCCCAAGAAAAATCATGACAGCGAACGTAACGACGTGGCGCGAAACTATATAATCCGGTAATCCCAAGACCAAAACTCCTTTAATTCTTCACTCATGCTAAAATGATGTAAGTGCGCGAGGGTGTCACTTACTATAAAAATCAACATCGAATTTACAAAATTTTTTGGAGTTTTTGAATTTGTGACAATGTCTTTAAAGCCATCATTGAGGGATAATTTCCGACTCAGGCTAGGTAGGGTTTCGACATTTGTATTTTCATTTTGGGAAAGTGAAAAAAATTAGATTGAGAGAAAGAGATAGATTGAAGTTTGCACTCCGTTGAACGGAGCCCCGTACCCATACAATCAAAATGGCTGACACATCATGTATGAGTGTTGGTAACGTCGTGATAGAGTTTTTGAAAATAAAATACACCATGAGGTCATTTACCTTTTAAGACAAAGGACCAAAATTAGAAAGTTCGGAGCTTTCTCAAACGAAAATTAAAAGAACACTGCAGTAGTGTTTCACTATAGACTGCTTTTTCTGGGAGTGTGTAATGACCTTGTCAAACAACAAAAAATTCAACTCAAGCCTATGCCCATGCCCCAACATATAAAGATTTTATAACTTCACTAAGGATATTTCGATTTTGACAAACAAAGATTTCTTTTAATTTTAGGCATTTTGCGGGGTAGAATGCTGTGAAACACGAACAATGATACAAAATAAAGAAACTTCACTCCTTTTGGTTTCACACAAAATTTTGTGAAACAAAAAGGGGTGAAGTTTCTTTATATAAAATAAATATTTGGTATTATTGGTGAAAACATATCCAAATGTAATTTTTTTCACAATTTGGTGGAGTTATATGAATCACTTTAGGTATTTATTACAAAAATACGCTTGAATGTATTACAAACATAAAGCCCGAACCTTGCAATTATTGTTCAATTAGAATGTCCATTTTGAAAATGACTATTTGTAACTGCGCGCACAAATTTTCACCATTTCTTTCACAAAAAAATACGTCGTTAAAATAGACATTTGTTTTGTTGTCAAAATCGATACCAAAAATTAAGGTTTGTCCGTATCCATTATGGTGGTTGAAAAATGAATATTTGAAAAATGCCACATACCTTGTCCAAATCAGATCCATCTTCGCTACTGCTATCTGAGTCCAATGGTTGATTTCTCCTTTTACCCATTTTTTGTTTTTCTTTTACAATGAAAGTTTAAAAAATTTCTATTGTGTAAATGGATTCACCTCCGACGACTTCTTTCCAGCAAGCGATTGAGTGTATACTGTGAACAGCTTGGAACGTCAAATGAGAATGCCATCAGATGCCAAAAAAAAGTTCAAAGATCCTACTGCAACGATGCCACTATAAAGAAACGAAAATTAAAATTTTTTTTGATGTTGGCGTTCGTGGGGGCCAGAGACGTGGTAATGCACTGTTGTTTTTAAAAACATAGAGATGATGATTAAGTCAAATAAGCTAATCCGAAGTGAATTTAGATTTTTCGAACGCAGCCTGCATGTAGCATTCAACCCCAGATGATCGTATCTGTTATATTCTGACAACAGTATAAGAAAATCGATTCTCTTAGAAAGACGGTACCATGTGAACACTGTGTTAAGACAAATGTTCACACTTTGATAACTTTGATTACGACTGTGTGTTTATAATCCATAACACAATCTTATGTTGAACTCGTAGTAGCTCAAGGCTGCGGAATCGATTGCTAAAAACCAAGGAATCGCTAAATCCGAGTTTCGTAGCACTTTGAGCGCGTACAGCAATATTAATTCTTCGTTAGTGAAAGCTGTCAACGTTCCCTGAGTGTGTCAAATTTCTACCCATGTCGGTGATATGGGTAGAGTTGTGAGAGCTGTCATGATGGTTGACATTATAATCAAAGTTCTGGAAGGACTAAAAAGTACGAAGCAAATCATCGTATAGTGTGGCGGTGGCATTGACGAAGTTCTTTGAAAAAGGGTCTTATGCGTTTACCACGACGTTTGTAACCACCCATTGATGATTGCATGAAAACCGTTTCATAATTTATTCCAGTGGTCAATATTTATAAATAACCAAAAATGAGACTTAACAATCCAATTTTAAATTATGCCCTTTATTTAAAGATTTACCGACCGGTTTCGAGAGCTATGCTCTCATTTTCAAGGTATGGTATCGTCTAAACTTATAAGACTTTCTAAGTCTACGTATGAAGGTACAAATTTGCTCTGAAATAACATCGCAAACGAACTTAGAATGCGATGATTTTCCAGAGTAACTTTCGACCCTCATACTTAAACTTTTTGAATTCAGATTCATCTATTATTCGTGTGAGAGTCATCTTCTCGCAGTACATGAGGTATGATTTTAAATAATTTTTTATTTACACAGGATTTTGTTTTGAAAAAACATCGCAAATTTGACAGTTCATATTTTTGGGACGTGTTCTTAATTCAGAACGTGATTGACGTAGATAGACGCTTAACTTTGCTCACTAGTATTTAAGCATGTATTATTGTTAATGAACAAACTGAATTATGTTTTCAAATAAAACCAACCAACCAGTGAAACTTATAGGACAATTGCTGTGCGCGCCCTTTTTCTTTCGTATGCGGCTGACATCGTATCATAATACAATTTGAGACCACACACATCAGGAGGTGTGAGGTGAAGAAGAGCTAGGATTGCTAGGAGTTCAATAAACTGTTTAATCGGATCAGTTATGAGGAAGAGTACCAGTCACTAGAACGAACTTTATTGCACGTATGTTAAACTTTTACCCTGTGATGACAGTGATGACTTTTTGAGATGGCTTCTAAATTAATCAGTTTGATGTGCTGTGTGAGAGAGACACTTATGTCATTTTAGCCAGAGTGAAATCTCTGCAAATATATTGCCATGTCGTTCAATGTAACGTTTCAAATCTTCGTGATTGTTACATCATCATCTTCTCCAACTCCCCGGGGGAGCATCGGGCACCAACAAACTACATCCATCGTACACGGTTTTGCGCCAGGGCCTTCACTTCTTTCTAAGTTTTTCCTTGTTTCCAGACTTTCTCGACTATTGTCCTTTTCCACGTAATTTTTAGTCGGCCTCTCTTTCTGTTTCCCTGCGGATTCCAATCTAGATCAGCTTTCGCTACGTCTTCTCCGGCTCTACGTAGGGTGTGTCCGATCCAATTCCACTTTCCCCTAATAATTGTTTCTCGACAATGGTGATACTCCGCAAATGTTCGTTCCAAATGACATTTGGCCAGAAGATTTTCAATATGTGTCGCAAACAGTTTTTGACGAAGACTTCTATCTTTCAGTAGTATGACAGTCTTTTGTTTCGATCTTTGCAAGTAAAATTCAACGTTTTGCAACCGAACCTAACTTAATTACGAGAAAATCAGCTGATTTTTGAACTTTTCAATGAAGTCAGCTGATTTTTGTAAATTGATGAATGAAAAGACAGTCACGTATCTGTTTTCAACGGTCAGAAAGAAGTCCTGGGTTTTCCCGCTACCACTTAGGTAATTTTCCGTGAATTAAGAGGTAATTTCTCTCTCGAATTCATACAATCGTACTTTTGGCCTCCGCTGATGAGTAAAATACTGTTGACATTTTCACATTGAGTTCCTATTTAAGTACGTATGAGTGCCGTCTACACGATATTGGAATATTATTGCCATTGTCAAATAAGATCCCTATCAATGGTGGCTTTGAAGACATCAATTGTGATGGGGATCAAAAATGTACGTAGTTTGACATTGTTTCAAATAGAACACAGCGCTACTTTTTTACACATCAAAATAAATTCAAATCGATCCCACTTTTTTAAAATATGAGCAAGTGGTACCAACCATTGAAACCACCAATTAACTTAATGCCACAATTTGTATATTTTACCAAAGCCAAGCAGAGTCGGCGCGTGAGCAGCCGTTATCATTTCTGTGACCACAGAGAACGAGTTTTTTGCGTTTTATTCAAGTCAAGTGACAGACTGACGGACATTTTTTTATTGTTGACGCGTCATCTAAGGACCATGATCGATGCTCCCCCTACTTACGGGTCGAAATTGGGGTGGTAAACGCATAAGACCCCTTTTCGAGGAAATTCGTTCTTCGTACGGTTCACACTGACACATTTTTGCTTTTGCTCTATTCATTTATTACGTCAACCGCTCGAACTCGAGCTTCCTGACTGCATCATTATAAATAAAATAAATGAGTCACAATAGCAAAAGTAAATTCAATAAGAAAATAGAATAAAAAAAAAAATTTTGCAATAATGGCGTAACCTCGACATGCACAGTTCACAATAGTAACATAACTCCTATTTAAATGCACTTTTTGCGTGGTGGGTTGACACTTTGAGTTTTTTAACTCCATTTACGATGCACTTTTGAAAACGCATCAAATTTTTCAAATTTCTTTAATTTCGCGCCTTTTTTCGCATACAGAAGTATATACACACGTACGTGGTTAAGATATTATTGCAAAATTTTATTCATGATGTTACTCGACCAGACAATTCATTCAACATAAATATCGGGCGAGATCGGACAAATTCATGTAAAGCACAGGCCACTGCCATTCAAAAACAAAAACATCGTCTATCTCAATTCAAAGACTGAAGAAAGTCCGAGTTGACCGAGTAATGGAGCAGTGAGAGCCGAAATTGGCTCCTCGTGAGATCGTCTCTGTAACTCGAGAAAAAGTTGAAAATTCTGAGCATTCCATCAAGTGGGCCATTTTGTCAAAGAGTCACAAAGAATTCTCTATACTTCTAAGCGGACGCACAGGGACCCTTCAATTGAATCCTTAAGCTCAACCCAGTGGCATTAATACGACAGCGCAATAAATCGGACACAAACATCACGGACAAATTGATTCTCCTACGCCAAAGTGGCTCAATTCTAATCAACTTACAGCGCTCTAAGTAAGGAGGAAGACGAAAGGCGCTGTCCCGACGTACGGTCCTTCTCAGAGCATATATGAGAAACTTTTTCTGTATCGATTCTATTTTGTTCACATCCGTGACCCGATTTATTTTCATTATGAGTTTGATAAGGTGTCTTTGTCTCGAGTTACGGAAATCCAGGATCTCGAGGTTTGGTTGGATGAGATGTTGACATTTAACCGTCAGACTTTATTACGTCCAAGGCATACTCCATGCTGGGATTCGTGAAGCAAATATGCAGGCAGTTCACGGACATTTGAAAAGTGTATATTTTGCTTATGTGCGATCTCACTTCGAATGGATGGGATCCTCATGAGATATCGTTCATGAGGATCCCATACAACAGAAGCGTATTCCAAGTGAGATCGCACATAAGCAAAATATACACTTTTCAAATATCCGTGAACTGCCTGCATATTTGCTTCACGAATCCCAGCATGGAGTATGCCTTGGACGTAATAAAGTCTATGTGACGGTTAAATGTCAACATCTCATCCAACCATACCTCGAGATCCTGGATTTCCGTAACTCGAGACAAAGACACCTTATCAAACTCATAATGAAAATAAATCGGGTCACGGATCCTGTAAAAAGACATCACTTGGCAATTACTCAGGTTAAGGACCAACTGATTCCGCCTACACCAAAGCACTACAGCATCAATATCAGCGATCGATGCAACTCTGCAAAGCAGCTTAAGGTCATCAGCATACAACACCTTTATCGATTTGAAGACTTTAGTGGCATCATCCATAAAAAGAACAAAGAGCAGTGGACCCAAGTGACTGCCCTGAGGCACACCAGATTTGACCTCAAAGGTCCTAGACGCATGACCCATGACCTTCACATATTGAAATTTCCCGCTAAGGTATGATTCGAGCCAACTCAGGAGAGCATGGCCTACTTCAACAATCCAACAATACAGATTTTAAGAATTCTAACATCATCTGAAAGTTAATATTTAGACCTTCACTATCTCCTTCATTACGATTTTCATCAGAACCCAGATCCACATCCGGCGTGTCCGCCACATAGACACTACTGAAAAAATCAGCAAAATACTTGCAAATGACATCAGGATCAGATGTCTTCTCATCATCTAGCTTCATCATAGACGGATAACCAGAAGTTTCCCTCTGGGACTTGACATATTGCCAGAACATAGAAGGGTCAGTTACAATATCGGTCTGAAAGGCTATGTGCCGAAGGTAATTAAGAACAGAGATCCGAGGGGGACGAACTGGGAACAATGCAGGAATTATCTGAAAGATGATGTTGAGGAGAAGCTATCCACGGTCATTCCGAGATCTTCTGAAGAGCTGGAAGAAGCCGTGAATAGCATCACGTCGCTGTTAACCGAGGCATACGAGAGCTCGTGCCCAGGACTAAAATCTAGTGAAAAAAGGAAAGATAAGTTATGGAGCCGAGCGATCGGAGAACTGCGGAAGACAGCCTGTAAAGCCTGGAATAAAGCCAGGAGAACCTCTAAGGACGTAGACTGGAACACCTACAGAATATCGCAGAAGATGTTTAGTAAGGCAGTCCGGTGGAAAGCGAGGGAGGTGTGGAGAAACTTCTGTGCAGAAATGGATCATATTCCAGATTATGCCAGAATTCACAAAATTCTTGCAAAGAACTCAAGGCTCACACCAGGCTCGTTACTGAGGCCGGGTGGGGAATTCACGAGTTGCGGGAAGGAAACGCCCACACATCTTTTAGAGACCCATTTCCCGGGCTGCAGTAACGGAAAAAGCGATGTCGGGGAACCAGCTCCACGCTCACCATCAGAGGAGGACTGGGCTCTGGCTAGCCGGGTTGTTACTGTGGATAGGTTGAGATGGGCTATTGGGAGGTTTAGGCCATTCAAGTCAGCGGGAAACGACGTAATATTCCCTGCTCTTCTAGGGCGGGGAAATTCTGTTGGAACCGCTTTGTGGAGCCCTTCGAAGCTCGTTGGCTCTTGGTGACATACCAGTGGCGTGGGAAACCGTTAAGGTAACATTCATACCGAAGCCGGGTAAACCCTCACATTGCGAGGCTAAGGACTTCAGGCCTATCAGTCTCACATCTTTCGTACAGAAAACGTTAGAGAAACTGATAGATTTCTATATCAGGGACGAAATTCTTCCGAAGTATCCGTTGCACATGAACCAGCGCGCATACCAGGTAGGTAAATCTACTGATTCTGCGTTACACTGTCTGGTGGCTAAGGTAGAGAGATATTTTGAAGGGGAGGAGATTGCACTTGGATGTTTTATGGATATTCAAGGCGCTTTTGACAACACTAATTTTGAGATCACTCGCCAGGCCCTAGAGAGCAGAAGAGTAGCACCGATGGTGACTAGGTGGATCACTAGTATGCTCAGAAACAGGGCAGTTGAGGCAACGATGTGTGGCCACAAGGCAAGTTTCTGGGCATCTAGAGGCTGCCCTCAGGGGGTATACTATCCCTGCTGCTGTGGTGTATTGTCGTGGACTCGCTCATCAGGAGGCTGAACGACGAAGGAATCTTCGCTCAAGGGTACTCGGGACGATCTGACCATTCTGATCAGAGGCCTCAGAGTGAACCCGGACAAGACTGACATAGTTCTCTTTAGCAGGAGAACGTCGGGTCATGAACGGGTAGGGAAATTGAGGGTGTTTAATAAAGATATCGTTCCTGGAGCTTGGGTGAAATACTTGGGAGTTATCCTCGATCGCAAGTTGAACTGGATCGAGCACGTCAAGGACAAGGCACAGAAGTCTCTAGTAGCTTTCTAGATATGCAGGAACTCGTTTGGACGAAAAAGAGGCCTGCCGTCCAAGGCTATACTGTGGATGTATGAAGCAGTTATGAGACCTATGATGAGTCAAGGCTGCTTCGTATGGTGGCCGAGGCTCGACATTAGGAGTGCGAGGAAATAGATGAATGAGATTCAAAGACTGGTATGCATTTGAGTTACCGGATCTATGAAATCCACAGCTACGTCGGCTATTGGAGACGTTAATTAACCTGCCTTCGGTCCATGTGGCATTGAAGGCGAAAGCTTTTGCTACGGCGGATAGGCTGTCTCAGAACGATCTCTGGACTCCAAATTTCTTTCGGGCCATGGGAATATCAAGAAGGCTATCACTAACGAGGTCTTTGCGATGCCTAGCCACCGAATGAAACCGGAGACAGACTTCGTAAGGCGTTTCAAGGCTGTCGTACCCAGCAGGTCTGAATGGCTGGAAGGTTGGTCAAGCTGCCTATCAGATGAAGGAACTGTGAGCTTTACTAATGGCTCTAAAACTTCAGAAGGTACGGAAGCCGGAGTATTTTTTCCGGAACCTAGATGGATACGCCGATGTTTTTCAGGCTGAAACTTTCGCAGCACTGATGGGAGCGCGGGAGGCACTCCCAGCAGAGGCATGTGGAGAAAATGTGACAGTCTGTTCTGACAGTGAGACGATGATCAAAGCGCTTATGTCGCCTGTCGTGACATCCAAGCTAGTAAAAGAGCTGAAGGAAACCCTAAACCAGATGGGACTGAGAAATGAGGTCACGGTGGTCTGGGTTCCCGGACACTATGGTGTGGAGGGAAACGAGAGAGTGGATGAGCTCGCGAGAATCAACATTGAGTTGTGGGCCAGAACCTCTGATACCCATCCCACACTCGGCATGCGTGAAAGCGATGAAGAGCTGGGTGAGGTCGGAATTTGCTACCTATGAAGGAGGAATGCACACGAAGCATTTCTTCCCGGTGCCCGATGGGAGGTGGGCCAGAGAACTGTTAAACTAGGACAGGAAGCGCATAGAGGGTACTGGGTGCGATTACCGGGCATTGCGGACTGAACAAGCACCTGGCAAAAATGGTGATCTTCAGGGGCCATCCATAAATGACGTCCAGTTTTTTCAGTGCTGCCAGCACATTTAAATCGTTAATAACTCGATAAATATCTATTCTGGCGAGTCAAACGTGTGTTATACCCCCCTAAATACCCCCTCTAATTGGGGGGGGGGTAGAACACACGTTTGACTCGCCTCGCCAGAATGGATATTTATCGAGTTATTAACGATTTAAATGTGCTGGCAGCACTGAAAAAACTGGACGTCATTTATGGATGGCCCCTTCAACGATCCCAACTGCACCAGCGGCCTAAGTGAGGAAGCGGGCGTTCACGTTATATGCGAATGCTCGAAGTTCTCCTCACTGAGGCTCAGGACTCTCATAAGTCATGTGGTCCATCCTGCAACAGTACCAAAAATGGGACCTACCGCTCTAGACAGGTTCCTTGTAGGTACGAAACAAAGGATTATCAGATCTGTGTTTCAAGGACCAGAAATGGACCGACCCAATCTGATAAATCTAAAAAAAATCTACAATATCGGACTGTGTCTTCTTCAAATAATCAGAGAAGGCATTAACCTGAGCAGCTGCAAATTGATTACGGGCAGCAAAAAATGCTAACTTGTGTGAAAGCTTACCACTCGACTTAAAAGCTTTAAAGCTTTGTGAGCCTTATTACGCTTATTCTTCAGTGTCCTCAGAACATCATAGAAAGGATCGACCGGAAAGAACTGTCATTAATACGAGCTTTGTAGCTTTATGAAATAAACAAAATTTGAGGTTCTTTTTTTTCCGAATGTTGGTATAACGCAAAGTATCAGAATCCATCGCTAGAGTGCGCTGTCAATTCGTTTTGCGCGTTCTATCTGACAGCTGTCTGCTGGCCTGCCGTTGAAATAAGAATTTTTTTCAACAATGGACAACGTGAAATTTTTAATTTTTTGAAACAAAACCAATTTAGTATGAACAAAAGAGCATCTTGCTATTGGATTCGTGTTGCTGGTGTGGTTAGATACAGTGTAGAATCAAAATTATTTAATTAATATTTTCGATTACGTCATTAAATCCAATTGTATTTCACGACCCTCTTGGGCGTCAGTTGTTCCGTGAGTTTCGAATATATTTTTCTGTTTGTGTTATTTGAACGAAATAAGGGGGACCAAAATGTCTCAGTCACGGTAAGTTGATTTTCTTTTTATAATTTTTTTTTTCGGATTTTGATTAGGGGACGCATTTGATGATTTTATTTTGTGTTATATGCTACCTACACTTTAGTCTACGGTTGAATAATATTTGATTTTGAATATTTAAAATTTACAACGAACGGACATCCATTTATGCGACTGTTTGTTTTTAGTACTTCGTTTGAGAGTGATTCGGGTGATGATATGTCTGATTTTTCGGATAATGCCATGGATGATGAAAATGTGTCTGGTGGGCGAAAAATGGCAAAATTACGTTGGACAAAGCAAGAAGATGCGACTTTGAAGATGTTAGTACAGCAACACGGTGAGCGTTGGGATGATATTGCTAAATATTTAAAGGACCGCACAGAAATGCAGTGCCAACAACGGTGGATTAAAGTTGTGAATCCCGATTTGATAAAAGGTCCATGGACAAAGGAGGTGAATTATTTACTGTGAATTTAGTCACTTTTTTCTAAGCCTAACATCGTTTCATCTAACAGGAAGATGAAAAGGTCATAGAACTTGTGTCGAGGTATGGTCCAAAAAAGTGGACACTAATAGCTCGAAATCTAAAAGGACGAATTGGTAAACAGTGCCGTGAGCGATGGCATAATCATCTCAATCCAAACATTAAGAAAACTGCTTGGACTGATGAAGAAGACAATGTCATTTATCATGCACATCAACAGTGGGGCAATCAATGGGCCAAAATCGCTAAGTTACTTCCTGGACGAACAGACAATGCTATTAAGAATCACTGGAATTCAACGATGCGCCGCAAATATGAACTTGGTGAATATTCGAGACGACTGAAGGCAGAAAAGAAACAGACAATGGGAAATCAGAAGACGTCACCGGCGAAACCAAGCAACTGGAAAAATTCTATAGGTAAATTTAAAGCGAAAAATTTAGAAAGATAATGGAAAGCCAAACTCTGCCCCATAAATTTTGCTTGGTATTTTTTCGGGAAGTTCACCGGTCGTAGTTTCTTTGTGAATGAAAATTTTTTGTAGAAGCAGCCTGCGAAGCCGTATATTTCGTGTAGGTGGAACATTTGTACATTTTTTTGTACATTCAGGCAACATTACGAGCAGAACTCTCACTCTCACTTTCATCGAGCTAGGCCCCTCACTAAACGCCGTAACTTAAATTTTTTTTTTCATTATTTGCATCAGGCGAACGTAAAACGGATGATGTTAAACAAAATTCTATGTACCTGTATCAACGAGACATAACCGACGAATATATTGAGCAGAAGTTTGGTTCGTAGAGTACCGTTTTCCTATCATTTTTCGTTATTAATGTTTGTTCTAACTTTAGCCCCTACCTTTACGGAAGAAAAAAAGATTCCACGAAATCCACCAAATATATTACGGCGAAATAAACCCGCAATTATATCGGCTAGTAACATGAAACTGGAAAATATGGTAAGTTTTTGACGTTTTCACTATCATTTTCACTTGCACTGACTAACTGAACTGAAAGCTTCACTAACTCTCATTTTCCGTCATTATAAGAAAGTTTTAACACCTTCCACGAGGCTTATGACTACAATTGTAAATTAGAGTATGTTAGTATGGGAAACCTCTTGTGTCTACTACCCGGAAAATCCAAATCACTAATAAAAGGAATAAAATGCTCATTGCTCGATTGAGTTGCCAGTGCCAATACAAACCGATTATCGAATGTGTATACAAAACTCAGCTGATTGAATTGGTTGCCGGTTCAAGCAGGTGGTTGGAAAAAGATTTGTCACACGGCTTACTGATAAGGGACATTGTTGTGACCCGCCTGTATTCTAATCTTAAACGCTTCGCTCCTGGTACACATCACAGATGGCGTTAGAACTACTCGATCGTAAAGTGTGTGGTATTTTTGTGAGTGTGATAAGACCGAGACATTGTGAAAGTCATCAGAAGGTGGCAACCAGATTTTGGAATTTGTAAACTTTGCAATTTTTGGTTCGTTATGTTTGAAATCGCTCTTGAACTACTTATCTTCCACCAGAGCCTTTTCTCGTGACACACGAAAAAATTCATTAAAAATCGTGAATTTCGTGCAGAGAAAAAATTTCACGAAAAATTCACGTAGAGGAAAAGAATCGTAAGACTGTGCAACGTTTTGTTTTCACTATTCAAACCAAAATCCATGTTTTGCAAATACAAAATACAAGCGATTGACGTATTCGTAGATAAAAGAAGGTGCACAATCTTATGGTTCTCTACCCGTAATTCGCGATCATGAATTTTTCGTGAAATTATTTAAAAACATATGCAAAGACCCGTACGTAAAGCCTTCACGTGCGGAAAGCCTTCGCGTGCAAAAAGTCTCGATGTACCAAACTCTTACTATTATCATAAATATAATGCGCATCAGAATGCATAGTCAAGTTCTTTTAGAACTATCAGGATGTAAACGACTCTCAGAAATTACCCAAAGTAATGTCGAAGGCCTCCCGAAGTACATTTTCTGAACGCTGACACCAATCACACGTTGTCTAATGTTCTTATCCCTCTGAGTTCTAGAAGTGGCTGAATCTCAGGATTGGGACATTTTTCGGGAAAACCCTGAAACACGTGTTCCATAACATTTAGTTCTCTACAAATTTGCCTTTGGAAGCAACTTTCCATCTGTCATAGTTCTCGAGATATGACTCATCCCTCCCAACTCTAGAAGTGGCTAGATCTCAGGATCGGAACGTTTCTGGGGAAAACCCTAAAACACGTGTTCGCTATAATTTGATTCTTTACAACTTTGCCTTTGAAAGTAACTTTCTATCTGTCATAGTTCTTGATATATGAAGTGGCTAAATCTCGGGATCGGGGCGTTTCTGGGGAAAACCCTGAAACACATGTTCGCTAAAATTTAGTTCTCTACAGCTTTGTCCCAGAAAGTAGCTTTCTAACTGCCTTAATTCTAGAGATATCTGAGAAAAAGTCTTATCTACCCCCAAAAAAACATGTTTTTGGACACCTTTTCGACCATATTTCCGAGTTTGCTCATCTTTGAACTTGAACCATGGGACATATGTACCTTTCAGCGAAAAAAAAGTTCAAGGTGATCGCTGTAGTCGTTTCGAAAAAAAAGTGGAGACGGACAATTTTTTAAATATTGGATGTGTGGGAGCCCTTGAATTTGTAGTAAACGTATAGGATCTTCGTACTTCGTACGGGTCCAATTATTTATTAAATAGGTTCTGCCTTCCATCAAAATTTACGACGAAACTTAGTTGCATTTTACAGACGGATGACGGTTCTTACTTTCGATGATTAGGTCTCCAGAAATCAAACGTTTTCAAATTAAACATTCGGTATATAATATTGTCGTTTATTAAGTAGCGATACTTACTTTATGTTTTTACTCTTCCTGTCCGTCCGTTCGTCCGTCTGTGCACCTTCACCGGGCAATCACCGACGATTCACCGGGGAATCACCGATGATTTATCGGGGAATCACGGATTTCTCGGTGAATCATCGGTGATTCCGCGGTGAATCATCGGTGATTCCGCGGTGAATCATCGTTGATTCCCAAGTGAAACATGTGTGATTCCCTGTGAATCATCATTTATTCCCCGATGAAACATCGGTGATTTCCCGTTGAATCATCGATGACTTTCTATTGAAACATCGATGATTGCCCGGTGAAACATCGGTGATTTCCCGGTGAAAAATCGGTGATTCCTCGTTAAAAAATCGGTAATTTCCCGGTGAAATATCGCTGATTTCCGGTTGAATCATCGGTGATTCTCCATTGAAACATCAGTGATTCCACGATGAATCATCGGTGATTCCCCGGTGAATCATCGTTGATTCCCTGGTGAATAATCGTTGATTCTACGGTGAAACATCGGTGATTCCCCGGTGAAACGTCGGTGATTTCCCGGTGAATCATCGGTGATTCCTCGTTGAAACATCTGTGATTCCCCGTTGAAACATCGGCGATTCTTCGGTGAATCATCGGAGATTCCCCGTAGAATCATTTGTGATTCCCCAGTGAATCATCGGTGATTCCCCGGTGAATTATCGGTGAATCCCTGGTGAAACGTCGGTGATTTCCCAGTGAATCAACGGTGGTTCCCCGTTGAAACATCGGTGATTCCCCGTTGAAACATCGGCGATTCTTCGGTGAATCATTTGTGATTCCCCGGTGAATCATCGGTGTTTCCACGGTGAATCACCGGTGATTCCCCGGTGAATCATACGTGATTCCCCGGTGAATCATACGTGATTCCCCGTTGAATCATTAGTGATTCCTCGGTGAATTATCGATGATTCCCCGATGAATTTACTTCTTTCAATACACTCTATAGCTGTTTTCCTATACCCATGACAATGGTTTATTGTGTATTATGTCGTCCATCAGTTATTCCTCAGTCAATTGTCCACCGACCTAGATCGCCTAGCGTGAGCTCCAAATGTTATATAGTGAATAAACTCTTCTCATTGTGTCCCACAACTTCGTCTTTGAAAGGCGTTCTCTAATCCTCACAATTTACAAAAAATTACTGCTTTTCGTGAACTCGGGCGAGCAGTACGACTTAAGCCAATCATTTGGTCCCTTCAGCCTGAACTCGTCAACCAATTTTCGCAATTGGTTTGCTGAGGTTCAATCTTTCATTTTATTCGGATTCTTACCCCTTAGCAAATAGTCGAAAGTCAACTGGCTCTTTATACCAGTTGACCTTTGCACCTATCGGAAAAATGATGAATCATGTTATGATTACTTGAGCGTACCCATGACCATGAATAAAATCCAATAATGTTTTCTGATTTTATCTTTATTACTTACAGCCCGAAGGCGACGTGAAGATAACAACGCTTACAAACATGATATTTGCGCTCAAATAATCATAACATGATTCATCACTTTTTGCGATAGGTGCAAAGGTCAACTGGTATAAAGAGCCAAATGACTTTCGACTATTTGCTAAGGGGTGAGATTCCGCACACATCTCGTTCAAGTTCGTGCTTCACAAATCTTCAAAAAGTTATCAATTTTTATTTCTATTTTCGAAAGATCTTGGCTTCACATTTGGGAATAATTTTTAGGAAAAAACATATGCTAGGGTTCTGTACATATCAGAAGAGATGTGGCAAACAGAGTTGATGTTGCGTTTCAAACGTCAGAGTCCTTGCTATTGAGTCTAAAGTTTTCTTCCTTTTGTTGTAAATTTTTATTTGACGACTGTGAACAAAACACAGATTCGGCGCCTATTTTCTCAAGTTCACGCTTGTTTTATAACTTTGACGTTTAAAACGTCACTTTGACACTTGGAGTAGACCGACTCATATCTAACAGACTCATATCTACGTAAATATTGCCTTAACTCCTAAGTGTATGATAGTACGTCCACATTGAATTGCCGAAAGGGAATATTGAAAAACACGTCGAAGGCAACGGCGCAAGAAACCTTTCCAAATCCCTAAAAAAGCCCAAAATTTAAAAAAGAAAAAAAATTGTACTAGGGCCGATGTGAGAACCGACATAGAACACTTAGGGACATGCCGCGGTCCCATACTTGCATTCAAACCTTTTAGGGAAAAAAAGATTTTGAAAATCATTCACGTTTTACTCTAGTTATCGTGTTGACGGAGGGGCGGACAAAATATTTATTGCGAATTTGTCTTATTGTGACCCCAAAGCGGAAAACTAACAGACTCCCGGGTCGAAATTCGACTAGTTGCAAACTTCGCGGTAAACGCAATAGACCTTTTTTCGAAAAACTTTGTATGGGTCTAAGGAAGTTTTGAGAGTCGAGTCATCCTTATGACAAACAGACAGGCAGGAAGATATTGAAGAGACTAGCAATGACTTTAGAGCAGTGCGTCCGCCGGCGTTTCGTCAGCTGGGTCTTCAAGACACAAAGTGATTGCAGTTTAACGTGCGTACCTAGCCTAAGCTCTAACCTCACGACCCCCATGGGTGTGGAATTGAGGTACGCCCAATTAACGCGAGTCCCCGAAGTGACTCTCGCTATAACGGCAGGCCGGTGAAAGCTCCGCGACCTAGGTAAGGCCCGGAATACTATCACCTTCCTACAGAATTCTCACCAACCTGGTTGCCCATGAAGGACTAGGGGTTCAGTCACCCATATCAAAGCGCAAGCTGTTTTGACGCAGCTCACTATATACCACAATCTCGCGTTGCAGCGCCACTAGGCACCTCAACCAAACGCTGGGGCCGGATGCGGCCATCTCGTATGGCACACTCCGCCCGGGGGCCCCCAGCCCCGCGGTACCGAATTTACCCTCAGTGAGGGCTTTCGCGGCAAGGCTCTTAACCAGACCACTTCGGTAGGGATTTGCACCAATCCCAGGCACCGCTGAGCCAGCTCAGGAAACCATGGTGTCGCCACTCACCAGTGGACCAACGGGTCGAAGCAAGCAAAGACCGTTGGCGAATCACCCCTGTGGTAGGGTCTTCAAGACAGTCTTTAGCCTTTGGACTATATCCTAGACTTGTCCAATGTGCTCAAAGTGTCCTGTTAATCAGAAGTTTTTATTATCTAGATGCCGCTACCTATAGGTAAATCCTCCAGATGTGAACAGGATTTTATAAAAAACACCACAATTTGCTCTCCATTGTAAATATGTTGAACCTTTTCACGACATCTGTTATGAGATGATCTCATCATTCTTCAAATTATTCAAATGGAACCAAGTAACGAACTGTTGGATTTAGCGCATTTTTTAAGATGGAAGCCTTGGGATACTAAACCAACAACAATTTGTTGAATGCCTTCAAGTGTGTTATTTTAGGAGCGCAATAAGATACTTCCTCTGGTCACTCTTCGACTTACCGTTCTTCATTGTACTCAAAAATGACAATTTTCTTCCGACTTTCTTCTCCGAGAAGTGACCACGAAACTTAAATTTGTCTGTAAATCGAGATTAAGCTCGTGATAACGTTCCAGGAATATGTTTTTCGCACGATATACTAACAATTGGGCATGGCAACAAAAAAATTAAACGCCACAGATTGATCTCATCACTCACACAAAAAATTGTAGATGACCAAAACATTCAAAAATATCTTTTTTTATTTTCTTGAGTGAAAATTGGCCGAGTTAAAATTCAAAAATGTAATTTTTGAGCCATTTTTCAAATTTGAAACGCTCGCAGCGCCATCGTAGGAAATATGTTACATTAGGCGGCCTTCTTTATTACCTACCAGACGGAACCTTAAATTTGATCAACAAATGAATCTCATAGAACAGTTTTTGTGGATGATTGTCGTAACGAGCTTCCTCAGGAGATTTTTTATTAAATTTGGAAAAATAATTTCTTGAAGGAAACTCAGTACGACTAAAATCTACAAAAATCGTTCTATAAAATTTGGTTGTTCATCAAATAAAACCGGAGAGGTGCCGCCTGGTAGGTAGTAAAGAAGGCCGCCTATAAAAATCATATTTTTAACACAACAGGCGATACGATGGCGCTGCGAGCGTTTCAAATTTGAAAAATGGCTCAAAAATCACATTTTTGAGTTTTAACTCGGCCAATTTTCACTCAAAATAATCACAAAAAATATTTTTGGATGCTTTGTTCATCTACAATTTTTTATGTGGAGTGATGAGATCAATCTGTGGCGTTTAATTTTTTTGTTGTCATGCCTGCTAACAATACTTTTTACTACTTCTACCAACTGCAAGTGCCGCATGCAATTTCACACTTTTTTCACATTTTTTTGTGTTTCAAACTAACATTTTTCATGAAAGAGCTGTCAAATGAAACAAATTTTTTAGGGGAAATTTCTTTGACTGGAGGTGAGATTATTATATACCTTTCGAGTCAAAAGCACTAAGGAGAAAAACATTTGACAGTTCCTTTAAAGGACCGGATGCGAATAGTGTTTATTGATCCCGGGCACTTTCTAGCATGGAATATGATTTACATGTCTAAAATACTTAATATGTGTACGTTTTCATGACCCGAGCGTAATAAATAATTTTGCACTCAAAAAAAACAATTGCTAAGAAAATCCTCGAATTCATTGAAAATCCTCAAAAAAATCTTTTGAATTGCAAGAAAATCCTTGGAAGTCAAGGGAAATTCTTGAAAATCTTTGAAAATAAAAAAAATCCTTAAAAATTGTATAAAAATGCCAGAAAATCCTCATAAATTTATGAAGAAAATTCTTGAAAATCAAAGAAAACGATAGAAAATCATTGGAAACAAATAAAACCCTTTTGAAGTTTTCTTCAAGAAATTTTTTTTGCGTAGAAAATACACGATTATCTGCCACTCGAAATGACCCCCTTATTCAGTCAGTCAACAGACCAAGGACTAACCTGGGGTCCGGACCCCAGTGGGATAAATGGTAATAGTAGCGGTCTCAATTATGTAACTGCTCACGAATTCGGCATAGAAATTATAGACCGATTATCCCAAGAAAAAATATCCCCGGACAAAATATCCCACATAAACCGAACAAAATATCCCCAGACATAATGTCTACTCAAAAGTGGTGGATTAGATACTTAGATATTATATTGCGTATTGAAGCAACTCGATAGCGTAGTGGTTAACACGTCTGCTTGCTACTACGAGATTGAGTTCGAAACTCAACCGCAGACAGATTTGTACCGATTGTTAGATTTGTAAACAAAACAAAACTGTTGAATCGTTCAAGTCAAGTGAAGTTGAGTCTAGTGCCATCGTACGGCTTACCGGAAAAGTCACTGTTGGGAGAACCGGTATTCTACTCCTACTAGTTTCGCTCCTAGTTACATCTCATAGATGGCACTGGGTTTGTCGCACAGCTTACCACTGCCACAGTATAACTTTCCGGTAATGAAAGGATCTCAAAAAGTAGAACCACAAATCAGCGAAACTAGTAAATAATGATCTAGCCTCTAACCCTTCATGGGTTGTAAGGCAGATTATTATTATTATTATTATTATTATTGCGTATTGAAGGACTGTGAAGTACTTTCTGAGGTGATTTTTTGTCTGAGGGGATATTTTGTCCAGTTTTTTTCCATGTAAAAATTGTGGTTATTATATCCGGTTATTTTGTCTGGGAATATTTTGTCCGAGGGGATATTTTGGTTGGGACATTATTTTTTGGGACATTCCGTCCTAACCCCAGAAATTATTTGTCTTCAGCAAAGTTGTTCAGCATGAAACTTCCAAATTAAAATTGATTGAAAAATTGCCTTTTCAGCGAACTTGTTCCTCATTTCGTGCTGAAAAATTTTGCTAAAGAAAAAAAATTTCTATCTCAAACTCCGGAAGAGTTCTGTAATTTTGACCAGAACACTGCATTTTTCAGAAAGTTCGACTTCAACATTCACTAACTTCCGAAATGTAACTGATAGAAAAAAGGTTTGTTCGGCAAAGTTGTTCCTCATTTCATGTTGAACAACTCTGCTAAAGACAAAAAATTTCTATGTCAAATTCCTGAGCAGTGACATAGTTAAGACCGCTACTATTACCATATATCCCATTGTAGGCCTTAAGGAGAGACCTCTGACCCATTCTTCCATGGAAAAAAAATTTTGTCTACAATATAGCAAAAAAAACTCACAATCAAAGAAATATCCATAAAAAACAACCAACTGTCATGCGAGTGTACCTCACTCTGTGGACCCTACATACCGAACCACCGGTCAGACTTTTACTAGATTTTTTTGTACTTTTCCGAGGTCCATATCTTTCATTGATTCTGTCACAACGATGCGCGACAGCCATCTGTTCTGTTTACTTTCTTAATGAAGTTGTCGCGACATGCACAAAATCTACGCTCTTAGCACAGCGTCGGCTTATGTCAAAATATTCAAAATTTTATGACGAATTTCGTTCGTAATATTTGAAGCGATGCTAATGCACTTCATCATGAAATTATGTATACTTTGACAGTTACAGTCGCTGACATAATTATATATACTGCCGTGCAAATAATAAAAACCTTGATATGAAAGTGAGAAAAGATTTCGTATGAAAAAATTCATACAAAATCTTTTCTCTCTGTCATCGTAAGATTTTTATGATTTGTACGGCAGTATAACTGAAGCAAAAAATAGAATAAGTAATTTGTGTGTGGTATGCACACCAACACATACACATTTCATGCTCATTTGTTCTGCTGAAAATACGTAATCCTCATAAATCTACCAAAACTATTAAACATTTCGCATTTCATTTTTGCTTCAATTTCTGTTAATTTTTTGTCTTTAGAAGACTGCCAATATCATTGGTTGCCGTAATAAAACACATCATTTATTTAATTCATAAGTGACGGCTCTTTAACGAAAAAGTTTTTCGAAGAATCTTGTCATCGCCGTTAGTGCGGCTTCGGCTTGTGTCAAATTTCATGACGTATATGTCAAGCGACAGGAAATTGTGAATTTGTCAACTTATGCACTTCATCGTGAAATTTCGTATGCTTTGACATAAGCCGATGTCGCGCATTGAAAGCGTGGATTGGTTAAAAGACGGTGACTGTCAATCAACAGTCCTTACAATGTTATTATGCGCAAAAAGTGTATTGAGTTTTCAATGGATGCTTGGGAATGAAATTACACAAATTGTAAATAAAGCGTACACGTAAAGAGGGCTCATCTCAATTGAAAGGTCTAATCAGCAACAAGATGAAATGCCTTCTTTACAATTGTTTATTTAAATATTGCAGAAAATAGATAACACACCTGCAACTTTCCGCGGACAAAACACCAACACAGCCACAACAGCGACAACGAATACACACAGCACAAACTCTAACCTACGTGGTGCAACTGCGGCAATGTCACCTGGAATAACTCCAATTAAAACACTACCCTTTTCGCCCAGTCAATTCCTCAACTCGCCCTGTCCTTTATCTTTTGATATGTTACTTCCGGCCAGTACACCTGTTCGAAAACATTTACAAAAGGTAATGCCGATGAAAAGAGTTTGGTGAAATTTCAGTTCAATTATTCGAGACGCAATTCACTTTGACTTAGTTTTTTAAATTGACGTTACGATTATTATCTCAATGCAGACGCAAACCACTTCGCTGCTGACACCGTCACCAAAGAAACGAAAGTGTGATCAAATTCAACCTCTGAACTACGACTATTTGAATGCGCAAATGGGCGATATGAAAGAAGAAAACGGTGTTGAGCCGCTCACAACGATAAAGACCGACAGAAGTTCGGAAGATGTCGACACACCAAACAAGCTGAAAGTGAACACAAGTACATTACCAAGAACGCCTACGCCTTTCAAAAATGCTCTAAACGAGTTTTCAAAGAAACGCGGAGAGACGTAAGCGAAACTAAATTACTTATCCATTCATTTTTGTTGAGTAAATTGTTTATTTACCAGATATGTTCCATCGAGTCCTGGATGCCTGGTGGAAGATATTACCGAAATTATGAACAAAGAAAAATTGAATGACTCAACAGCGGAATTCAAAATTGAAAATAATGTTTCAAGCGGTACATCGAAAGTGCAGCATAATCCAAAAAGATTATCATTTGAAAATGCAGGCAGCTCCAATCAGTCAACGAAAAAAGCGAAGAAATCCCTTGAGGCGGGATGGGACAGCTCAACGGCTAGTGATATTTCGTACTTGATTGAAACTCCGGTAAGTTTCCTATTAAAAATCACATTTCGAATAAATATTGACAGCAAAACCGCTTCTATTCGTTCCTCACTGCACTCCATTATTAAATTTCACAAATTCGTTTTACTGTGTGTTGAGCGGCACAGTTCTGAAACTTAAAAAATGGGATTTTTTGACATTTCGATTTTTCCTAAAGGTAATAACTACTGGTAGAGAAATGAAGAAAAGAAACGCTAAAGTACCTAGCGATACCACTAAAGTACCGCCCGATACCGCTAAAGTACAATTAGATACCGCTAGAGTACAATCCGATACCGTTAAAGTACCGGTGGCTACGAGAAGTGCATTTAATGTACATCAAATGTACATTAAGAGTTTAGGCTACGTACTGAAGAGCCATCTGGCGGAAATTTTTCAACTAATAAAAATTTGTACGGGAAAAGTGACACTTTTGTGTAACGTTTTTCTCTTAAAGTCTTGAATGCAAACCAATGTTGATGTAATCATTACATACTTTACCTATTTCTAAAGAAAACTGCAGAAACACTTTTCATAAAAACATTCTCATTTGCTAGAAATATGAATTCCAATATTTCCCTTTAAAAGTCATTTTTTTCAGCTTTTCTAGTTAATAAACATTTTGAAATGCTTAATTTTTTCGGCAAACACACTGCTCTCTTAATCTTTAACTGAGTAATCCATTTAAATCACAGAAAACATTTTCTACGATTTAGAAATAGATAAAAACTTTTTGAGTTGATACATTTGCAAATATTTGTAAACGTCAAATCACAATAAAGATGGCCGCCCATTTTTATTTGGAATCATCAACTCAAAAGTTTTTTATCAATTTCTGACTCGTAGAAAAGGTTTCCTGTCATTCAAATTGATTATTGAGTTAAAGATTAAGTGAGCAAACACATTGGTCGAAAAAATTATGCATTTCGAAGTGTTTATTAACTAGAAAAGCTAAAAAAACTGCTTTTGCAGTGAAATATTGGAATTCATATTTCTAGCAAATGAGAATGTTTTTATGAAAAGTGTTTCCTCAGTTTTCTTTAGAAATAGGTAAATTATGTAATGATTACATAAATATTGGTTTGCACTCAAGACTTTAAGAGAAAAACGTTACTCAGAAGTGTCACATTTCCTAAACAAACTTTCATTAGTTGAAAAAATTCCGCCAGATGGCTCTTTAGTAAGTAGTGTAAACTCTTAAATGTGAACCCATTTTAAATGAACACTAAAGTGTGGTACATGTATGTGCATCTAATGTACATTTAAAACACCTTGAATAATGTACGTTTAACGTACATTTTAGTGTAAATTTAATGTACATCTAATGTTATACAAGAAAAGAAAGGAAAATTAAATTTTGTTTTCCGACTTTTCTATTTCGGTTTTTCTTATTCTGATGATCGCTACGTCCTCCATCTGCATTTTGTTATGCCAAGCTCTCATTTTTTTTTTGAATTTTTTTTTTTTTCTTTATTTTTATCAACATTGTAAGCTGATAACTGATAAATGAGATGTGAGTTAAACAAATTAAGAAAAGAAAGTGAATGAGTGAGTGAATGACTAAGTGAATGAGAGAGTGAATGTGAGAATGAATGATTAAGTGAATGAGTGAATGTGAGACAAATACCTAAAATGAATAACAAAAGAGTTAGGAACTAAATTATAAGCAAAAGTTAGAATTTAAAATTAGAGTTGAGAGAGGTGTGGCAAGTGAAATAAAAAGTAGAGAAAGAAAAGCAAATAAATCGCACGAACGGTGAAAGCAATAGTGAGCCAAGATAACGCTCGAGTCCTTCAGAGACCAAATCACAGCTGAGACTCAACGAGGGCTGAATGAGCGATTGATGAAGATCGAACACGTTTACGAAACACATTCCTGGTACATGAATTATCAAGCAATAAAGCGAACCTATTGAATTCGATCAATATATTGTTGACGGCTTCATAATAGCCATATGCGGCCGGGTGCCTTCTTATCAACAAATAATCAGGGTATCGTAGCACTCGCACAGGAGTCTTAACAACGAAAAGTCTCTGAGATCAGGGGCATACACGTATCCGCTCAAAAGATCATAGGCGAAAAATGCGCATGTATTAATGCGTCTCCTAACCAGTTTGAATACCTACAGAGGCACATCTACTCAGATAAGCTGGTAACCGATAGTTAGAATCCCTCTTAACCGACCTACGTAGAGCGTATATCAAAAACTGTTTCTGAACGGATTCGATTTTAGTTACGTATGTGGAACAGTAGGGGAACCAAACCGTAGAGGCATACTCAAGATGTGATCTGACGTGAGCAAAGAATATGCTTTTAAGTGAACGAACGTCGCGAAATTCGTAGCAAATACGTTTCATGAAACCTAACATGGAAAACGATTTAGAAACTTTAAAATCAATGTGGTAGTTGAGACTCAAGCTTTCATCCAAGTAAACACCAAGGTCACGGATCCGTTTGACGCGATCCAAGGGACTACCATCAATAGCGTAATCGTAAATGATAGGTCTTTTTATTCGATAAAAAGATATCACTGCATATTTTCCCACGTTCAGATCTCGACAGTTGTATTCGAACCACTCGTAGAGGGCATTCAGGTCACGTTGCAACGCGTTCGAGTCTAAGATAGTTTAGCGTAAAGCAGACATCTTGATGACTTGAAAATCTTAGTCACATCGTTGATAAAGAGAAGAAAAAGAAGAGCGCCCAAATGGCTGTCTTGCGGGACACCTGACCCTATAATTTGCGGGGCTTGAACCCAAGACGCTCGGGATTATGAGTCGACTGCTTTACCAATTGTGCCACCGGATACTTATGTGTTGGTGTGCTAAATTTGTATAAAGTGTTAAATTATAGAAAGCACATTTTTGGTACATTAAATGTGATAGGAATAGTGTACACCTTATCACGCATATAAAATGTGCGAAAAATGTACTTGTGAGCTAGTGCAATAATTTCGTGTTTTAATAGCACAAAAAATGTGCTTTTTATTTACATCGAAAAATTTACTACATCACAAGCACATTTTTGGTACATTAAATGTGATAGAAATAGTGTACACCTTATCAAGCACATATAATGTGCGAAAAATGTACTTGTGATCTAGTGCAATAATTTCGAGCTTTAATGGAACAAAAAATGTGCTTTTTATTTACATGGAAATATGTAGCACTTTACAGGCACATTTTTTGTACATTTTATGTACATATTCTCAACAATATTGGATTTTGCACATTTAATGTACATTCAGTGAGCATGAGCAACCACATTAAAAAGTGTGACCTGTGTTATCTGGGATCACTACCAACCGACGGATACAATTAAGGTCTCTCACTGTACAGTTAAAGCACCTATCAACCTATACAACTAAAGTACCGCCCGATACCGATATCTCACGATACCACTAAAGTACCGCTAAAATACGGGCAGCTACCGCTGAAATACCGGCGAAAATCGCTAAAATTTGGTCAGCTACTGCTGAAATACCGGCGAATATTTCTAAAATACCGGCGGCTACCGCAAAATAACGGCGGCTGCCGCTAAAATACTGACGGCTACAGCTAAAATACTGGCAGCTACAGCTAAAATACCGGCGGCTATCGGTAACATACCGGCGGCTACCGCAAAATACCGGCGGCTGCCGCAAAACACCGACGGCTACTGAAAAATACCGACGGCTGCCGCTAAAATACCGAAAGCTACAGCTAAAATACAGGCAGCCACAGCTAAAATACCGGCGGCTATCGCTAAAATACCGGCGGATACCGCAAAATACCGGCGGCTGCCGTTGAAATACAGGCGGCTACAGCTAAAATACCGGCGGCTACAGCTAAAATACCGGGGGCTATCGCTAAAATACCGGCGGCTACCTCAAAATACCTGCGGCTACCGCAAAATACCGGCAGCTACCGCAAAATACCGGCGGCTGCCAATAAAATACCGTCGGCTACCGCTAAAATACTGTCGGCTACAGCTAAAGTACCGGCAGCTACAGCTAAAATATTGGCGGCTACCGCTTGATCAATAAATAAATACCCGAAGACAGCCCCCCTCATCCTTCTGCTAAATGACCCACACTAATACACCAAGGTTGGTTACCTGATCGTTCATGTGGGTTGCTCACTATAACAGGTGTCGCCACGGGTAGGATAGGATGGAGGAGTAGGTGGACAGAGGCTAAGGTACATAAAGAAGTACTATATTGCGCATAACACACCGTTTGACACCCCAAAAATGCTGTTGAACTTGGGAAATCTTACTTGTGACCTAAGAAAAGGTCATCAGTTTATTTTAAAATCTCAGAAAAAGTCTAATTTTGGAAGATTACTGGGAAGTGTGTATTGGGAATTGGGAAATGGCTGTTTAGGGAAATCGCAAGCTGGTTCCTGGTTCCCAGGGAATTTTGGCTCGGTTACTGGGAAAAATATTATTTCCATGCACGATGAAGATCGGTCTTGACGACTTCGCTTATAGACCTCCTTTACATCTGCCGCTCCAGGGGTGTTTACGTATTATATTTTTCAGTTAAAGCTTGAAGAGTGTATTGGACTGAGGACCGTGCGCCGATTGAATTTTTCGAGTTTCCAAGCTTTTTATTAATTAGTCAATGTTATGCCGGCGGCGTCGGCTCCAAAATCTGCAAAAGTTTCAGTCGGCTGGCTGGCAATAATTTAATTGACTAATTTTCAAGTCTTGGGATCGTCTATTTCATGTTTTTGCTTTTGGATGCGTTCATAAAAATGCAATGAAATTTCCTTTGTTTTATTTTAGAGTAAATCACTTAACTCCGACTCGGGAGTGGTTTTCTCACCGCCAAGTATTGTCAAAGATGCGCTGTCAATCAGTCAATCAGCTGCTCTGTTGCTTGACGATGATCAAAACGAGACAATAACTCAAGAAAATCTGGACAACTCTACATCATCTCAGGTACAATTCAATTTAATTAATTTTAACGATGATAGCAATGGCAGTAAATCTAACTGTAATTATCCATCAACGCTAAATTATCACACCAAAATGATAATGCAACACAATCAACTGAAATTATACAATGAAAATATCGTGACAATTTGTAAAAATCTGAGAAACCAAAAACAGTTTGTTCCCCTCACCCAAAACCATCTAGCTATCAGCTGTGATCTAGATCAGGACAGTCGAACCATTACTTATAATCCATACGCCAATGAAAATGATCACGACACCAAATTTCAATTATCTAAGTCTATGCAATACCAAAACGAATTAAGCCAAAACCGTGGCCCAATTGAGATACCATTAGTGCGACGTTTCGGTCAAGATCGCACTAATTTTTACAATATATTACCAAAGGTCGAAACGATAAACAAACGACTAGCGGGCGAATGCGTAAAAAGTAATTCACATTCTAGTCTGCCAACCAATCAACAGCAACAATTTAATTGTTTTAGTCTTAAGGATCGGATATCGATCAGTTCACATTATTCCAAAAATGAAACAACGCAAACACAGAACACGTTACCCAGTAATGAAAATAGCCAAAGCAATGACTCACAATCAAATTTTACATTCAATTCAAATTCGAATGAGAATTTAACGTTCAAAAATTATGATTTGAATGACGAATTTTGGTTGAATTTTGAAGAGTAGCGAGTAAGTTAGTTCTTTTTATCTTACCTTTTTGCCAGTGGCGCCGACTTGTCATTATGAGTAGCGATACGTTTTCAATAAATGAAAAATATTTCGTTATATTCATTTGAGCGTTTTAGGTAGACCATCTAGGAGAAGGGGCCAAAGAACGAGTGTCCTTTCCTTCACAGTCAAAAATTTCAGTTTTTGAGAGTGAAGGAGCTGACTTTTGTTCTACGCCCCTCTTACCGGAAGGTCCAACTAAAACATACTAAAGAATCAACGATATTAGATGGCAGCACATTCTATACACTTGACGACTTGACTAACATACTTGAGAATTTTGACATTTGGAGCAGACTATCTTCAGTTCATGATATCGACGTTACGAGGATAATAGATGTCGCATTTTTCGTTGAGAATGTCCTTAATGAAATACTTTTTCTTTCATCAAAGTGTATACGTACTCTTCTTGACAAGTCGGCGCCACTGCTTCTAGCATTAGTTAGACGGCTGACATGTGTATCATCAAAACGATGACGCTAGACAATGTTGAAAATACAATAGCGAAAAAGTTCATATTTACTGTAAACCAGTGAAGAAAACTTCAACAAATGAAGTTTACTATTTTTTGTTGTTAATTTGTAATGCGTTTGCCGTTCGCATAGGTTTTAGGCCCAATGTTCAAACATTCACAGATACAATCACGTTTTTATGTTTTAGGTTTTAGGAATATTTATTGCACCTTTTGTTTAGTTAGGTTTTAGGAAAATCATTCTACATATCTGACATTTGCGAGGCCGAATCATTTATGGCGCATTTCTTTATGGAATCCTGTGGGGTTCGCGTGTGAAATTAAAATCGTATGGTAATTGAACCAAAACAAAAGGTTAGGTTCACAAAGGACGCTGAAAGTAGAAACTTTAAAGACATAATTTTCTTTCAGGGTCGAAATGTTGGGTTTCACACACAACTTTTATAAAACAATTTTTAGACTCATGGGATATGATGCTCAGTATATTTCCACTTAAATTTCCCGTAAGAGAACGCCTTGGCGTTGCTGAATTAAAGTCAAGCCAAGACTTTCGTAACGTTTGCACAGAAAGATATCTTTCTAAATGTATGAAACAGTTACTGTTCACCCTCTCTCATCATCATCATCAAACTTTACAGACCATTGAATACCACTCAATGAAGGTGTACATACCACTCCCCTCCATGCTTCTTGGCCGCCAAGGAAATGGTTTGTTCGCCCTAACTTCTAAATCTGATTTATCTGAATCTATAAACCTTCTCCTTGGTCTACCCCTTGGCCTTACTCCCGGGATCCTTTTTGGTAGGCTGCTATTACCCATCCTTTGAACTTGCCCGAACCAGCACAGACGACTAGCCCTTGCCTCCTCTTCTACTGACGAAATTCCTAAGTTTTCCGTAATGTCGTCGTTCCCCCACTGCTCCCTCCGAGTTGTGGGTGGTCGCCAATGGGCTCTGCTTGTCGTGTCCCGTTGATCCACTGGTGAGTAGCGACACCATGGTCTCCTGAGCTGGTCCAGTGGTACCAGCAATGGGTATACATTCCTACTGAAGTGGTTTTGTTAAAGGTCTTACTCCGAAAACCTCAACCGAGAGTAAAGCTGGTACCACGGGGCTAGGATCCCGTTTCATGCGATATGGCCGCACTCTTCCCTAGCCATTGGTTGAGATGACAAGTGACGCTGCAAAGCGGGGATTGTGGTATATAGTGAACTGGGTTGAAGCAGTTCACGTTTTGAAGCTGATTGACTGCACCCCTAGTCCTTCCTGGGCAACCAGGTTAGCGAAAATACAGTAGAGAGATGGTAGTATCTCGGGCCTTGCCTAGGTCTCCGTTTTGCACTAACGATTCGTTTTTAGGGAGAATCTCCTACGGTGTCTCCTTTTAATTGGGCGTGCCCAATTCCTCGCCCGCGGGGGCGAATCGGTAAAAAGATACTCAGGTACGAGCTTTGGCTACTGCTCCCTCCGAATTACCTTCGCTATACACCTAAGAACACTTCTACTTCTAAGAATGCACGAGATGTCCGCAGTCCACTCAACTCTCACTACCATACAGAATCGTCGGTCTGAAAATTGACCTGTGGATAGCTGACTTTGTTTCGCAATAATTCCTTTTTGTTGAACACGTGTGGCTCCAATCGACTGGCTTCCGCGTTTTCCATTTTCCTTCTTTCCTCAAATTCCCAACTAACTTGCTATCCTCTGGAAAAATGGCACCTCAGTACTTGAATTCAGAAACCTGTTCCAGCTCCTCCCCATTCGAATTGTAAGCAATCTCCTTCCGGGATTTGGCGACATACATAACCTAAGGATCTGAGTGGGTTGACCCACACGTGAGCCACAGTTTTAGAACGCGCAGAAAAACAATTTCTGTGACTTCTGCAACTGTGGGTCGACCCGCTAAAACTGTGGTTAGGCTAGGTGTGGATCGACCCACTCCGATCCTTAGCGTAACCTTAGTTTTCCACACACTATCTTCAGCTCGTACTCCTCACATGCGGCATTCAAGCAGTTCACTCCATCCTGTAAGTCCCTGGGATTCAAGTCATTCGCATAGGTAGAGATGAGCGATTCGACTATTTTTCGAAACCCGACCCGGACCGAACCCGAACCGATAAAATTTTTCGAAACCCAAAACCCGAAACCTGAATTGTTTTAAAACCCGATCCGGACCGAATCCGACCCGACCCGATTAAAATTAAAGCCGAAACTCATGAACCCGAAAAAAACAATTCGAGTTCGGGATCGGGTCGGGTTCGGGTCGCGTTCGGGTCGGGTTCGGGTTCGGGTCGAGTTCGGGTCGGGTTCGGGTTCGGGTCGGGTTGGAGTTCGGGTCGGGTTGGGGTTCGGGTCGGGTTCGGGTTCGTGTCGGGTTTTTCGAAGTTTCGGGCAACCCGCTCATCTCTACGCATAGGCTAACCTCATCCACCTTAACCCTTCCCTTTGGTGGAGTAGGAGTTGTGAAGGAGGAAGTATTAGTAACAATAGTTCAGTAATGAGAGTTGAAATCATCGACCGACGGCGTATGCCAAAGTAAGGAAGACTGGCTTTTATTATGGAATTCCGGTAAATAAATCAACTGGCGGCGGGTGAATGAAAAATTTTTGTTTCTTATTCACGCGTCAACGGTTTACGTCAAAGTATAGTGATTTTTATGATGTTGCCAGAAACCTACAGAAATTACTCAAGGTAATGTAGAATGCCCTTCCGAAGTGCGGGATTTTGTTTTCTACAATTTTTCTTTTGGAAGCACCTTTCCAACTGCAAAAGGTCTAGAGATATGAGTAATTCCTCCTGATTCTAGAAGTAACTGAATTCAAAGGTTTGGGTCATTTTTCAGGAAAATCTTGAGACACGTTATCAGTAAAATTTAATTCTCTACAACTTTTCTTTTGGAAGCAACTTTCTAACTGCCATAGTTCTACAGATATGAGTCATCCTGCCCAATTCTAAAAGTGTTCATATCTCAGGGTAAAGCAATTTTTCCTCAAAACTCTGAGACACCTGTTCTCTAAAATCTTATTCTCTACAACTTTGCCTTTGGAAGTAAATTTCCATATTGCATATTTGAGCAAATAAAGACAAAAAACCATCGAAAGCAGATTGCTTTCATATATGGCCAAGGAACTCCATTCCATTGGTTCCAGTGCCCAGTGCCCAGACCACTGACCCAATTTCCACAAAAAATTTTTCCCAGTTTTGTGAAATCAATGTGCTTTCATTTGATACTTGCTGAGATATTTGCGGAAAAGTTTCACCGACCCTTGAAAAACTATGTTTTTGATCGCTTTTTCGACCATATCTCCGGAACCACTTGTCCGATATCTTTGAACTTGAATCATGGGACATATGTACCTTTAAGGAAAAAAAAAGGGGATGAGGGGATCGGTGAAACCGTTTGGAAAAAGAATGACGGGCAGGACAAACAAACGATATTAAATGCACCCCCCTCACTCCCACCTTGATCTGCCCCATGTTACAATAAAATTGTTTGTAGTAAACGTATAGGACCTTTGTACTTCGTACGGGTCCAAAAATAAAAGATTTTTTATTTCTTGTTCTGCAACTTTTTATTTGTAGTCATCCGACGACGCTATGCGATTCGCAGTGCTTTCAATATTTCTTTCCTTTTACGACACTGAGAAAAGTCTCTATATGAAGCATATCTATTTATTTAACAAGCAGACTTTAGTGCGGCGTCGGCTTACGTCAAAATATATTAAATTTCATGACATGTTCGGCGACGAAAAATTGTGTAGTTGTTTGCTTTTGCATTTCATTCAGAAATTCGTGTACTTTGACATAAGCCGACACTGCACTTAACGATTGTGCTATTACCATACGAAACGAAAATATACCTTTTCACACATAAAGAGATGCGCTGTTTCATTTTCATTATTAGTTTCCAGCTGCACCTAGAAATATACAAAAAAAAACATTTGAGTATAAAAATTGATCTTCTTCTACATATCTACAAGACGCTTATCCACTCTTTTTCCAATAGTTATAAGAAAACATTCATCTTAATTTTGAAAACCTACAGTGAGATGATAAATTAATGTGTAGACATGAGACAGTGTTTTCTTAGTCAGTCAAGTTATTGCTTCTTAGTCAGTCATTGCTATTTCTTCTCGTCTAAACTCTCCTTTGTTCCAGAGTAATCTAAATCTCGCAATTATTTTCTCTGTGTTTTACACAATAACCGAATCTCATCGTTTGGTAAATTCCAAAGTTATTTTTAAACTTTTCTAAATTAAGTTTTTTTTTTTATTTATAACTGTTTTCACTAAGTCATGATCCTGCTTTTTCATTTTTCTTCTGTTTCCTATTTTGTTAAACAAATGCAACGATACATCACCGAGGACACATCACAAATATTGTTTCATCGCTTTTAAAACTGTAAAAGAAATTGGTTTGGAATTGATATGCCTACATCTTAGTATCGAGAGGCAGATAATCGTGTATTTTGAGGGCAAAAGGATTTTCTTGAAGAAAATCATCAAAGGATTTTCTTTGATTTTCAATGATTTTCTATCGTTTCCTTTGATTTTCAAGGATTTTCTTTGTCAATTTATGAAAATTTTCTGGCATTTGAACACGATTTTTAGGGATTTTCTTATAATTCAAAGGGTTTTTTGAGGATTTTCAATGAATGCAAAGGGTTTCTTCACAATTGACGCTTTTAGCACTCGCAACATTTGAAATTCTTCACAAAGTTTAACTTTTTGACGTTAGGTGGCAGTATAAAAACCTATTGTTTGTTTACGTATTTTACGCTCTGATCGCGTGGAAACGTACGCAATTTACGCATATATCGCATGAAAAATTCAAATTCAAACCGCACTAAAAGCGTCAATTGATTTTCTATTGAGTGCAAAATGATTTTCTAGGCTTATCCACGCTTCGGTATACATGGAAACTCCGAACTCTTGGAATCCAAAGTCCTAAAGTTTTTTTTATAAAAAAGATCGTTTGAATTTGAATACTGATTTGATCTATCTACTTCAATCTGCGATATCCCAGCTCAAATCAAAGTACATAAACAGGGAAGATAACGAAAATCGTCAGCGGATCAGAGTTTGTACGGCACACCAGTTTGAGGGGAATATATATTTGTTAAGTTGTATCGGTGACATTTTAGTATGATAATGTTGTTGGAACTGCGTTGTTTATAAATATACAACTCTGTCATGCGTCGCATCTTGATAAAACTAATTCTACATGTATACAACATGACGGTGATATATTTACCTCAAAATCGTGTGCCACGAAAAACTCTGCATTTAGTATATAACGCAAGCTCAAATGGGACTCCAAGTGGGTGTTTCACCACAGTTCTGGTCGACATTATCGAATCGTTTTCTTTTATGGCTTCCTTTAAACACTGATTTTAAATACAGTTTTAAAGCGATGAAGTACGATAAATTCCCAGTCTTTTATTATTGTAAACTGAATTGCAAAGAACTCGCGAAATAAATCAATAAAACATAAGTATTTCTTCCAAATCCGTCACAATCGATTTGAAGCTTTCATAGACCCACCATCTGACAGTTTTGTCTTAAAACAAAAAGCTAAACGTTATTTGCAGCCGAGTGTGTGCGAATAGTGGGAGTGCTATTGAAGATGCTATTTGCACCTAGATCTTTACGAATGTCCACTTGAATTAGGACAGCAAATATCAGGAATCAAGAAATCAGGAACGAGAAATCAGGAAACGAAAATCAGGAACCTAAAATAAGGAAAAACAAAAATCAGGAAATACCAATTTTAGGAAAAATCAAAATTAGGAAAAGCGAAAATCGGGAAGGAAATAAGTCGGGAAAAACATCAGAGTTTTCAATTCCTAAGGAGGTCTGGAGGTCGCAATCTTATTTTTTGGTATGTAGGGGGCTTTGCCCCCTAAGCCCCCGCGCCTGTGGCGGGCTACTAATGCCCTGCAGGCTGCCTTCCGTGCATGGGACTCTGCCCCTTAGACCCCCCAAGGGGGGATATTCCCACCTTAACCACCCTACAGGGTTTCCTGCTTTTGGTTTTTCCTGAGTGCCTGATTCCTGATTTTGGTTTTTCCTAATTTAATTCATTCCTAATTTTTGTTTTTCCTAATTTTAGTTTTTCCTGATTTTATTTCCTTATTTTTAGCAAATGATTTTTTTCCTAATTTTCGGTTCCTTAATTTTTTTCCTAATTTTTGTTTTTCCTAGTTTTCGTTTTCCTAATTCGTGTATTTATGTGTTTAGTTTGATTCAGCGGCAGCTCTAAAAGTTTCAATTTATTTTTAAGTGAAAAGGAAAACTTTAATTCGTTACTTATGTTTTATTGAATACTTCATACCTCACTGGGGTGGAGTTTGTGTATCTTTTCATGACAGAAGTCAACGTCGCACTAGCCGCATCAACTAAAAACAAAAGTTTTTGCGTGATGAACCATGAGAAAAACAGTTTTATAAGTTATAAACAGTTATAAGTCCAAGTGATGCATTCGTAACTGCATATACTATTTATTTTATTATTTTTGTCTTATTTATTATTTATGTTGTTTAAAAACAAAAAAACATTTTTTTTTATTTTCTCTCTTTTTATTATTCTTGACAATTATAAATTATTTAATGTATGGAACAAAAAAAATATTTATTTCGTTTTCCCCTATCTCACCTAACTTATTCTCGGTTTATTGAAATTAATTTAAAAGCAAAATTATTTTGTAACGATCTTATTTAGCATTTTAATTAAATATTATTATTTGCATTTGCAATATTGACAAGTCACTGGTCACAGATGTATGATAATGCATTTCGAACCGAGCAACTTAACGAATAAATTAATTGTTTTACACGACTGGGATGGATTAGGTTAGCTCCCTTTTAAATCATGTTTTTGAAACTTGAGTTGCAAAAAAATTACTATGTCCATAAACGTCAAAAATATATTTTTTTGGACTTTTGATGTGAAAATTGGTGGTAGTAAAAAAATCAAAGATATAGTTTTTCTGCCTTTTTTTTAATTTAACACTTTCGTAGCGCCATCTCGTGTACCGTTATGTTACAAATTTATTTTTAATGAAATTTTCGTTTTACAAATTTCTGCATTTGTTTTTCGAACCGACGCCTTAACCGATGTGCTTAAGTGTGCACTGTTTACAACAGAGTCTTCTGTCGGAATGTTTTCAGCAAATGATTGTTTGTATGGAAAAATTCGCAATTTTCTGTAACGTTTTTCTCTTAAAGCCTTAAATGAAAACGAATGCTTGTTTCGTCATTACATACTTAACGTATTCCCAAACAAAATTGCGGAAACACTTTTAGAGAAAACATTTACTAGAAACTTTAATTCCAATATTTCACTGCAAAAGTCAGTCTTTCAGCTTTTCCACTTCAAAACGCATAATTTTTTCGACCAATGTGTTTGCTCACTTAATCTTGAACTAAATAATCAATTTAAAAGACAGAAAACTTTTTCTAAAAGTCAGAAATTGATACCAAAAATTTTGAGTTGATAAAAATGGCCGCCATCTTTGTTGGCTTTTGACGTTTACAAATATTTGTAAATGTATCAACTCAAAAAGTTTTCATCCATTTCTGACCCGTAGAAAATGTTTTTTGTCAGTTAAATTGATTATTCAGTTAAAGATTAAGTGAGCAAACACATTGGTCGAAAAAATTATGCATTTTCAAGTGTTTATTAAGTGGAAAAGCTAAAAGACTGACTTTCGCAGTGAAATATTATAATTCAAATTTCTAGCAAATGTAAATGTTTTCTCCAAAAGTGTTTCCGCAATTATGTGTGGGAATAGGTTAAGTATGTAATGACGACATAAGCATTCGTTTTCATTTAAGACTTTAAGAGAAAAAAACAGAAAATTTTCATTAGTTGAAAAGATTCCGACAGATGGCTCTTTAGTAAGCAGTGTGCACTCTCAACAAATGTTTTCCAGTTATTTAACAAAAGAAATGTATAGAACTGTCAAATTTACAGTTAACTTCGTGTTGAATAAGAATCTTAATCATGATGAAGTTAGCTGCACTTTTGACATTTGATAATATTTCTGTTGTTTTGAATATTGAAACAATAACATTTACTTAGCATGAAGTCCGCGTCGATTCCAAAAGTAAATGTTAGCCAAGGACGTGACAGTCTTTTCGATCTTTCCAAGCAATATGCAGCGTGAAGTTAGCTGTAGTTACGACCGAAAATGAATTCATTACTAGACAATCAGCTGATTTTTGAAGTTTTCAATGAATTCATTTGATTTTGATAAATTTGTGAATGAAATCAGCCGTTTTTGTTTGCAATGAAGTTAGCTTCGGTCGCAAGTGTAGCTAACTTCACGCACAGATCCAAACAAAAGATTATCATGCCCCCGATGTTAGCACTGGATTCCTCTAAAAAACAGTACTTCGTTTAGCGGTCCGTTGAGAATTTTAATTGGTTGGAACTCGTCACGTGATTTTTTCAACCAATTAACATCCTTAACGGAGTAAGTTTTTTGAGTGGAAACCAGGAATTAACTTTTAAATCCGGGTACCGTTTCGTTACCTGATGTGAAAACACCTCATACCATGCAATCAAAAGAAAAATTGCAACATCTGTTGACTTTTCTTTGGAAAAATTTCTTGTAAACTTTTTCTTCCAAAGGAAAATTCAATGTGACATGCTCTCAAAAAAACCAACACTTTTCACTTGATTTTACTGCACCAGGTGATGAAAGTGACATTCTGATAAAAAGATAAATTTGTAACATAACAAGATATAAGGCGGCGCTGCGAGCGTGTTAAATTTGAAAAAAGGCGGAAAACATGTTTATGATTTTTACCACTACCAATTTTCACGTCAAAAATTAAAAAAAAAATGTTTTTTAGCGTCTATGGACCTAATAATTTTTTTGTATTAAGTTTTTACTTATTTTTTAAAAAAGGTTTTACAAAGAGCTAACCTAGGATGGATATACACCGATCTCCTCACGCTAATCGTTGGGAGAAGTGCCTATCCACAACCTTGAAATATAAAGTTTATTGCGCAACTCAGGTTAAAACATTTTTTACACTCGGATCAGGTTGCACACTGTTGATTCCCTAGTTGCGTAAATAACTATTTCGTTTCGATTCTTTACCAATGTTTATGAATTGAATGTAGAAATAGAAATCAAAAATATATTTTGTTTGCGCATCCAGCTTCCTAAACAACGAAAACGACAAAAAAGATTGTAACGGAAAAAGTATATAAAGCGAAATATATATTTATGTAATTTTAGAAATTAATTTTGTATTCGTATTGGTAAATTGTAAAATGTCGTACTTCACTTTTTTCTTTAAAAAAAAAAGTTTGTCAATATTGTAAATTGCAGAATAAAATATTTGTTTGAAAATCCTTTTGTTTTTGTTTTTTATTATTTTTGAGAGTTTAAGGCACAACAACGATGACGGATTACGATTCGTTCGTCGATTGAGACTTTTAATAATTCAGTTGACCAAAGAGGAAAGGTGATATGACACACGATACACGAGATAGACAGCACGGACCACAATTAAACTGAGACAAATGATGTTCTCAACATATTTTTTATATGTTTGCTGCTACCAACGAAACAATATTTTGGAGTGTTGTCATTGTATGTTCGTAATCAACATAACTCATATTTGAATGTGCACCTGAATTAGGAAAGCAAAAATCAGGAAACAGAAATCAGGAAACTAAAATCAGGAACCTAAAATAAGGAAAAACAAAAATCAGGAAAAACCAAATTTAGGAAAAACGAAAATCAGGAAGGAAACAAATCAGGAAAAACATCAAAGTTTTCAATTCCTAAGGAGGTCGCAATCTTATTTTTGGTATGTAGGGGTCTCTGCTTCCTAAACCCCGCGCCTGCGCCTGCGGCGAGCTAATAACGCCCTGCAGGCTGCCTTCCGTGCATGGGACTCTGCTCCAAACCCCGCTAGGGGCTCTGCCCCTTAGACCCCGCAAGAGGGGATATTCGCCCCTTGACCCCCCTACGCGGGGACTGCTGTCCCTCGACCCTGCTTTTTTATTTTCCAGAATTTATCACGGCCTGCGGCGCATTCTCACAAATTTTTTTCTTCCTTTGCCTGATTCCTAATTTTGGTTTTTCATAATTTAATTCATTCCTAATTTTTGTTTTTCCTAATTTTAATTTTTCTTCATTTTTGATTTTACTTATTTTTGGCAAATAATTTTTTTTTTTCCTAATTTTCGGTTTCCTAATTTTTTTTTCCTAATTTTTGTTATTCCTAATTTTCGTTTTCCTAATTCGTGTGGAATACCCTCATATTTGAACCCAATAATTCGTTGGGTTCTTTGCAGCATCTTAGTTTCATTCACATCTCCCTTTACAAGAAAAATTTGCTATTTCTCTTATCACAGAACAACATGACAATCTTTGTAACCGAAGGACCTTTGCAGACAAGCTCATTCCATTTTTGGAAAATTTTTAGTGCAGCTTCGTCAAGTCCCCTGTTTTCTTTCTTACATTTTTCGTTAAAGTCGCCAGCACGATGCAAAAATGTAAACTGTCAAATTTGCGATGTTTTTTTAAAACAGGATTCTGCGTAAATAACAAATTATTACAAATTATAGCTCATGTATTGTGAGATGACGTCTGTTACACGAATAATAGATGAACCAGAATTCAAAAAGTATGATGGTCGAAAGTCGCTCTGAAAAGTAACTGCATTCCAAGTTCATTTGCGATGTTATTTCAGAGCAAATTTGTACTTTCATATTTAAACTTTTTGAATTCTGATTCATCTCCGTAAGTGTCATCCTGTCAATATACATGACCTATAATTTTGAATAATTTGTTATTTGCGCAACATTCTGTTCTCAAAAAACATCGCAAATTTGACAGCTCACATTTTTGCGACGTGCTCTTAAAAGCACATTGAAAAAATATGAACTGCAAAATTTGCGATCTTTTTTCACAACAAACTCCTGCGTAAATATAAAATTATGTAAAATTATAGCTCATGTACTGAGAGTGGATGACACTTGCACAAAAAATAGCTGAATCAGAATTCAAAAAGTTTAAGTATGAAGGTCGAAAGTTCCTCTGACCAATCATCGCATTCGAAGTTCATACTGAAACTTTTTGAATTCTGATTCAGCTATTTTTTGTGCAAGTGTCAACCACTCTCAGTACATGAGCTATAAGCTGGAATAGTTTTTTATTTGCGCAGGATTATCTTCTGAAAAAGCATCGCAAATTTGACAGTTCACATTTTTGTGACGTGCTCTTAAGAGTTTACCGAAAACATCAGTGAATTAGTTTCCGTAATAATCGTTTGTCGCTATTGAACATTGGTGATTTGGATCGTATGTTGTGATTGAAGCCATTAATGTGGAAAGTACACCAAAATTCTGCCACTCGTATTTGTGTCACGTATTTACCGACGTAAAATCAATCTATTAGTTCAACGATATTTTGACTGGTGCAAACAAAAAAAAAAACTTTATCGATGCAAAAATTTCTAATATTAGCAAACAGTCGTTCGATGCATTCAATTTGAAGGACAAATAGGAAAACATCGACTGCAGAAAGAAAATGTTGGTGAATTGGAAAAAAATGATGAGGAAACTGGTAATCAAAGTTACAAGGTAAAAAGATGTTCGAGTTTCATCTGATATAAAGTTGTAGTTTGCTATTTTGATTTATTTTTGAATGAGTTTGTGCTTTAGCTTATCACTTGAAGTGCTTGATTCAGATTGAGAGCATGACACTCTAATGTCGAATCTGGCACTTCAAAGGTCTTTGCACGCTATTTTAAAATTTTCAAGAATTCTGGGAATTTATTATTTTAGGTGATGGTACGGTAGTTAACAAGATCGAAGACAAGTGAATACTTAGAGGGTGTAGAGCTTTCTTTTAAAAGCGTTGATTCCGTGGAGATGCTCTGATTGAGATCCATCATTTTGATATAATGTTCAGAACATTATTTACTTTCACTTGTAGATCCGACGACTGAAATTTTTCTCAGTATATAGAAAAAATATTTTCTGTTACCTTTGGGGTTGTTCACAAATGACGTCACGCTCAAGCCCCTTCTCTAGCAAAACGTGACAGTCTATAGAAATTTGGGTCATATTTAGCCCAAAATTCGCGAAAATGGGGAAGGAGGTTAAAAATCCAGACGTCATTTGTGAACAGCCCCTTTACTTGGATGCCCAACACGATGAATATGATTGACAGAGACTTGATAAGAATTCTTCAGATGGATATAAAAATTCGAGCAAATGTCATGATCATGTTACATTTCGTCGGATATAAAATGAAAAAAAAATGTTTCTCTGACAATTTATTTCATCAAATTTATTATCTATGTGGGTAACTTCCGCCACATCATCAAGAGAGGATAACATAACATTACAACATAATATGTAACATAACAAGGAGTCGTTTTAGCTCCGTGTTATCTGCCGTAAAAAGCATAAAAATTTTAGGGACGTCATCAGATGAGAGAATTTCAAATATTTTCTCTCTCAAATTTACTTTCTGAGGTTTTTATGTTTTGTGTGTATACTATTTTCTACGCAGACGGATAAAAAGATTCCGAACAAAACACGCAGGGAAATAATGGACAGGTGTGAAATAAATTAGGGAAATTACTGACAGGTGGGAAATAAAGTAGGAAAATAATTGACAGGTGGAAAATAAAGTAGGGAAATAATTGAGAGTTGGAAAAAAGTAGGGAAATAATTGAGAGGTGGAAAAAAAAGTAGGGAAATAATTGAGAGGTGGAAAAAAAGTGGGGAAATAATTGACAGGTGGAAAATAAAGAAAAGAAATAATTGACAGGTGGAAAATAACGTAGGGAAATAATTGAAAGGTGGAAAAAAAGTAGGGAAATAATTGACAGGTGGAAAATAAAGAAGGGAAATAATTGACAGCCGGAAAATAAAATAGGAAAATAATTGACAGGTGGAAAATAAAGTAGGGAAATAATTGACAGGAGGGAAATACAGTAAGAAAATAATTGACAGGTGGAAAATAAAGTAGGGAAATAATAACTGTTGCCCAAATGAGTTATTTCTGTGTCTAAATTCTTTAAGGATATATGACGTTTTTTTTTCGTTTTATGCGATCGGTTTTATCTGTTTATAAGGTTTACGAAATCACTTACTAGATCAGGTTACCTCAAACATAATTTTATATCTCAAAATATTTCTTATTCCATTGGTGCCTACGAGTTTTATAAGCCAATTATAGCACTCAAAATCACTGGAAATAGAACAGTAATATGCCGATTACAGTCGACTTCCGCAAATATTGTGTGCAGAGTAATACACAGTTTCGTGCACAATTATAACTCGTTTGATTTTAGTCTCTGTATCGTCACATCGACTAAAATCACTCGACTTCTGTCTTCTTTACATACGAGTCTATTTACACGACTCTATTGACTTTTGACATTTACTTAAGTTACTAGGAATTACGTAAAATTCATTGCACATTTTGTAGTTGCTCTTCCACGTTAAGTAAAATATTTAAAGCTTTTATTTTGTTAATTTTATCAAATTATATGTGTGCGTTGTAAGAATAATTAGATCTTTAGCCACCAGTTGTTTCTTAAAATCACTAGATAGCATGAGACGCTCTGCACTAAATCCAAATCACCGAAAAGATGAAGAACATATTGGTAGGATGCAAGCACTCACGATATTTACAAGACTGAATGAAACTGTTTTTTGTGTTGCTGTAGAAATAGTTTGTGACTATAGGACATTTAATTAAGGCAATCATCCATTTTACATAACCAAACAAAACAGGATAAAACTCTAGCTACTCTACATGCTAGGCCGCAGCTTACATAGAAGCCATTTTTTGTCTTTTGCATCAATCTTGCAAAATCTTTAGGTCAATAAACCTAAGAACGTGAATTTTTTGTCCCGATTTATCAACGGACTGCTGAAAATACGGTTTTTGACACATGCAGCTTACGTCGCTACGAAGAAATTTTTCATGTGGAATTTTTTGATACAAGAAATCCAAGGTCAATGACCTGACCCCACGAAAACGCGAATTTTTAGTTTTGACCTTAAGAGCGTGTGAGATATTTTGACAGTTCTATATTTTGCGATGTTTTTTCATTGCATATTTCTAAGGCAACGATCATTAATTTTAAATTCCAAAACATCTACTGTTTGCATAACACATCCCTTTATAGATTCTCTGAATCGGAATATATAATTATTGTCAAAATTTGATCTGAAAAAACATCGCAAAGTACTCGGCTGCATAATACAATAATTATATATTCTGATTCATAGAATCTATAAAGGGTTGTATTATGCAAAAAGTAGATGTTTTGGAATTTGAAATTAATAATCATTGCCTTAGAAATAGGCGATGAAAAAACATGGCAAAATATAGAACTGTCAAAATATCTGAGACGCTCTTAAGAACACGTCCCAAAAATATGAGCTGTCAAGTTTGCGAGTTTGCAAGTTTTTAGAACAGAATCCTGCGTAAATAGCAAATTATTGAAAATTACATGATGGATGACTTTTATCCAAATAATAGATGAATCAGAATTCAAAAAGTTTAAGTATGAAGGAACAAATTTGTTCTGAAATAACATCGCAAAAGAACTTGGAATGCAATGATTTTTCAAAGCTACTTTCGACCTTCATACTCAAACTTTTTGAATTCTGGCTCATCTATTATTCGTGTAACAGTCATCCTCTCACAGTACATGAGCTATAATTTTGAAAAATTTGCTACTTACGAAGTATTCTGTTCTAAAAAAACATCGCAAATTTGACAGTTAACATTTTTGTAACGTGCTCTTAATGGCGTATTGTATGCATTAGCCCTATTCACGCCACAAAAGAGGGCTACAATAGACGTATACAGCACAAGCATCGTAACTAAAGTTTTACCCTTCATTGTTTTTAAAATCAAAAGGTTATGGAACGCAAGTCTTACGGTAGCCTGCATGGATGTTGTTTTTGATAATATAGACATAAACCCAAAACTTTCTTTCAGAAATGTTTGGATCCAAAATGGGAGCAATTCGCTTGTGGAAGAACGACTGACCAACTATACATGACTCAATTGGCTCATATGTGTTGGAAGAATATGACGTTACAACCTCGATCATTGAACTTTTATAAAATTTAATCATTTTTGTATATTTTTAATGATGCAAACAAATCTTAAAAGTGTTTGTCCATAAATCAAAATTTTTTAATAAAAATATACGAGAAACTATGGGTGGTGTTACGATATTGTCACTGATTTCATTTTTCTCTTTTATTCAAAATTGTCCCAAGTAAAATTTTTTTGACATTTTGACGAAAATAAATAATATATTTTGTAACGAGTGATGAAAAGTTGAATTTTTTGGGACTAGTCGTAAGCTTGTCCTAACGAGAAGAAGCCGAGTACGGCAAGCTTCCAAAAAATTCCACTTTCATCACGAGTTACAAACAACATTTTTTGCTCCGTTATGATCATAATGAGACCAAATCACACAAACGAACATATTGAAATCACTCTACAACAATTTCATGTACACTTGATTGCGACCGAAAATGTGTATATGAAATTTCTTTTTCGGACACATTTAGCGGCCGAAAAAGTACTTTTCCGGACTCAAACAACTCTAACAAAAATTTTAAACTTTCGATCGTAGTTGCCGTAACGAAAAACGTCGAATTATGGTCATTAGGAGCAAACAAAGACTTTTTGCTAAAGTGTAACAATTTAAATTACAATTAAGAAATTTATAATTTGCACATTCTATACATTCTCACGTTTCATCACTTTGAGTTGTTTTGTCATTGTTATAACAATAGCAAAACATCTAAACAACATCTAAAAAAGAAAAGAGTCAAGTGTGCAAATATAAACTTCTTTATTGTACTATCATTGTAATTAAAATTGGAACATTTTCCAACATTAATAAACACAATATTCCACATTGAAGTTCATGTGAAATACGATTAGCTTTCATTACTGCCACCACACTCGAGCGTAGTGGGAGTTCACCGCATTAAACATGAATCTCTGCAACAACGAAGAGAATTCGTGGAACTTAAAATGTGTGCAATGCAAAAAAGTTCTTTTTTAATTTACAGTCATTGTAAATAAAATCATTTTTTTCTCAGCCATATTATCGCCGTACAGATAGATTCTTTAAAGAGAGAAAAAAAAAATCGGGTGCGGGCTAAGCTAAATTGAGAACACAAAAGTTTAACATTAATTTGTAGCATTTTGATTATATACTTTGGACGCAATAAGGAAAATACAGTGAAATGCTAAGTTGCCACCTCTGTTCCCGGATAAAATGCGCATGTCGACAGACATGGGAGAGAATTCTCTCAAACATGTAATTTGACACGTTGGTTCCATGCTAACCGAAATGTCATAGAACATGCGCATTCTATTCAGGTACAGTGGTGCCACCTTAGCATTTGTCTGGGAAAATATGATGCGTTACGTCCAAAATTTTAACTTATTCCATTAAGAAATTTTTTTTACAATAATGGAGTTTTAGGATTTACTTTTAAGGTTTTTGTGTACATTTAGGTTTGAGAATGCATTGTATAATTTTTTTGTCAATATTAGAGTTTTGCAATTAAGTTGTTATGAGATAAATTTGACAAATAAAAAATCCCCTTCCTTTTTAAATATATTTAAGAAAGTGTATAACGAAATTAATTTAAATTCAATTAAATAAAAATCAGGAAATGTTAATATATAAAGAAGAAAGAATATACGAAGCGTAAAAAAAATGTAAATAAAGCAATGAAAAACAAGCCTTCTTATTCTTTGAATTGACGCTGAGCCACAGAAATGTTGGGAAAATGGTTAGAACGGTCGGAAGAGTGCAGATGGAGATTCTTTTAGTTTGGCGTTTTTAGTTTTAAGCGTTGCGGTTAGAACAAAAATGGGTCAAATTTGACTCCTTCAGCGTTACAGGGAGAGGCGGGTCTGAAAAATGTCAAATTTTGTGTTACGTAATTTACGAAGAGCCCGTTAGAGGGAATTATCAAATCTTTTTCAAAGCAAACTACCCCATGATTCGACCACATGGCGAGTAAGAGAAAAAAATATTGCCGCTAATTCACAAATTAGACATTTTCACGACCCCTCTTGAAAAATAGCATGCTAAATTTTATGCAATGTTCTGTCAAATTAATTTTATGTCGGAATAGCTAAGAAAGACAAATTTTATTATTATTGTTTGCCAATATATTTCATCGTTAATTCAAAGACGTCATCAGAGCTGTAACATTATAAAATTTTTTTTTATATTTTTTTTATAATGTTACAGCCCTGATGATGTCTTTGAATTAAAGATGAAATATATTGGCAAACAATAATAATAAAATTTGTCTTTCTGAGCTATTCCGACATAAAATTAATTTGAAAAAATCAGCTCATAAATATCGAAAAATGTTCTGTCAAACTCATACTGCTTGGTGAGCTGCCGTTTATGTTGAAATGACAGTCGAACAACCAACGACTGTCATTTCAACATAAACGGCAACTCTCCGAGCAGTACGAATTTGACAGAACTTTGCATAAAATTTAGCATGCTTTTTTAAAGAGATGTCGTTAAAATGTCTATTATGTCACGCAAATTGGTCGATTTTTTGAACCCCCCTCCCCCTTCCTCTGTCGCGCTAGAGTCACGCCAGGATATTTCATCTTTGTCTATCACTGGAATTTTACATAATTATTCTGAATTTAGACCAGGTCTAAGCTGTGGCAAGTTCATTTCCTAGTAATCATCGCCGAATCAGTCAACATGTTCACAGTGTTGATTTTACTTGCTTCAGGTATTTCGAGTTAAAAGGTTCGAATTAAAACATATGAAGGGACCCGTACGTATCAGAATAGATGTGGCAAACAGAGTTGATGTTACAAAAAGACTCGAACGTATCTACCGAACGTATCTATTGCCTGAACTCTCAAGTATATGCCTTAAGTCTTAAGTGTATGAAATTATGTCTACATTAAATTGTATTGGAAATTGCCGAGAGGGTAATATTGAAAAAACCGTCCGAAGAAACGGTGTGAAAAAGGCTTCCGAAAATACAAAATTGACCTCCAAATAGACAAAAATGTTCATCTCAATTTTTTCTACAACATAAGAAAAAAGCCTTTTTTTGACTAGGGCCGACATTAGGACCGGCCTAGAGTCCTCAGTAGAGGCCTTGAACAAATACTTATATAGACAAAAATATTTCCCTCCATTTTCTCTACAACTTAGTGAAAAACAATTTTTTTGTCTAGGGCGGACCTTAGGACCGACCTAGGGCCATAAGGAAATGCCTCGGACACATACTTCCATAGACAAAAACTTTTCCCTCAATTTGACCTGCAACATAGCAAAAAAAATTTTTTTGGCTAGTGCCGACCTTAGAACAGACCTGAGGCCCACTTTAGCCCTAACCACAGGCACCGAGTCCAAATTTGTTTTTGAATATAATTCAATACTCGATTACCTCTCAAATAGAAAAAGAGTCAACGAAATCAGTTAAGATTTATCCAATTTATGTAAGCAAACACGTTGGGCCCTAGTAGAAACTCAGTTTTAGGGTCCTGACTGAGTCCAAGGGTTTCTAATCAAAAAATTTTATGCCATAAAACAGAAGACAGTCCTAGACCTTTCGATCAAACAAAATTTGAAAATCGCAAGAGATTTACTCGAGTTATGTACAAAAAACACGTATGGCCCTAGCATGGACTCGGTTTTAGTGCCCTAGCTAAGTTCTGGGAATCAAATTTGAAAAAGTTTCTTCCATAAATTGTCGGCCATGCCCAGTTCTTTCAAACAAAAAAAATTTATGAAAATTGGAAAAGATTTACTCGAGTTATGTACAAAAGACCAAAAACCATTTAAACGACCCTAGCTCGACGGCCCTTGGGCCGACAATGCCCAGATTCAATCCCCCATAAAAGAATAGGGAAAAAAAGTTTTTGAAAATCGGTTGAGTTTTACTGACGAACGGACGGACATTTTTTTTTATTGCTGATTCGTTCTTCGTACGGGTCTAAAAAGACGTATTTATTTAGTGAACGACTGAATCAGAGTAACAAAATATATTCAGTAAATCAATTTGTGTCACAGCACACTTAAACTAAATCTAAGGTCAAGGCACGTTTGGATTGGTCATTCAACACACAGTACAAGCGGGACAACCAGACTACAAATTTTTCGCCTTGGCGTAAAGCTGCTAATTGCTTAGGTCTACCCGTTGATTGTGTGATTTGATAATTTCCCTCGGACTTCAATTAAATTTTACAGTTTGAAATTTTGGGCGCGGCCAGTTTTAGTTGTCACAATTTTATATGTTCTTTGTGAAATATCTTATTTAGGTTGTGTGAGTTAACGCCTCGCCAGAACAGCCACCCTCCCCCTCTGTCACAATCTTTCACGCAAGACTGACATGTCTCCTCCCCCCATTGCGTGACATAATTTATGAATGACCCCTTACCATGATTTGCCGTCGTTTGTCGTCGGATCAGTTTTAAAAGCTGGGGTAAGGTTTGGGCCGGGCTAGGTTTGTTTAAAGTTCTTGGGTACTTTTGGCTTATGTTCCAAGAAAAGATTGTCACAGTCGCGCACTCCTCTACTTTGAAAGAAACTTCTACAGACGTGATACTTCACTTCCCCTCCTAGTTCAAGAAGGTGCTATGACGTTGATTTGAAAACATGATGAATACTAATACTAAACTAACGATCTTATGTCGTGATAAGAAAATCATTGGAGCCGTATTCAAATAAGTAAGAAAGTCTTAATTATTGCTAGTAAGAAAAGCAATCGAAGTTCATCTATCATAAATAGTGGATTTGGCTCAGTAAAAATTTGTTGAGATAAAATCATTACCTGAACCAAATTTACGAAAAATCGTGTGCAGTACAAATTTTTTATACATCCGTCTTACCCCAGGTTGTGGGATTATTAAACAAATTTTAAAAACGATGCTTTTTTCAACTCGTGGTCTGTCTGAGGGCTGAAACACACTAGCAATTTGAATTGACGATCTGAGCAATTATTATATCAGCATTCGTTTCGGCATTCATTATTTTCACAATAGAGCGAAAAATCATTGTAGGGAAAAAAAACATTTTAGTATTGAAAACTTCTTGAGGCCTTCGATACAGTTAGGCATAATTTGCTCCTTGGTAAGCTAGCATCACATTTTTGCTTTTCGACGCCCACCATTAAGATTATGAGGAGCTACTTGACTGGTAGAAGTCAGAAGGTAGTACCTAGTGGATCTCATTTGGGTTTTTGCAATGTTGTGGCTGGGATTCCACAAGGTTCGGTTCTTGGAACCCTGTTATTTTCGGTCTTCATAAATGATCTGCCGCAGGTTGTGAAGCATTCTCAGATCCATCTTTTCGTAGACGATGTCCAATTGTACATGGGTATTCGAAATGACCGTTTTCGGGAAGACATGGAGAAGATGTCTCAAGACCTTAGTTCGATTTCCTTCTGTGCTGGAGCAAATGGTCAATGTTGACAATGACGGTTAGGTTCTCGACTATGAGGTGGGCGAATGATTTTCCAGAGTTGCGGCTTAATGGTGTTGCGATCGGTTATTCGGACGCTGTTAGGGATCTCGGGATAATGATCGATGATCAGTTGAATTGGCGGTCGCACGCTCAGCATGTGTCCGCGAAAGTTTTCGCTGGCCTGCGTGGGCCGCATGTGGGTTACCTTCTTCGGGCCACTAAGCTTCTGCTGGTGAAATCGCTCCTTCTGCCTGACTTTAGCTACTGCTCGCAGGTCTTGGGCAGGCTTCAATCATCAATGAAAGAGATTTTGCTGACATCGTTTAAAGCCTGCGTTAGATTTGTGTGCGGTCTTGGCCGCTATGAATCCACGTCGGATAATATTGACGTCTTGCTAGGGTGTGACCTTTTCAGTTATTTTGACTACCTATCTAGCGTTATGTTGCACAAAACAGTTTTGACAAAAGAACCTGAGTACTTGCACGAGTTTTTAACCCCTGCTTCCAATCGGAGGACTTTCAATATGCTTCTGCCGAGAGTTGGGTCCGATGTTTTGTCTGGATCGTTTTTTGTCAGCGGAGTCTCGATTTATAATTCATTACCTCCTCAGATTAAGAGGAAACCCACGTTAACTGGCTTTAAAATTACGTGTAGGGACTACTTCAGTGCCTTGACTAATTATCGCCTTATTACCTCAACGCTGATTAATAGACAAACGTGTTATCTGTGATTCCGATCCCTAAGCTGTCATTATGTGCATCTCAACATTCTCAGTTTGACCATTTATTATCCCAATTTTTATTGATACAAATTTTTTGAACTTAACTTCATTTCTGTAACTGACTGTGATCGTTATTACTATTGTTCTCGCGTTTTTTTTTTTGAACGGTATTGTATGTAACTTAAAAGGCCGAAAGGCCTTACACAAATAAATACTTGATTGATTGAAACTAGTATGGAAATTGCTGAGATCGACAAATCAAATTGCTAGTGTGTTTCAGCCCTTACGTTACTTCTTAAAATTGTCCATTTGTTTTTAAAATAAACCATAGAAATGGGCATAGGAAAGTAGCGATAACTTATTGACAAAACATCAAGTCGTAACTATATGGACGTTTCCCTTGAAGCACATCCCAAACGTCTCGCTGGAGAAACCTCCAAATAATTTTGCTTAGGAGATCACCCAGAGGTTTCACTGGAGAGACCTTTCAGAGGTTTCGCTGGGGAGACTTTCCAGAGATATCGCCAGGAAGTGCACAGGCGGACGGACAGAAATGGTGAAAACATAAAGTAGCTATAGCTACTTAATAAGGAGCCATTCACACAGTACGCGCGCTAAAAAAAAATGCGGCTTTTGACACCTTCTCCCCTTCGCACGAATATTTTCACACATTAGGATGCATTACAGCACGCTTTTTTCGAATCCGCATTCCCCTTAGTAACTAGCGTACTTTGTGAATGGCCCCTAATCCAAAAATTTTTTTTTCTCATACCACAACATAAACATTTAATTCGCTGTTAATTAATTAATCAAATAATTTGTAAGAAAAGCAGAGTAGAAAACATAAACTTCTTTCAATTTAATTCATAAGTTCTTTTTATAACAAATAAAAACAAAATATCGGAAGCTCTCATTCACATATTTCGTTGATATGATTCCCAATACAAAACACAAATGTATGGTGATATTGTACTCCAAGTCTGATGTGTAACTATGCCAACCACTCGTTCTCTGCGTTTATTAGAGAGTAATGTAAGATTGGAACATGCGCAACGATAAGTTAATATTATTATGGTCAGTGCTTACTTTGCTGAAATTATTTCACCGATTTTTCATTTCCCCAATTTTTAAAGCGTAGTGTTTTATGTGGTTGAGAAACTAATGTCTGAAGTTAATTATGTATGTAGTGGATTGATGAAGACCGAACTACGTATATTCATCAGTGAGTAGACTTTTAATATCCCTTGTTGACTGTTTAACCGAATCAGTTATGAGTGCGGCAAAACTGAGTTTGTATGAAATTTTAATACTGCCTTCAAATGACAAGTTAATTTAACTGGTTTTTTGCCCTTAACCTTCCCAGATTATAAATAGCCAACTTACAACAATTGATGTTTTTACTCCTTCCTGTAATATCAAAATGCATTATTCACAAAATTATCACAAAGAAGAACAGCTCAACACTTAGTAACTGTTTTTGTTAGGGAGACAATTCATACAAAAAAATCTTAATTTGCAAGGAACATTGCAGACAAGGGGGAGGGGGTCCAAAAACCCGGAAAAATGCAGACATTATGTCATTTATCTTAAGGAGCGTTGATAAAACCGCAAAGAAACGCAAGTATTGAACTTTGTTTTCTCCGCTTACGGATTTCATGAGGATTCCATAAGGCTGTAAGCAACATAGATTTGCTATCTCAGTGTTAAATTTGACATTTGCGCGATAAAACGTGGCAGCAAAATATGTGGCTTACAACCTTATAACGTAAGTCTGCTCTTTTATCATTAGAACTTTCACACGCAATAAACGCACAGTTTCTTTGTTTTGGTTAAGATGCGGTTTACACGCCAGCTTTGATTCCAACAAACGAAACCAAAATTGTCAAATAACATCCAAACCAAATGCACAGTTGTTCTTTTAACGGCGAAAATAAAACCAAACCATCAACCAAACAACCAATTTAGAACAATAGTATACTTCAATACGCACCAATACACTGAGATGTGTGTACGCATACGCGCGTGCGAAGCACAAGTAAAAGTACACATCGAGTGTGTAATGGGGTATCATTGAATAGTAGATTTTGATACAAGTGACGCATAAAATTAGTTTAACGTGAGGTTGCCGAAACGAGCCGAGGGCGAGTTCGGCAACACATCGAGTTTGTAAAACTACCAGCATACGTAACTTGTATAAAACAATGTTTTCTGTAATTCACTGACAAAAAAAACTTTACCCTTGCGAAAATTAGTCGAAATTTCAATTACTTTTCACACACTAGTGCACACACTAATGTGAAAAAAATGATCTAATTAGTGCGCTAAAAAAGTTTTGTCGCACTGGTGCGAAAAGTGACCTCATGCGACACCGAAATGACGCACAAAAAAACGAGTTTTTTGTTGGTGAATTTCTAAAGTCTAAAACTATTTTTTCACTACAAGTGATGTAAAAAGCACACCCATGCACTCTCGTGTATATAGAAAAATGTTTCCTAAGTCCATGTAACAACGTTATGAAGGGGTGTAAAATTCTTAACTCCTTATGTAGAAAACAGAAAAAATACCCGCCACTTACTAAGTAACATGTTGCCTTTAGGTAACTTTACCTAACCCTGATTTCGAAATAAGAAGTCATTATCCTTTCCCTTCGTAGCTCCGTGTGTATGTATTCACTAATTTATGTGCATACGCACAAAAAGTCAAATGCCGAACAAATTATAACAACAAAATTAAATTCAAAATTTTAATCAACTTTTCCCCATCTGTCATCTTCGAACCTCTGGATAATAAATGTTACACACATATCCCACCGAAAACTTGTCATTACATGCATATGTGCACCCCACGGAAATTATTCATTACATGTATATTAGGGCCCCCACCGGAAGCTTCTCATTACTTGTATATCTGCATGTAATGACGCGTTTTCGGATGGGACACCGATTAAAACAGTATACAGTGGGGGATGCTTAGTAAGTCATCCATTCTGGATCATTTAGTGACACTAGCAAACTCATTCGTGTATTTTTAAGCAATTCGCTTTACTTTTTTTTTTACTCGTGCAGCTGTATACCTCGCCTTCGGCTCGGGATGTAAACTATACACTCGTCAAAAACAGTTTTCAAAGCTTTTTGCTTAAAAACACCCTCTTGAGTTTGGCTCATTTCACAAAATTTATCCCTCATGTAATGACTTACTTCCGCACCCCCACTGTAATCTACTAATTATCAGAAAAGCGAAAACGGGACGACAACATAGAGCGGAAGAGAAATTTCGTATGACACTCCCTAGCCGATGTAAATTGACATCCGAACGAAGCGCGTTTGTGATAAAACTCTTCATTCAAACTGCTGTTTTCCGTCCTATTTTAAAAAGGAAAAGCAGTGTTCTGAACCCTCGCAATGAAAAATATTGTACGAAACTCGCGAAAACGAGTAGGCCTTGAATGACTAGTTTTTGACGAGTGTGATTGCAGCCCTTGGCTTCGTCGCGGGCTGCAAACCTTACACTCGTCAAAACATTATATTTTTCCTAGTTACGTAAATAACTATTAAATTCCATAGTCGAAATGACGATGAAAGTGGGGAGAAATAACGTATTTTAACGTTCCATTCTAGTGAGAAAGTCTAAAGTTTCTTTCCGTCTGCGCATAAAAAACTTTCATGAAAATAAGCCCTGCATGCAAGTAATAAACTGCTGTATCCACTTTTCTTTCATAAAAAGCATTTGTTGGATGTACTTGTGTGTACTTGTGACGTTTTTACTCAAGCCCCCACCATTGAAACTCGCTCACAAAAATTCATTCGAAAAGAAAAGGAAAAAATTTTGTTGTTTTTTTTCGTGCAACCGAATCAAAGCACACATTTTACACATTCTCTCAGTGCAATTTGTACGTTCATTTGAACCGGGCGGAAAATCATAAAGTCGTCGGTCTTTTTTAACAAATAAATAAATGGTAGTAGCAAGAAAAATTATTTTTTGTTTTCCTAAAACGCCATTCAATTGGGAATACATCAACGTTCTGTCTTGAAGAACATACTGAATAAAGAGGTGTTCATCTTAGCTAAACGTGTTAATATATTTGGAAAGCGAATGAAAAATAAAGAAAACAGTGCCGTGATCTAATTATAGATTATTTTAGCATTGTTTTGTGATAATTATTTTCCAATAAATCCCAGTGCTACTTTTGTGTGTACTTTTCTTCTTCGATTCAAAAAAAAGTACGTTGGTAAAAATCATTCAAAACGGTGTGCACTTTGTGTGTAGTGTTTGTTATCTTTTGTGCGTTTCCAAAAAGTAATGGCGTTTAATGGCAGTGGTCTCCAAATCGGCGACGGTCCCCAAAGTAAACGTCTGTGCACCGGAAAACCGGGAGAAAATAACGATAGTGGCAACAACAATAACACTAAAGTAAGTCAAATCCTATTCAATATCTGTCATTTACATGGAAAACTGACGGTATCCAAGTTTCCGTGTTAAAAATCAATAATTTCACAAAAAAAAGTTGTTATGGTGGAGGAACGAAAAATTCATGTGACGTACACGTTATGAGTGGGGCACGAACGATACACATTGCTTTAGTAATGTTCTCCTAACTGTTAGGGCTAATTTTTGGGTTAGGTACAGGGATATCATGTCTGCTCTAATAACTCATAAGATTGAACAATTAACGTTAGTTACGTTAGCATATCTTCACGTTTCGGACACTTCCCCCATGATTACAACTTCGAATGACATGCTATCGTTGACCAGAGTAAAGAAAAAGGAACTGAATATAAGCCGTCGGCAAAAAAAAACTTTTCTGATTATTCGCACCCGGTTTTAGGAAAGAAGAAGTGTTCCAATGTTCGTCTCGCATGAAATATTCAAAATATCAAATTGATCTTTTGATTAAGTTAAAGAGTGTGGAGTAGGATTACTCCCAGCTCAATAGCTGGAGGAAATTTATGTTGTCCTCTTGAGGTAAAACGTTACCGCTGGAATGAACATTAAGCTTTTTGCAACAGAGAGAAAAAGCGCCAAGAGACTTTCCTTTAGCGACTACTTGGTTATTGTGCATTCTTTTTTCTTTTTCTTTTGCCATGTGAAAAATGATCTACGTAAACATAAAAAAACGTTCTCGTGTTCAATTATTTGGATTACTTAAATTAAATAATTTTTATGTTTGCGTACAATTAACTTCCGTTTGTTAAGTTTGCGTGTTGTGTTCATTTTTTTAGTCAATATAAATGGCAGTTTGCTGCCTAAAAAGACCAAACCAAAGCTTAAGGGGTGTTGATTAGTAAATATTTAACGAAAGTTTGGGGTCTATTTTCTTTACGCAAAACAACTGTTTCCATGCGCTATCACGAATAGTGCGCTATTTTCTTGTGCTAATAATTGGTGTTGTCTGTGGTTTCCGAATCGAAGGCGAGGTATGAATTTCCTGTTTCCTTCAGCCTTCTGTTTTCCCAAGGAGTGAAACATTTAACAGTCATTTCTCTCATAGTTTCTTTGTTTATCTCTTTGTTTAAAGAAAGAAACTTCCACTTGTTAGAACTTTAGCAACAGCAAAATGAAACTTTTCGCGCTTTCGTTAATAGCGCGACGGACTTCCTTTTTGTAAACTCGAAAGTTCGTCCCAGAGATTAAAGGTGTTCCTATAAAGCACGCAAACTTTTTAAAGTATCTGGGAATTATCTTTGACAGCAAAATATCATGGATGATAGATCTAGACGGTCGCATAGAAAAAGCCACAGTCGCACTATGGCAATGTCGTAAAGCCTACGGAGCGAACTGGGGATTATCACCGAAAGTCATGTTTTGGATCTACACCACCGTTATAAGACCAATCTTGCTTTACGGATCATTTCTATGGAACCATATATGTAAACTTAGGCATTCGGACAAAAAAACCCTGGACAAAAAAACCCTGACAAAAAAACCCCGGCCAAAAAAACTCTGTATTGTACATCAATTAAATTCAATAGCTTATTAGTGCAAATTCACTATTATATCCGTTGAACGTGTAAATGAATCGTTACAGTAAAATACAGTTAACGCGCCATATTATGATTCAAATTAAGATACAAGTCATTGTTTGTTGAAAAAAAAGCGGGGTCGAGGGGCGGCAGCCATCGCAATAAGGGGGTCAAGGGGGAAATGTTCCCCCTTGCAGGGTCTGAGGGGCAGAGCCCCTAGTGAGGTTGGGGCAGAGCCCCAAAATGTTATGCAGCCCGCCGGAGGCGCGGGGATTTGGGGGCAGAGCCCCCGCTCCTATAAACTTCATTACTCACCCTGCCCGCATCAAACACATTCACATCACTGCATTAATAATTATACTAAAAACCGGACAAAATAACCCCCATCGGGTTATTTTGTCTGGGGTTTTTTGTCTGGGTTTGTATGTCCGGGGTTTTTTTTTGTCCAGGGGTTTTTTGTCCTAGAGCCTAAAATTAAATATGTCCAAAACAAACTGCAAAGGCTGGCCTGTAAAGCCATCGGAAATCGACTCCTACCGATGCAGCTCAAGCTACGTTAAATTTGGTGCCGCTAGATATTTTAATACAATCTGAAGCAGGAAAAGTCCTTGATAGGATTGCACGACAACAAAATAGTCAGCATAGGCTGACCAATCATACCAGTATAGTGAGAGAAATGTCAAAATCCGTACCAACACTAAATATGCCATCCGATAGGATCACACCGGTTCTGAAATTCGACAAACAATGTGGACAAATGGCATCCTCCCACCTGAACACGGTATAGTTATTTACACTGATGGGTCGGTAATAAATGAGTCAGCTGGGACTGGTTTCCACTGCGCACAAATGAATACAGAAATGTCTTTCCCAGCGCAAAATAATAAAAAACTTTTCTGTTATAAGACTAGGTCACCTGCGAATAGTGTTTCATGGAGACTATTCGCAGGCCCGCCCTGCGAATAGTCTCCATGAAACACTATTCTAAGACAATACTGCTCAATATCTCTAGCCGAAATGTATGCTATTATAACAGCATGTCACTTCATAACGGAAAAACAAATATTGAACGAGATTATATTTATATGCTCAGATAGCGAGTCAGGTTTAAAAGCTCTGTCAGCGTCAAAATTTAATTCAGCACTAACATTAGAATGCTGGGAAACTCTAAACGAGCTTGCCACAAGAAACAGGGTTGACCTAATATGGGTACCTGCTCACTCGAACATCGAACTAAATGAAAAGACAGATGAACTTGAGAAGAAAGCAGCGCTAAGCAAACCTATCGTAGCGGAACCAATAATAGGCATCCCTATTTCGTACAACAAGAGAGCGATCCCAGCACTAAGGGATGGTAAATTCAATAAACATTGGGATACCCTACCAAGCTGCCGGCAAGCGAAAAACGGTATTAGAATAAGTGGAAAAAACTCCAAGTATCTCATTAACATAAGTAGAACAAGACTGAAAACTTTTGCTGGAGTGGTTTCTGGACACTTCGGCTTTAATAAACATCTGACCACAATAGGCAAACGAACGGACCAAAGTTGTGTGGGGAACACGCAGAAACAGCTGAACATTTTCTGTGTAACTGCCCTGCTTTCATCACAAACAGACGTAAGCATTTGGGCAATTACATCATCAGGTACAACCTGATAAGAAGCCTGCACCCTCGAGATATCCTGAGCTATATTTCTAGTACAGGAAGGTTTCATACAGTAGCAGACTAAAACTAAACATCAAATAGCTAGCACAATAGGCCCGATGGCGGCCTCCGTGCGCGTTTGCACAACGTGTGCAAAGAGCTATCCTTAATTATAAAAAAAAATAAAAAAAACCTTGAAAGTATCGACTTTACACTTACTATTCTACATTACTTCTAAATTATCGTTTTGATTTATCAAAATTTCATTGCATGAGTCGAATCTAAGTAAGAGAATAACGTATAAACTACGCACTCGTCAAAATACCAAAAGATTTATGTAATGGACTATTTACATGTTTCTGATCGACAAACAAATTCTTTTAAGGTTCTTGTAGTAATGACGACTTTATATCGTTTTACACATTTGTGGAATGTAAACACGTAATTACTGACCACCTTTGTGTTAGTTTTTCGTCCTTACTTCCTTCAACATGTAATAGTATATTATAACACAAGGGATATAGTCGAGTTGGTGTAAATAGTCCGAGAGCTGTAGTGCAAGTTCTATTCACGCACCGAGATTGACCGAGGGCTCTAGCCCGATGTCTATTGATGTAGCGTGACAGTCCGAGATCAATTCACGTATCGAGACTATGATCTAGCGAGTCATTTTTGTGCCAATTTTGCACGGAACTGTGTATTGCTTTGCACTTAATTAAATACTCACGGCAATCATCTGCAAAATTTCTTTTATGACAATTATGTCACAATAGATTACAATTCATGGCGATGAAAAGACTTCTATCAATAAACCATCTGCACTATGATCTTTTCTCTTAGTTTTTAGTTTGTCTGCCGATCGCAGTCTAGAAATAAATTTCCTTGCAGCCGGAAAAAGAAAGAAAACTTGGCCTTTCGTATAATAATTAAATGTCTACTCTGTTTTAGCAACAGTAAAACAAATTAATTTCCTAATTTATATACCTCGAAAAGCTTCCGATTTTTCACAAAGATCAGGTGGTTGAATTACTTTTCTGTTTTATAAGTCTATTCTCACTACAAGCTTATGCTAATCTTTTTATTTATTGAAATGATAATAAACGTCATGTCTAATTTACTATAGCACAATAGAGATAGCGTAATTTTTTTTAAACAAACAATGTACACAGAGTACAACAGACTGATTGTCCGATAAGTAGATAGGATTTCATCAGTTAGATAAGTATTTTGTTGTTTTTTTCGTGCAACAGAGACGAAAATGTCTACGCCAGTTAAAAATTTTATTTTTTTTGCTATGGAAACGTTTATCGTCACACAACCGAAGAAGTGTGACGGTAAACGTTTCCGTAACAATTTTGTCTTTAATTGCATAATTTTCCGTCCAAGTACTTTAGAAAATTTGTCTTGCTTTATGCCAAGTTGAAATTAAGTAAATAATTACTCTCAGTATATCACAGCCGAACACTACTATCATGATGCATGTGCATCGACTAGGGATGGGACTTTTCGAAAAATATTTAGATAATGATTATCAACAAAAACATATGAAGGGACCCGTACGTATCAGAATAGATGTGGCAAACAGAGTTGATGTTACGGAAAGACTCGAACGTATTTAAGTAAATATTGCCTTAAGTCTTAAGTGTATGAAATTACGTCCACATTAAATTGTATTGGAAATCGCCGAGAGGGCAATATTGAAAAACCCATCCGAAGAAACGGTGTAAAAAGGGCCTTCTGAACGTTCAAAATTGACCCCCAAACAGACGAAAATGTTCATCTCAATTTTTACTACAACATAGCAAAAATCATTTTTTTGTCTAGGGCCGACCTTAGGACCGACCTAGGGTCCTCAGTAGAGGCCTAGGACAAATACTTATACAGACAAAAATAATTCCTTCCATTTTCTCTACAACATAGTGAAAAACAATCAATTTTTTTGTCTAGGGGGTAGACCTTAGGACCGACCTAGGGCCATAAGGAAATGCGTCGGACAAATAATTCCATAGAAAAAAATGTTTCCCTCAATTCGCTCTGCAACATAGCAACAAAATTTTTTTTGTTTAGGGCCGATCTCAGGACAGACCTGAGGCCCACTTTAGTCCTTAGCACAGACACCGGGTCCAATTTTTTTTAGAATATAATTCGGTACTCGATTACCTCTCACATAGAAAAAGAATCAACAAAATCAGTTAGGATTTATCGAACTTATGTAAACAAACACGATGAGCCCTAGCAGAAACTCAGTTTTAGGGTCCTGACTGAGTGCAAGAGTTTCTAATCAAAAAATTTTCTTCCATAAAACGGGAGACAATCCTAGACCTTTCGATCAAAAAAAAATTTGAAACTCGGAAGAGATTTACTCCCCCCCCCCCTATTCCCCGGTCGAAATTGGGGTGGTTACAAACGTCGTGATAAACGCATAGGACCCTTTTCGAAGAAGTAAAAATATCGATATTTGATTACCAAAGTGATTATCGATATTTCAAGAAATCAAATTTGTGAAAATATCGATGTTTGTCAAAATACGCAAATCATATTAATCGATGATGAAGTTTTTCAACCGTTAAATTTCGACCGATAAAATTTTTGCTAATAAACATTTGATAATTATCGGTCGGTATATCGATAATGATACTATCATTATAAAAAAATATCGATAATCGATAGTTATCGATATTTGATAATCTTATAAATTATTTCCCATTCCTAGCATTGACATAAGATATGAGAGTGAGTCCCTGAAAACAAAACTGATTTTGATGTAGGCACTGTCAAACTTTTGTATTTAAATTTTGACATTGCCTACAGATCAGTTACTTTAACTGCTTTAACCGGTCAATAATGTAGTGTACCTTTACTACTTACCGCAACGTGCACTTATTTATTTATTTATTTATGAACGATGTAGACGGCGAAGTATGCAGACGGTAGACGATTTACTTTTACCATATCAAAACAGAAATATCGTGACCACGTACTACGTAATTACGTACGAGTTATCATTAATCATACATTTCGATTATGAAAATAATTCGTATTTCCAACAGTAAAATATCGCAGCAAGCAATCGAACAATCTGTATCAGAAACGTACATCAGTGTTTCTTTTTTCAATATTTCTAGTGACTATTTTAGGGAAAGCGTTTTCCTATTTTTACCCAATTTTCCCTAACATTTCTTTCATTTCCCGAAAAGTCATTATGGAAATATATGAGAAAAATTTGACAAATTTGAAAACGCTTTTCCACAATAGTCCATGAATATTTCTGAACTCTCTTACATGAGAACAGGTCGTAAAAATGTTTGCGATGTTTTGCCAAAGCAGCAGATTGTGAAAATTTACAACCTCTCAAAATTATAGTTTATCTACTGTAGGGATTGATAATTAGACTAATTTTAAATAAGACAGAAGTTAACATGGTTGTGTACGAAGGTTTATTGCTCTGAAAGAACATCGCATACTAATTTGGAATGCGATGTTTTTTCAGATCAAATTTAGACCTCTCTTTCAAGCATTTTTAATTCAGATTCATCTATTGTTCGCTTGAATACCATTTCTACACAGTATATGTACTACAATTTTTACTTATTTGTTATTATCGCAAGATTACGCTGTGACAAAACATCGCAAATATAAGAGCTCACATTTTGCGACCTGTTCTTGATCGTTCTCTTTATGATTGTAACTAACATGAGGAAAACAGATAGATTTCGTAACTCATATTTTGTAATTGTAAATTTTTGTATTGTGACTCCCGGGGAATTTACTTTATGAGACGAATGCAAATGCCGTTATCTCACGATGTTAAATTATCATTCTCTCTCTCCGTGAGTGTTTTTTTTTTTTTATAAGGGTGAGGAAATCTTCATAGACACCCGGTCTTTCTGAACCAAGGTAGTGTTGGATTCCATTCTTCAATGACTTACCAACTAAAACCTCCTTCCTTAGTCTTCGTGCTCTCTTCTCCCCGGAACCGCCTCACAGCATTACTTCGGGGAGGAGCTGTGCTTTCGCACCTACTCTCTTTGATCCACTGCCAGTCTTCTTTGATCGTCTCTCCATGCAATTTGCAGCTTCGTCATTATTTTCGCAACTACATTATCCGCCACTATCGACACCTCCTCATCGCGGCACATCTCCGATATTATGTTTTCGGCACTTACATCTGGCCTACTCACAGTCAACAGCTCTCCTCGTTCTTGTTCGAAGCGGGGGCAGACGAATAACACGTGCTCCGCAGTCTCTTCCTGCCTATCGCATGTCATGCAGAAAGGTGACTCCGTGAATCCAAACCTGTGCAGGTACTTCCTGAAGTATCCGTGACCAGACAGAAACTGTGTCAGGTGGAAATTAACCTCTCCATGTTTTCTCTGTACCCATGTCGTTATTTTTGGTATGAGTCTATGGGTTCACCTTCCCTTGTCCGAGGAGTCCCACTCTTGCTGCCACTGTCTCAGTGCTTCGGCCCTTAATTTCGTCCTAACTGTTT
>CM055403.1:57383480-57443333 GCA_029228625.1 Pseudolycoriella hygida | reverse complement strand
CACCGAACCGATCAACCGATTTTCTTAAAATCGATTCCGCTACCTTAACACTGTCGAAACCTTTCATTTGGCACCTCACTGGCCTCATTCCGGCAACTACCGGCCGAGATATTGGTTAATAAGTGCTCCAGCTCTGGATAAAATCGCCAAAGAACGACGTATAGCTCGGTAGTATGAAACTTTTTCACCCAACATTGTTCAGCAAATTTGTTGCCCAAGCCTCCACTATCGATTGGCACTCAAAAATTATCTCTACTTTGTCCAGCTTTGTTCTACTTTGTTCTAATCATCAACATCAACAACTTTCCCGAAGAAACCAAACGCGTAACTATTCTAATTCAGAAGATAGCAAAAATCCAAGATGGCGTCACTTTCACAGGTGGCAGCCATTTTCTTAGGATTCATAAAGATTCTACTTTGCCAAAGAAACCTATCGCCCAACTCCCATACATTCCAAGATATTTTAAAAACATAAAAATTGACCCAATGTCCCACTGCCCGACATTTACACCAACCAAAAAAATGTATAAAGAAAATCAATGCATCATTTCGTTCCATACAAATAATTCCTTACAAAGAAAATATTTGAATACGCCACATGATTTCATTTCATACAAATAAAAAAAAATATTTGAATACGCCACTTAATAAACAAACGTAAATACATTGAGAATATTAGTGAATGAAGCCACGTGCATAAAATAGTTTTTTCGTTTATTGCTTCTTACATGTGTACACACACACACACACACATAACATAAATATTCTCCCTGAAATTACTTGAACAAATCTCTCATACAAAATTTCTAATCATTTTTCGTTGTATAAATTTTATACTTCACAGAAAGTACGCAGTTTCAAATGTATAAATACCACTTTTTAATTCGCTTGAAAGTATCGCCGGTTGGTGATGTCCAGCGCTAAGCGTCGTTGCAAAACGATGCTAGGTGCGGATGGCGATACTGTTCTTATTATGGGAGACACTGTACCCATAATAAGAGCGCTTTATTTTTGTTGGACTGCTTCATTGCGGTCAAAAGGAACTAATTTCGTTCTCTGTCTCTAGGTTTCCCTTGTGGTTTTGGTTTGGTTTGGGGTAAAAAAAGCAATGCAAAAGGGAGGGTTTAGTTCCTCGGAACTCTTCAAGCAGGTCGGACGTAGGTAGATTCACATGCGAATCTACTTTTGCATTGCCTTTTTTTGAACCATATAAGGCAATGCAAAACGACTTTTTGCTTTAGTTCCTCGGAACTCTTCAAGCAGGTCGGACGTAGGTAGATTCACGTGCGGATCTACTTTTGCATTGCCTTTTTTTGAATCATATAAGGCAATGCAAAACGACTTTTTGCTTTAGTTCCTCGGAACTCTTCAAGCAGGTCGGACGTAGATAGATTCACATGCGAATCTACTTTTGCATTGCCTTTTTTTGAATTATAAGGCAATGCAAAAGAATCTACTATTGCATTGCCTTTTCTTTGGCTTTCGGCTTATAAAAGGCAATGCAAAACGACTTTTTGCTTCAGTTCCTCGGAACTCTTCAGGCAGGTCGGACCTATGTTGGTTCACGCTGGAAATTTGTGACCGACAAACCGACAGACAGACAAACAGACAAACTTTTGAATTTTATAATTATAAATAAAAGATATCTTGCAGTCATGAAGGACCATAAAATGCTGGAGGATTAAGTGAAGCTTCCGAAGCTATTCTTCATGAACACCGTTTTAATGCAGAATTTTGAATTCGACGAATTATGTCTTTTTGGACTAATACGAAGTACAAAGGTCCTATATGTTTACTACAAACAATTTTATTTATTGTAACATGGGGTAGATCGAGGTGGGAGTTGGAAGGATGCATCTATTATCGTCTACCAGAGATGACGAATCAGCAATAAAAAAAATGTCCGTCGGTCTGTCCGTCTCTACTTTTTTTCCAAACGGCTCAACCGATCAGCCTACCCTTTTTTCCTGAAAGGTTCATGGACATGGATTTTCGAGAGTCCAAGAAAGCATTTGATCTCACAAAACTAGAAAAATGATTTTGGTAGAAATTGCATCAGTGGTCTGGACACAGGGACCAGTGGAATAGACGAAATTGAGTATCTTGGCCATGTACGAAAGCAGATGGTTTTTCGTCTACATTTGCTTAACTATGCAATATGGAGATTTACCGTCAAGGGCAAAGTTGTAGAGATTAAAATTTTAGAGAAAACGTGTCTCAGGATTTTGGGTAGAAATGCCACAATCCTGGGATATGACCACTTCTAGAATTGGGAGGGATGATCCATATCTCCAGAGAGAGTTGCTTCCAAAGGCAACGTTTTAAAGAATAAAATTTTCGAGAACACGTGTCTCAGGGTTTTGGGTAAAAATGCCTCAATCCTGGGATATGACCACTTCTAGTACTGGAAGGGATGATCCATATCTCTTAGAACTATAAGAGGTAGAAAGTTGCTTCCAAAGGCAAAGTTTTAGAGAATAAAATTTTAGAGAACACGTTTCTCAAGGTTTTGGGTAGAATTGCCCCAATCCTGGGATATGACCACTTCTAGAATTGGGAGGGATGATCCATATCTTTAGAATTATAAAAGGTGCAAAATTCCTTCCAAAGGCAAAGCGGGAGAGCATAACATTTTAGCGAACACGTATCTCAGGGTTCTGGGTAAAAATTCCACAATTCTGGAATATGACCATTTCTAGAATTGGGAGGGATGATCCATATCTCTGGAACTATAAGAGGTAGAAAATTGCTTCCAAAAGCAAAGTTGTAGAGAATCAAATTTTAGCGAACGCGTGTCTCTGGTTTTTGGGTAAAAATGTCCTAATCCTGGGATATGACGACTTCTAGAATTGGGAAGGATGATCCATATCTCTAGAACTATGCCAGTTAGAAAGTTGCTTCCAAAGGCAAAATTGTAGAGAATAATATTTTAGAGAACATGTGTTTCAGAATTTTAGGGAAAAATTATCAAATCGCGGGATAAAGCAACTTCTAGAATTGGGAGTGATGACACATATCAATATAATTACGGCAGTTTGAAGTTTACTTCTTAAGGCAAAGTTGGTGAGAATTACATTTTAGAGAAAATAGTCTCAGGATTTCTTGAAGAAACTACGTTGACCCTCTTTTTGATATGGTACAGGGTACAACATTCAGGTCATCGAAATCAATTGTCTCCGTCGTACTTCGGTAGGGCCTTTGACATTACCGTGGGTAATTTCTATGGATCTTTGAAATTCTTATAGTTATAAAAGAGCACAAAACATTGGATTGTTTGCTCATTTCTATATTTAGATACGTTCGAATCTTTTTGCAATACCTACTCTGTTTACCACATATATTCTGATACGTACGGGTCTTTGGTTATGTTTATTTCTTAATTTCAATGAAAAAGTTTGTATTTGAGTCTCGTTTTCGATTAAATGTGTTTTGAAACTGCTGTAAGGAATGTTGTAACATCTTTACATTTTCACATCACATTTTTAGGTTCTGCGCGAAATCTACTTTTCAATGTTTTTTATGTTTGTAATGTGCTTTTATCACATATAGTGTTTTATTGTACGTCCCGCGGCTTCATTTCCACATAGTAGATTACGAGCAAGTAACGAGTAAGTAGACCATAACCGAACGAGCGCCAGCGAACCGCATATTACTTGAAATTCTGTTAATAAATAAACTTTACCTCAAAATGCACAACAAACAGAGCCTTGGGTGCAAAGGTTCCCCCCACCCACTGTAACCTAGCCTCAAAATAAGTGTGATGTGACCTAAACGCTGCATCGATAATTAACATATAATATAAAGTTTTCACAAGGTGTGCAAAAAAATGCAAGCGAACGAACGGCTTTTCGCATCACTCACCTGAATGAGAAGAACTTTGTCATTGCTAGTGACTTATAATGAGCTATTAACTCCTTGGAACTTACAAAATTTACATGTAACAGTTCTTTCTGTGTTCTCAAGTTTACTAAAAGTAGATTTATTGCTTAACTAAAAAGCCATTTATTAGACAACAAAGTTACCGAGTTTCTACGCGGGAAAAACTTTTTACTCAAATAAAGAATAAAATGTAGAAATTGAGTATTTTCAGATGATGTACGATGTAATTTTTTTGTACTTTCTGTTATTTCTTTTTAGACCCGCATGAAGTATGCGTCTACTGTGTTTGTCCCTGCGTTTGTAACATTTCGAATTTCGATCGAAACGTTTTTTTGATCGTTCTATTTTACTAGTTCCTCACTTTTTTGAGAGCTTTTTTGCTCACATGCATTCTTCTTAGAGATCCTTTCGTTACCGAACTTTTATTGTGTCAATCAGTGGTAAATAACACACAAACCTGGTGCCATCTATGATGTACTAGGTGCGGAAACTAGTAGGGCTTAGAATGCCGGTTCGCCCCGGTGTTTTACCGGGAGGCATTTTTTGGATCACATGCTCAACGTGAATTCGGAACGACACAGGTAGCTTGCATTTTACCATTAGCCCAATTAACCAAATTCTTCCGCGGAAGTCCGTTCGGACAAAGAACAATGAAAGCTTTCAAAAGCTTTCAAAATCTTCTTTTGTTCAATGTCTGAACGACTTTCCTCGGTGAATCGGGTAGGATTTCTTCTGTGCTATTTATATCTCCGTCTAAAGTTAGATTCAGATATTTCGTACATCTTTGAGGCTTTAATGCACAGAATCCTAATAAGAAACTTCCACCGTCTGTACACCCCTGTTCTCGAGCAAATCTTAACTGATCGCACCATGACAATTTTTTCGAAGGTCGAACGTTGAGAATTAAGTTCGATCAAGCTGTTTCGTAAATACGGCCGAAAAAGTCGTCAAAATTAAGATTTAGTCCAGCACACTGAAAATTCTTGGATTTTCACGTTAGTTGTGTGCTGCATATCTATAGTGATATGCTGCATATCTATAGTGATGTGCTGCATATGTATAGTGATATGTTGCATATATTAGTTGCAAGTTGTATAACATACCAACATGCAGCATACGAAATGCTGCATGTGGGTATATTATACAACTTGCAACTAAAACATACAGCATATCACTACATATATGCAGCATACAACTAACGTGAAAATCCAAGAATTTTCAGTGCAGTCAGGGAGAAGGTGAATTTCTGAAGTTTGAGTCTTTGATTATTTTTTAGATTTTCCGTTTTCTATTCTTTTGGTACGGGCTTGGCGGAAGACCTATGTTTCATATTGTTCTCATCGAGATTAAACTCTTCTTCTTCTAAAAGATTGGGTTTATGAAAATCGCACTGAATTTATGTGCAGTGCATTTATATTTTGATTGGATTCGAGAAGTTTAGATGGAATTTGTGTCAAAGTGAAAAATGTTGCAACCGGCACTAAATAATTTAACCGAAAGAATTGAAGGAGAACATTACGTTAAAATAATAGAAGAAAAGTGCAATCTGACTCGTAAATGCGAAAAAACTTCTCTCAAAACCAAAAGCTATTGTGACCACAAATGATTCCTTTAATTAAATAATGAAATACAAGACGAATAACGACGAGACGCAATAACAAATTTATCAGTTTCGAGAAAATTTAAATAAAAAATTCTACTATTGCATAACACAACTCCTTTACAACATTTCAGTTCATTTAGTTCAACATTGCGTGCAATTCAAAATGGTTTCAGGATCGGCAATTATATTAAAGCTATGCAATTTTTGAAGCATACTTGAAGCATATTTTCGTAAATGCATCAAACGTTTCGTTTCAAATAGTGCAAGAAGTCTTTACAAACATAACTTCAATTCATGCAATTTAATTCAAGTCAATTTTGAGGTTGCTATGCAATTTAGTAGCAACTTATGCGACTAGCTTCCTTCCTATAGAAAAGGTTTATTGGATTGGATCACAAGTGTGACAGCACGCAATGTGCGTTTTTCATACTTTCATGATTCAATTCTTGTAATTTATTTACGAAAACCTCATTTGCTGAAAGCCATTTTGGGGCCGTACTGGATCACTTATCATACTAGTGCGTTTTTCATTTCTTTTTGGCACTAGTGCTCTTTCAATATCTGTTCGATGTTGAGTGGTGCGACAAAACCTTTTTTAACGCACTAGTTCCATACATTTTTTTCCACGTGTTTCCACCTGCGAAAATTGGTCAAAATCTCAATTATTTTTTCGTACTAGTGCGTTAAAGTAGTTTTTACGCACTAGTGCGATAAAATTTTGTAACACTAGTACGTAAAATTTTTGTCGCGCAAAAAGTGGCCTCATGCGACCGACACCGAAATGACGCACGAAAAAGCGAGTTTTTTGTCGATGAGTTGCAGAAAAACGTAGTTTGGTGGTATTTTAACGCATATGATGTGTTGACAAACTCGCCTTCCGCTCGTATCAGCAATCTCAACGTAACTTGTATCAAAATGTGCTATTACCCGCTGCCTGCAGTTGGTTTGAGCGAAGTCATACCTTATTGGGATCGCCCTCTGAGTGTTATTACGCTCTCTGAGTGTTATTACGCTCTCTGAGTGTTATAACGCTCTCTGAATATTATTATGCTCTCTGAATGTTATTAACGTCCTCACGTCCTCTGAGTGTTATTAACGCCCTCTACTTTTATTTAGCGTATGGTAACAATCTTTGTAGTTCTTATATTACATATCATTTCTTAATATCTAACACTGATTTTCTACATTAACACAGTTCGTTGCGGGCTTCCGAACCTTTCCGGTTTTCTTGTTCAAGAAAGGTTCGGTTTTCGGTTCGGTTCTTCATGTTCAAAGTTTAAGGTTTTAAGGGTTCGGTTCGGTTCAAAAAAAATATCAAAATTTGTAACATTTGAAACGTTAGAACTATAAATATTGATTCCTTTCTATTAGTTTTAGTGTGAAATGACTAGATTGACACAATTGGATGTGAAAAAATTGTGTGAATCAATTAATTTAAAAAGGATGAAAAACCCGTCTTCCGAACTGCACGAAAAACGGTTCGGGTTCGGGTTACGGTTCTTGACGAGAAAAAAGGTTCGATCTTCGGTTCTTTATGTCAAAAAGTTTGAGGTTTTAAGGGTTTGGTTCAGTTCGGTTCGGAAGCCCGGTTCGTTGTTACATCAGATGCAATCTGCCGGGAGGATGGACGTAGCCAACTAGTTCGGCAACCGAGTATACGATGACACTTATCGTCTTTTTCAGACATCGTGAGGACCATTATTGGCTGTCATCTGTTCACTATATCTTTTCATGTTCACAATCGCAGTTTTTTCCATCGTTATCTGTGTGTTGATTACTTGACAGGTTCCATTGCTGGAGAGATCGCTACTATTGATTGACAGGTGGCACCACCTCAGAGGTAAAAGTTTTTTCCATATGTAGGTGATGTCACATATTTCTTGTGTAACTTATTTTCGTTTCGGGGGATCGAACACCGAAACTACCCATCTTCTGAAGCTTGGGTGAACTTAGGGACGTTCCTTATCATCAGTTTATTACAGAAATACCCATTCATCCCGAGGATCGAGCCCGGGTTTTCTGCGTGGAAAGCAAGCACGTTCACCACTTGCTAACTGGTCCACCGCCCTCTCAGTGTTATTACCGCCCTCTCAGTGTTATAACCGCCCTCTCAGTGTTATTAACGCCCTCTCAGTGTTACTAACGCCCTTTCAGTGTTATTAACGCCCTCTCAGTGTTATAAACTTGTTAGACTCTGCAAAAATTGTTATAAAGTGGGTCGACGAACCTAGACTTGATGTGCATAGACCAATAGCAGGTACAGTGTCACTATGAGCTGTAACTGCAGTTCGCATTGCCAAGTCACATTTCGTGCGTTAAACTTGTATAATAAATAACTTTGACCGCTATTGTATGCGAATGATGCACACCTTGATGCGAACGGCCTATGGTAACCTATGACTTTCGTTATTTGAGCTGACGTGTAGAATCGATATATTGCGGAGAGAAAAATTTTCAAACAAACTTTGATGCGTGAATTCAATATGTCGAAAGTACAAGACAAGAATAATTTTTCGTATTTTTCCTGTGCCCTGAATGACGGAAGGATTAGACAGAATTGACGCCGCAATAGATGGATGCTAAACTCCAAATATGTTTTTTTCACCTTTTTCTTCTAAATTCAATTTATTTTCCAAGTGTAAGCGTAATTTCGATAAGATAATTATTAAAAGTGTTATCGAATGACAAATGTGGTTGTTGAAAATCAATTTATTTTACCGGTGATATACTTTCTATTCTGCTTCATCAATACAACTTAACGTTCGGCAAACAAATTCTATTACATTTGTACAATTACTGTGAACAAAGTTTTACAGATAACACTCCCAAAACATGTTTATTCCGAATCAGTCGGCGTTATCAACAGCAATGGAAATGATTTTAAAGTAGATAAAGATTGTTGGGTATTTTCGTTAAGTAAGTGCCATATCAAGAGATTTATAAGCTTTGATGTGAATTGTTGATTAATTATATAATCCGACAAGCAATAGTTTCAGGTATGTGGTTAGAAATGCTAACATTTGAAAGGATAATTCATGTCGACAAGATTAAAGGTGAGTCAGTTATGCACGACGACACAGAAGTTAATAGAAATGTATCAATGCTGCTATGTTATGAATATGATGTTTAATACAATGAAGTTTGTGCTAACGAGGGAACTTTGCGGAAAGATATTATACATATGAACTCAGGTAAACCTGAATGTTTCTTTATTCGAGACCTGAGCAAACATTAAATTAAGTTAACCCTTTCACATGCACACTATGGCAAATCTACACCATACCACCGCCCTCAAAAGTCTTAAAAATTACACTAAAGTTTAATTTTTCCGATTACGGAAACAAGCTGTTGCTATCCACACCAGCCAATTTCTTGTCAGACCAATTTTACTTTTTCATCTTGGGGAGTGGTTTTTTGGCAGATAATTTGACGTAGTTCAACGTTTGTGAAGAACGTTTTCCAAAAAATTGGGTCTTGATGCCCGACACGCGACTTTTGTTCTTCTATAATAGAGTGTCGCTGTTTTACAATTATATTTTTAAAATGTTATTATTTACCTTTCAATAAAAAAATGATAAATGTAAAAAAAAATATTAAATGTCCAATAAAAAATTTTTTTTGTCCAATAAAAATATTAAATGACCAATAAAAAAATACATTTTCCTTTTACAAAATGAATTTATTTTTTTATTGGATATTTAATATTTTTATTAGACAAAAATTATTTTTTTATTGGACAAAATCATTTTTTCTATTGGAAGGTTTAATACGATCTGCTTACTCAGAAGTCTTCAAATTTATTTATATCGTCAATTTAAGAAATTTGTTCTCAATGGGCAAGTAATAAATACTTGAGGCAACTATTGTTTCGTTGTTTAAAATATAATATGATACTAACAAGCCAAATATAATTGCTCTTATATAATTGGGCGTTCTATACCTATCTAAGACACTTGTTCTGTACGAGTTTTGGATTTTTTGTGTGTTATGTCGCGCATTCGGGCTTGTTGTGCGTAACAACAAAAACTCTTTTTAAAAGGGAAACGTGACGCAGGTCCTCGTTCCTTCTTCCAAAACAACTGATATCAATTTGGGTGACGCTTACAGCTTCGGAACGCAAAAACTTCTTTTGAAATATTTTCACTTTTGATAAAAAAAATGCGTCACAAATGCCGGACTCCCCATTGTTATAGTTTCTTTCAGATTTGACACGAAAAAAAATTAAGTTTTGCGTGATGTGTGGAGAACGGGTAGCCAAATTTTTGGCGTGCGAAATCTGAAAGCGTTGGGAGGGTCCGGCATTTGCGACGCATTTCTTTAATCGAAAATGAAAATATTTCAAAAGATTTTTTTGCGTTCCGAAGCTGTAAGCGTCACCCAAATTGATATCAGTTGTTTTGGAAGGAGAGACGAGGACTTGCATCACGTTTCCCTTTTAAAAAGGGTTTTTGTTTAAATATCAGTAGTTTTGGAAGAAAAGAAAAAAACAAATTTTGGAGAATAGTTTTTCGGCGAAAAAAACTTCAGCGAAAAAAAAATTTTCTTCGAAAAAAATTCCCGCGAAAAAAAATTTTCCGGCGAAAAAAAATTCTGTCGAAAAAAAATTTCTGTCGAAATGAAAATTTCAGCGAAAGAAGATTTCGGCGAAAAAAATTTCAGCGAAAAAAAATTCTGTCGAAATGAAAATTTCAGCGAAAGAAGATTTCGGCGAAAAAAATTTCAGCGAAAAAAAATTTCGGCGAAAAAATTTTTAGCGAAAAAAAATTTTCGACGAAAAAAGTTTTCAGCGAAAAAAAATTTTCAGAGAAAAAAATTTTCAGCGAAAAAAACTTTCGGCGAAACAAAATTTCGGCGAAAAAAATTTCGGCGAAAAAATGTTTAATAACTTTGTTCGAACTTCTTAGCTGTAAGGCTGACTTGTTTGAACGTCTTTATTTATTCTAATAAGATTTTATTTTGTATAGAACGTAATTAGATGTGAAAAGAAAAATTTGATACAGGCGGGGAATCGAACCACCGCACAAGCACGTCATCGCTTTCCGGGCGAGTGCTCTATCCCTTTAGCTATCTGTACCTCTTCAGTTCACATTCAATCTTTGTTTATTAACCCTTGTCATTTTTTATTCCTATGATCATTGAACCGTGTATAGTTGTATGCTATAGTCGACGAAAAATATTTTTCGGCGAAGATTTCCGACGAAAAATATTTGTCGATTTCAATCAAAACTTTACGTAGAATCCGAAAATCTGTTGAAAAATGGATGGTAGTTAATTAGTGCTAGAAACATCCCTTCCAATCCAAAATCTGGGAACAAACTCGATTCGCGTTGAGCATTCCCTCAAAACAATGAAAAAATCAGTAGATGGTGGTAAAACACATTTTCTGGTATGTAAATCAATCGAATTTCAGACCCCCCCCCCCCAGTGTTATAGTTTTTCTGTTCTTTCAGAGCAAAAATTTCACTTTATGGGATGTATAGCGTATTTTTGTACAGAAAATCAAATTTTTGCGTATGAAATCTAAAAGCGCAGAAAAATTATTATGTTGGGAGGGTCCGGCATTGGTGACGCCTTTTTTAATAAAATGTGAAAACATTTAAAAATAAGTTTTTGCGTTCCGAAGCTGTAAGCGTCACCCAAATTGATATCAGTTGTTTTGGAAGAAGGGACGAGGACTTGCGTCACGTTTCCCTTTTAAAGAGAGTTTTTGTAGTGATATCAGTAGTTTTGGTAGAAAAGAGGAAACAAATTTTGGAGAAAAAATTTCCGGCGAAAAAAATTTCCGGTGAAAAAAAATCCCGGCGAAAAAAATTTCCGGCGAAAAAAAATTCCTGGCGAAAAAAATTTCCAGCGAAAAAAAAAATTCGCGAAAAAACATTTCCGTCGAAAAAAATGTCAGGCAAAAAAAATTTCCTGCGAAAAAAGTTAACGGCGAAAAAAAATTTCCGGCGAAAAAAAAATTCTTAATTTTTTGTACGCATTTGGACTTGCGTCACGGGCGCATTGTAACCGCGCGCCCTTGATTAAAGAGTTACAAATTATAACTGTCGAAAGTTTGTCTATTTGTCTATTTGTTGGTCGCAAATTACTGGCTTGAACAAATGTGACCCACCTGTATGAATTACCCACAGGAACTAAAATAAATGCAAAAAAAGCAGATCTAAATTCAAGTGGGAAGTAAAAATCAATGGGAAACCAAGAGACAGAACCAAGACAATTTCCTTCATGAAATGGCAGCGAGCTCAATTAAGCGTAGCCCCTGAAAAAAAAGACAAGAATTCACGATATTAAGATGTAGAATGTAGATGAAAGGTTAACTTAAATAATCTTGTGGATAAGTCTTTTATGCCAATAGCTGCCTGAAGGTCTCTTTTCGATAACGAAAGTAAACATGCAAGTGGAATCCTTCTTTGATAGCCATGGTAACTGTTGTGTTATACATGAAATTTCCCAGAATAAAAGTAATAAATAAAATGAAATGAAAAGTTCCTTGAAGCAGTCTGACATTATTGTCTAGCTCATAACACACAAGCATTAGAACACCAACATAAAATTCAATTTACTTGAAATACGTACATTGTCGTAATACAATAATGCCATTAATAATGTCTACAAGAACGTGAATAATCTTTAAATTTAACATATTACAATCATTTAAACGAAACTGTGACAAATTTCGTTCTAAAAATTCTACTTTATAATTAAGAATATAAATTGGATATACTTACCTAACCATTCACCTTTTCGTATACCGAGTTAATAAACACAAAAATTAAACATTAAATGAAATTTTCGTGAATTATTTAGACGATATATCACATAGAACTATATAGAAATACCTCAACGGTCTGCGTTAAATAACTAAGGAAGCCCCACTGTGCTAAAACAGATGTGTTATAATATAATAATTTCCCAGATAATTTCGTTTTATTAACACATATACCATAAGGTGATACCTCCAACAATAGATTTATTTGTTGAATGTTTAATGTGTGTATTTACTTTTTCGAAATTTCACAAAAAATTTGTTTAATGTTAATATTATTGCGATGTTTTAATGAAAACTCGGCTGTAACTTTCCACTCGGGAAAAGAAATTATTGGATTTCCATTTTTCCGATAAATGGAAGAAGAGGGATCTGGTGTGACCGAGACAATTATCTTTTTTTTATGGTAAGGGGCAATAAATGAAATTGAAAATTTATATCAACCATTAACGTTTTCGTTCATCTGGATTTTCCATTTCAATGACAGACTCTGTTCATATCAATAGGGTTCACACGAAAATGTCTTCATTTCTTCAGTAACTTGCCATATATATGAGATCCGTACAATATATTTTCTCATAAGGCTGCACAGCCAATATCTGACTCGTTGTTGAGAGAAATTCTCTCAGTTTTTCGTTGCTCCAGATCGAGCTTTGAATTTTTTCAGTGCAATAGCTTTTATGACAAGGTTGGATCACAAAAGTGTCTAAGCAACGCAATAAGCATCCGATCGCCCATATCAAGCCAAACACCAGCCTCCAGCGAAAAAATAGGGAAAAGTAACTTTATTCAAAGGGATGACAAACTGTCATTTTTTCGCCTTTTTCGTGCAAGGTGCCGTTGACCGAAAAGCAGCAAAAATTAACCGAACCGCAAAATCAAACTTCTTGGAAAGGTCATTTGAAAGGTAATGGACGTGCCTTTCTAAGAAAAACATCTTTAAGACGATCTGATTGATCTTGAGAGAGGTGGTGTCCAGAGATCCTCAAAAATGGCTCAGGAAGCACGTTTTTTGCACTAATTAACATAGAAAAATACACATGGTATCATTAGTAAATTAATACTCTCAGTTTCGTTATCTTTCATTTAAAAACTTGGAAATAAACCGAATTTTACTTGCGGATATATATGCGGAAAAGTTTCACTGACCCTTCGTACGCGATTGAAAATTTCTATAGCCTACGCTTACTCCATACTATCATAAAAAAGCTTTTGGTAATTTGCAGTTTTTATTTAAGTTTGTTCCAAGGTCGAGGGTGTGTTGAAACAAATCTGAATTGAAGTTTAAAGAGAATATTTTCCATGCATCGGAAATTTTCCTATCTTGCCGTAAAGTCAGATATCACCGCCGTCGCCGCCTCAAGTATATCATATTCTCAATAGCGTCGCAAAATAGCATCGCTACCGCCGAAAATAAATTTTACGTACAGCTATGCACAATAAGAATGACCCTCTATTTGTAGTATCACCGTTTTCTCTATTTCTATGATTCTTCGACTTCTCTCATTTCGCCATTTGAAATAACATACGAAATGAGAGAAGTAATACAAATAGAGAAAACGGTGATATTCCAAATAGCGGATCATTCTTATTGTGTAAAACTGTACACCAAAAGGGGTCGATTTCAAGACCTCCTTGATTTGAGGTTCGCAGCGTCGTATTTTCATAGAGACCTATTGGACCATGGTTAAAGGCGCTGAGAAAATAGGGCGCTGGAATATACGAAATTTTCCTAAATTCCTGAAGAATATTTATTAGATGTCACTTCGTTGCAGAAAAATTTTCACTGCGCGGCCAAATATCTTTGTAGTTATTGAGGCGCTCAATTGAAATGTCAGGGACGCTCAGTAGGCCAAATGTGGCACTGGAGGTTTGCTGCCACTTGGAATAAGCAACAATTCGTTTTGCCACCGCCGACATTTTTTGACCAGTTTACGGGTCTAATTAAAACACAAAATTCGTCAGATACCTTTGAGAAAATGTGCCCACTGAAAAGCCCGCGAACGAACTAAAAATTTTCCGGAAACGAACATTTTTGAAAAAAATTTATCGTTTTTCGGGAAATGATTTCCCGTTTTTTAAGGGACTTCCAGAAAGAACATCCGCGGTTTATATGAGTTTCTATCTCCAGGATAGGTCCCCCCTTCCAGTTAACGGTTTGAACCATGAACCAAATATCGTTATACACAAGACTTGGATGCTGTACGCATACCAAGGAGTAGGCTTCCTAGTTCTATATACAGTTACACATTCGTAATTTCCCGGTTTCATTTCCCGGTTTTTTATTTCCCACTTGCCGTTTTCACTTCAAATTTAATCCGAAACTACTCCACGTTTTCATTTCCCGTTTTTGTATTTTCCATTTCCCGATTTTACATTAAAGTTTTGAAGTTGTGGTCAACAAGGACTTCAACAGGACTTCAAGGACTTCGACAACAAGGATCGGGGAGAAGAGTAGATTAGATTTATCAGAGGTCGGGACGATCACATAAGTGATCCGGAACACAGATCTTGTGACCCTTTGTTCCTTTTCCCGTTTTGATCATTTAAATCATAAGAACTTTCGCATTCCCACCAGGAACCTCTAGGTTCCAAAACATAGCTGCCCAGTGTCCTGCGTCTCAGATGATGAAACTTTGGGCAATAGCATATAACATGCAAACCCGTTTCCTCATCCAGTCCACAGGAACATTCGGCGTCACCTGAGATTTTCATTCTCTTCAGGTGTTTGCCCAGCCCGCAGTGCCGAGTAATCGCTCCTATACGATCCCAGCCCATACAGAGCAATTCCTTGGTCCACTTCCGAGCTGGCCTAGGGAGTAATTTCTTTGTGTGAGCTCCTCCTTCATACGCCTCCCAGCGCTTTGTATGTTCGGTCCTTAACTGTTTTCGCGCACAGCGATTTCGGTATCGGGATAAATGGTTCGGCTCTGTACTCGTTGGCGACTGAGCCCAGCCTAGCCAGTTCATCGGCCTTTTCATAACCCTCCACGCTCGAGTGCCCGGGCAACCATACCAGAGTGATCTGATTCCTCAATCCCATCCAGTTCAGGTATTCCTTGCACTCGTCCAGTTTAGAGGTCGTGATGGGCGACGCTAGCGCCTTGATAACCGTCTCGCTATCCGAGCAGACGAAGACATCTCCATCCGCACATCCCGATAGTACTTCGCGGGCTCCCATTAGCGGAGAAGAGAGGCGAATTCTGAATTTCTACGTCCGTATAGCAAAGTTATATGCATGTGCTTGACCAGCTGGTAATGTTAACTACAAAGTTTCACAGTGCACAATCTTATGATTCTTTCATTGTACAAATGTTTCACATTGACAATCTCAAGAAATTCTTTTGAATCTGATTCAATTACATTCACTCGTATTTATTTTGATGAAAATTGATGCTGAAATCTTAAAAACGAATTATTGTCCCAAAGGTCAAAGTTGACTTTCAACTTTGGAATTTCTGTTTTGGTCGATTCATAACTAATTTGATTTTTTTTTATGCACCAGTAACGCAATAGCAACTTGTCTACACATAATTTTAAATGCTTTACATTTGGTTACTTTAAAAATTAACATAGCTAAACAACTGGAACACTGGAAGATTGAATCAAAAAATAAAAACAACAAAAAATGTAATTTTTGAACGGTTAAATAAATATTTGCATTCATGCTCAGTGGATATAACAAATGTTTATTTAAATGCGTACCGAACGTTTTTAGTATGTTTTCTTATGATAAAAAATTATCTTTTCGGTTCAAATATCAAACTGCTTCATATACAAAATGTTAGTTACCAAGTTAAGCGTTATAATTTGCTTGTACGTACATGTAAATGATGATACCGTACGGTCTGTATTACATAACATTTTATTTTTATTTTTACAAGCAAACGTACAAAACCTAAATCTAAGTTTTTGAACGCTAAAACCTTCCTCATACCAAAGATGTGACGATTAAAATGAACTACTTCTCTTTATGATATATAAAGCATCCGTCACATAACCATCATGTGTTATACCATGTGAAATAAACGCCACGTTACATAACGCATGACCCAGAAAGTTTCCAAGTTAGGTATGTAGTTATTTATTTAGGGATGATTTTTGATAAATCGTTGATGACGTGAGGTGAACTGAATTTTAAAGTAATCGGTCATTTGAAAATTAATTGCTATTTGTTGAATAGTTTAAATGATAACAAAGAGTCACGAAAAGTGGACGATAATCACACGCTTTTAAGCTTTAACAATTTAACTGTTTTGCAGCCCTATATCAACGCTTGCACGAAAGTCTGATTACAATTCCATTACGAAACAAAATATCTGATCGTTCTGTTTACTTTGATTGACGTGGCCTATTCGAAGGGTGCATTTGACCTAATTTGGCTTTGAACTCGAAAAACTTTACGTGATGCGTACATGTTAGGGGTAAAGAGACAATAGAGAGCGTCAGACTGCAATCACTAAATCCAACAAAAACGCTAAACACTAACGATAAATTCAAATGTGAAGATTTGACAGAAATGAACCCGTTCGTTTCGTCTGTCAGTTTACAAAATTTTGTAAACATTTGCTGATTACTACTCTTGTGATATACTGATAATCTGATATTTACCAATCTAGCGGCAGTTAGCTGGACAATCAATTTATCTCCTTAATGGACAACTCAGTGCATCAAGCGATACTTCTTGCAATTTGTAGGTTAAGTTAAACGAATCACGTCTTCGTCATTCAATAATGCACTATTTAGACAAAAAAAATTGCTAGCTTTGTAAACATAATAATATTTACGAACTTCAACAATAAAATATAGGTCCAACGCTACTCCAGGATTAGTACACTAAATTATTTAAAATTTTTGCGAATCGACAGAGGAAATCGAACATTCATTCATTTCTGTCAAGTCTAGGCATTTGCCTTTAATGTTAGTGTTTAGCGTTTTTGTTGGATTTAGTGATTGCAATCTGACGCTCTCCAATAGAGAACTTTTTTTGCCAACAAAGACAGCAACAAAAACGCTATCGATAAAGTATGGACAAGTTTCGAAAAGCATCAGAGTGCCTTGAAAATGTAATGTGTGAGTTTATGTTGCCACCTTTGTTGGCAACATACCTCACATACCTCTAAGTCAAAGGGTTTGAAGAAAACCTGAACCAACTAGGACAGCAAAATCAAACAGTCACTTATGTCCAGGGTTGTATTAGCACCGCTAATCATTAGCGTCGCTATAGCGAAGCTAAAATCTAATATGCTCCGCTAATAGCGACTAGCGTCTCGCTAAAACCAGAATTAGCGAGACCAAATTTCGCTATTCGCTAAAATGTTATAAATAAAACTTGTGAGACAATTGTTAAAAGAATTTTCTGAAATTTTTCTGCGGCCAGTTAGGTGACCTGCACAGTAAAAAAATTAATTTTTTCATCAATTTGAGGCCTGTTTCGACTCCGCACTACACAAAGTAACCCGAGACAATCGGAGATTCATTTTTTTCTGAAAGTCCCATTTATTACGATATGCTATATGAGATATTTGGTTAGGAATAACAGTTTTGGACACCATTTTCAGTATGATAGTTTTTGCCTATGTCTCTGCGTTCTTAACCAAATATGAATAGCTAAATGCAAAAAGGGGTCATTTTAAGGGGAAGCTCACAATTTTTATACATATATTTAATCTTTTGTCGTTCTTTCCTTAAAATATTATGTGTTATTGCAATTTTTAAGAAAAGGTTGAGGTATGATTAATACCACACATGAGCTTTTTGAAAGCAAAACCCGGTCTATTCCAACTGTCAAAGTGACGTTTTAAACGTCAAACAAATTTTTTTTTCGAAATTTCGAAAAACCTTTTATTTTTCCTCAATTCTGTTAGGTTTATAGAATTGACGAAAATGAACAGGTTTTGGCTATTTCCAAAAACAATTTTTGCTTGACGTTTAAAACGTCATTTTGATAATTAGAATAGACCGGGTTTTGCTCCCAACAAACTCACGTAGAAATTGCGACCTTTATTTTACTTATAATTCGCTGTTGGAGATGACCACTTTTTGGATTCAACTATTCATCTCTCAGGTAGGGTATCGTTTGAGAACGTATAATTGTCAGAAAATAATAAATTTTCAAGTTTAATTGAGGTTCGCTGTGTATATGAGGAAGTTTTCCTTTCCCGTTGATGACGAAAAACTGAAAAGTCGCTCCTTGCAGCAAACCTTAACCAAAGAAGACTTTGCATATTCTGGTACCAGTATAGTTATACTAAGTACCCATATTCTTGGTTCCACAGTTGGCTGTTGCTGCAAGTGACGAAATTCGCTCAAAAAAATCTACTAAAATGGCCTATAGCTCCAGATGGTGTGCACCGTGACCATAGGCTCCGAAGCAAGAAAATCTTTGCAATACTGAGAACCATAATCGGGCAGATAAACCATTTTTAACACCCTCTGACCTGCACCTACTCCGCGGCCTCCCACCTTGGAACGAAGTGCAATTTCGAAAACTGAGAAAACGTTTCTCTCTTCATGGTTCAAGGAGTCGAACGGGCCATAAGTCTCTTTAAACTGTGACACCTTGTCCCAAAATTTACGACTTCGGTCGAAGTTTTCGCAAAATCATTTTAAAATTAGTTACAATTAGCGAACATTAGCGTCCGCTAATAGCGACCGCTATTAGCGCGCTAATTTTTTTATTATTAGCGATTAGCGTTAGTTTCGCTAATATTTTTTCCAATTAGCGTTAGCGTTAGCTCCGCTAAAAAAATTGGTTAGCGAATACAACCCTGCTTATGTCACAAGGAGCAAAATGTTTTTTGGAAGCGTGTTAGCGTTGTAGCGTGAGATGAAATCGAGGGCTACAATCACACGCTCCCAAAAAACAGTTTTCTCCGTTTCACGTATTGTATTTTACATGCTTTACGCCTCAAAAATGAATTTTGAGGTCCGCTTTCGGGGCATGAAGCATGTAAATATATTTGGTATGGGTGCTTGGACACTACGGCGTGAAGTGTAGTGAAATGGCGGATTGTTTAGCGAATGTGGCCTCCGTATCTCATCTTTGCAATGATTCAGAAGCAATCACTTGGCACTGAGGGTACGAATTGTAATCGTCAACGACTCTAAATGTAGCTACGGTCTTGAGTCAAAAAGTGCGTTCACATTATAAAGTTCTCTGTTCTGAGACTCAAAACTTTGGGAGATCGTGTGATTTGGTCCTCTGCTACGATCAGTAATATTTGACAATCTCCTTGTTATGACCGGAAAGTGTGAAAGATCTGTGTGATCAATGGGAAAAAGAACAAAGGATCAAAAGATCCAGTTAAATAGGCCATCTCGACCTAATGCAGAGGTCAGCATCTTGAAATCAGAATTCGTTGGATCATAAACCTAATTCTTCTTTTTAATAATAAAAATTTCAATTCACAATTTTGACCACTAATTAAAATTTCTGGGACTAACCCGACAGAGGTATCCTGTTTTAGACCAAAATCTATTAGTTCCATGCAAATTCAATTAAAAAACATATGAAGGGACCCGTACGTATCAGAATAGATGCGGCAAACAGAGTTGATGTTACAAAATGACTCGAACGTATTTAAGTAAATATTGCCTTAACTCTTAAGTGTATGAAATTACGTCGACATTAAATTGTATTGGAAATTGCCGAGAGGGCAATATTGAAAAACCCGTCCGAAGAAACGGTGTAAGAAAAGCCTTCCGAAAGTATAAAATTTACCCCCAAACAGACAAAAATGTTCATCTCAATTTTTTCTAAAACATAGCAAAAAAGCATTTTTTTTGTCTAGGGCCGACCTAGAAACCTCAGGAGAGGCCTCTGACAAATACTTATATAGACAAAAATATTTCACTCCATTTTCTCTACAACATAGTGAAAAACCCTTTTTTTGTCTAGGACAGACCTTAGGACCGACCTAGGGCCATAAGGATATGCCTCGGACACGTATTTCCATATACAAAATGTTTCCCTCAATTTGCTCTGCAACATAGCAAAAGAAAATTTTTTTGGCTAGGGCCAACTTTAGAACAAACCTGAGGCCCACTCCAGCCCTAAGCATAGGCACCGGGCCCAAATTTGTTTTTGAATATAATTGCGTACTCGATTATCTCTGAAATAGAAAAAGAATCTACTAAATCAGTTAGGATTTATCCAACTTTTGTAAGAGAACACGTTGGCCCTAGTAGAAACTCAGTTTTAGGGTCCTGACTGAGTCCAAGGGCTTCTAATCAAAAAATAAAAACGGGAGACAGTCCTAGATCGATCAAACAAAATTTGAAAATCGGAAGAGATTTACTCGAGTTAAGTCCAAAAAACATGTAGAGCAGAGACTCGTTTTTAGTGCCCTAGCTATATCCTACGGCCTAATCTCAAAAAAAAATTTCTTCTACTAATTTTCATAAACCTGTTGATTAAAAAACAGTTATGAAAATCGGAAAAGATTTACTCGAGTTATCTGCAAAAGCACGTATGGCCCTAGCAGAGATTCATTTTTAGTGCTCTAGCTAAGTCCAAGGACTCAAATCCAAAAACGTTTCTTCCATAAATTGTCGGCCATATCTAGATCTTTCAAACAAAAAAAAGTTTATGAAAATCGGAAAAGATTTACTCGAGCTAGACTCGGTTTTATTGCCCTAGCTAAGTCCGAGGACTCAAATTTAAAAAAGTTTCTTCCATAAATTGTCTGCCATGCCCAGATATTTCAAACAAAAAAAATTTATGAAAATCGGAAAATATTTACTCCGGTTTTGTACAAAATACCAAAAAGCACCACTAGCTCGACGGCCCATACAGTGCCCATATTTAATTCCACAAAAGATATTTCAATCCCTTTCAGGGAAAAAAAGTTTTTGAAAATCGGTTGAGTTTCACTCGGTGACGGACGGACAGACATTTTTTTTATTGTTGATTCGTCATCTAAGGACCATGATCGATGCTCTCCCTCCCCTTACTCCCCGGTCGAAATTGGAGTGGTTACAAACGTCGTGGTAAACGTATAAGACCCCTTCGTTCTTCCTACGGGTCTAAATAGTTTTGAAACATTTGCACATATCACCTGAGAAGATCTGCTTGCAAGATGATCATTGTCCGAAAGAAAAAACGCCCAGATACACCTATAGACCAAAAAAACTTTTTTTGGGACCATACTGAAGGGATTAAATCAAACTTATCCTAACAGACTCTTCATCATACCTAAGATATGACCAACTTAATGAAATCTTACATTTTCATCGATTTTCGTGATTTTTTGCACATTTCGTCGTTGAGCTACCCCCACCTCGGCTTCAGTTGTGTCCATAAACAGGACACTTTTCCGAAAGTTTTCAACACTTTAATTTTCCCATGCAATTTTGAACACCCCTATATAAGTTATATAATATAACAGGCGAAGTAACAACCGCCGACAGCAACAAGCGGTCGCTGTAAACGATGCAAGAAAAGTTTCGGAAGAAAACTAGAAAAATCCTTGAAAGAGACTATTTGCACAATGTGCAAATAGTCTCTTCTATATTTTATTGGCTGTTTGCACATTGTGCAAATAGTCTCTTCTATATATTGTGGGCTATTTGCACATCGTGCAAATAGTCTCTCCTATACATTACGAGGGGCACCTTTTAAGTCTTGAGAATCGGCCAAACTAGCCAAATAATGCCAGAGAATCAAACGGATATGAAAAATTTGACATTTTTCATGGTATGCTTGGGAACAACGTTTTTTATTACGTCTGCAATTTTTGTTAGCAAAAATTTTTTTAAAAGGTTCCTCAACACTGAAAACGATTTTTAGTCGTTAAAATTTTCGTTCGGTGAATTTTTATAATGTTCGCCTTGGTGTAACTCAACAATCATGTACCTATCAACCTATATTAACTTTTAGCGATTAAGTACCATCCAGTACCACCGTCATTGACTAGTTTGATTGATTAAATCCTTACCGTACATCTCTTAACGGCGAGTCTCGTAAAGGTCATCTTAAATTTTCTGCTCTCCCACTTAGCAATGCTGCTGTGTGTGAACGGAGGAAGAAAAATTGTTATAGGACCTACCGAAAAATTGGGGCATCTTTTGACATTATTTAGACTAGCATCGATTCGATTTAAGATGAACATCTAGCTACGAAAAAAATATGGTCTTGTTGAAAAACACATAGCCTCACAACCGCTGAAAAGGAGGCTGGCTCGATTGTAGCACTAAAGCACTGGACAAAGATGGCCATAGGGCTTCTAAAAGTTCATATCACATCTTACTTGACAAAGAATCGTAGACATATGCGTAGGAGCCTGAAGCAAACCGTATATTTTCTATTAGAACGATCGAAAGAGAGGTGAACCTAACATAGGTTTTAAGATAAAAATCATTTCGAAGGAAATGTCTTCCAATTTTTTCAGTACTAAAAGCCATAGGACTACATGCTCAAATGACGATCGTATAACCATCAATTCTGATTAGGACAGAACCGTTAATTTGCTTAAATTGTTTAGCGAAAAGAGAAATTCCATTAAAAGCTCTTCATCAACATGCTCCTAGAAAAAGGGAGCTTTTTGACATTGAGTTGAAATAATGGTATTTCTAGGTAACCAAACCGATGGATTGATGTACCATCCGCCGTACAACATAATCTGATACCAAAAGATGTGCCTAGTTCATTCACATAAAGAAATAACTCCGTAGAATGAGAATCAAAGCACTACAAAATCTGTATATGTCCTCAAAAAGTTTGTTTTTTAGGTGTTAGATTCTACTATTTATAGCTACGCAATTAGTGACGCTAGCTTAAAACGTTGTTTGCAAACATATCATGAAAAATGTCAAATTTTTCATATCCGTTTGATTCTCAAGCATTATTTGGCTAGTTTGGCCGATTCTCAAGACTTAAAATGTGCCCCTCATACTATCTATTTGCACTGTGTGCATATAGCCGAAGGTATATAAAAGAGACTATTTGCACAATGTGCAAACAGCCAACAATATATAGAAGAGAATATTTGCACACTTAGACGAATGTTCCGGTCATTCGTACTAATTCTAGTTTCGTTACCCAAAAACTTTTTGTGACGTTTTGTAAAACGAAAACTTCCTTAGCTTCGTTACCTACCTAGTTTTTATAGCACTTTTTAAAAGGAAAACCTTCCTAGTTTTATTCACCATCTCGTTCTTGTGACATTTTCTAAAAGGAAATATTCTCTATATTGAAGAGTCGTTTGTTATAAAATTGATGAAAAATTACATTGAAAACTTTCTTCTTTGTGTAAGAGTTTTGGTTGAATGTTACGTCTTTCCATGTGCAAATAGTCTCTTCTATATATTGTTGGCTATTTGCACTGTGTAAACAGCCGAAGGTATATAGAAGAGACTATTTGCACAATGTGCAAATATAGCCACCTATATATAGAAGAGACTATTTGCACAATGTGCTAGGAGTCTTTTCGAAAATCCTTTGAAAGTTGTTTTACGGCAGTACCGGGAGAGATAAATTTCAACATTTTCAAAATCTGTTTTTCGACTAAATCAAAGCCATGAGCGGAAGGCTCGCTGTACCCCACATCCATGTTATAACATTACAACGAAATACCTAATTAAAACCATCAAATAATAGAGTTGATGAGATTATTAACCCTGTCTCAACGCAAATCAATACGCCAATGTGGACCAATCTCATCAACATAGTTATATGTTTTGTGGTTAAAGTTTATACATATTGACAAACCAACGACTTAATGAGGGTACAAATTTTACGAATTCTTGAGACATTCGAGCAAAAAATATATAAATAAACACGCATCAATATTTAGAAAACATGCTCTTCCTAAATAAGCGGTTGGAATGAATGAGGAGGGTTAGTTTTGATAAATTCAATAGAATTTAGATGCCTCGGGTGGCCCAAAATCCTATGTTACGAAAACGGATGAACTTGATTTTCTCACACAACGAACCCTGTTTAGATTTCCACAAATCAATAATTTGTATTTATAGGCAAGAAGTCATTATGATAAGATGGCTTTTTTATAAAATATGTAGGATTAAATGGAAAAGTGCCAAAGACGTACGTTTGTATGATACGTGACGGAATAAGCTTAACTCATGGACTGAATATATATCTAAATGTATCAAGATTCTTTTTTTTTTCAAGATCTATTAACTTTCTCTAGCTATAGAATATGGGTTAGATACATGAACTTTGAGTAATGTCACTCCGTATATAATTAAGGTGTAACGATGTAACATTACTACACTTTTCTTTAAATTACAACGTAATTATAATTCTTACACTTTATCAGTGTGTATTGTGTATAGAACGATCATAAACTAATGAGAAAAGTTGAAAAATGCATGTTATAGCAATGTATGTATCAAACATAAATTATTTGAAACACATTGGGTTGTCGCTGCACTCGCACATTGGTATCAAGATAAATCTCATCACAGCACAGCCTAGCGTGTCCGATAAAGCAAAAAATCGTGCAAATTTTAGTAGAAACGTTGGTATGATAATATGTTGTTCTGTATCCATTCCTGATTCTAAAATCATCGGGGTCATCGACGGCGACTTAACTATTCGCCTGTGAGCGCCCATTATGTCATTTTTTCCCCATACCGATAGCAAAATTCGTCATCCGGCCGGCAATACAACGTCAAGGGACGAAAAATCATTCTTCCTTTGAAGCACAACAATTTTAAAGTTACAAAAACCTTTGGAATTAAGACATTATCATCAATAACTGGCGAATAGTTGAGCCGCCGTCGATGACCCCGATCATCTTGGAATCGGGAATGGATATAGAACAACATATTACCATACCAACGTTTCTACTAAAATTTGCACGATTGAGCCTTTTTTTCATCCTTATCGGATACGCTAGCCGAAATGTCACTAACAAAATGTCAAATCATGTGAATTGCGCCGACTTTAAGTCAAACGTTTGGCTGAGGCGTGAGGCGTAACTCAAATTTCTTGTTTCAGTGACGTTTACGAGCAAAGTACAACTCTCCTCCACCCTTTCGCTGAACATTGGATAGGTCTAGGATGAAGACCGTAGGCTAGAGACAGTCTTGAACCGGCGCACACCTTTAGGTATTAGGGGTTTCTAAAATATTCGTCCCTTCGCGTAAAAAGTTATATGCGTAACTCTATTATGCATATATGCTTATCCACCCTGGGTGGCTTGTTGCAGTCCGCTCTACACTGGTTGAACCCTGTGTAAAGCGAAAAAAACAAACAGCTAGCTACCCCAAACAAAACCAAACTTATAATGTTCTTGTTCACTTATAGTAATTGTTCATCGAAAATGCTTTGAAAATTTTTTTTACGTTACTGTTCTGTTATTATTACCTATTTTGTTTCTTTTTTTTTCTGTGCAACTCTTAAATTCGGAAACAATGTTCACGCGTTGTTTTGATTGCGAATAGATATGCATTTAAAAAGGTCTATGACCTTACACATATTTTGCCAAATAAACCACTACTACTAATATATATTTGCAATTTACGTAGACAGCCAGGCAGCGATCAAATCGCTCTATGGCAATAAGTTCACCTCAGCTCTCACTCTAGAATGCCACGACACCCTTGACACACTGTCAAGCGCAATTCAAACTACGCTAGTTGGGTGCCAGGGCACAGAAGCGTTAAAGGTAACGAGAAGTCGGATGAAATGACCAGACTAGCATCGTCTACCCCCATTACAGGCATCCCAGTCTCGCTCTATACACTGAATCAAATCACTATCGATCGGTATGGTCATGTAAGAAAAAAATTGCATTGCAATCAACCCCTCGAAATCCAAGTATTTCCTCTCTCTAAAAATTAAATAACTGAAGAGGCTCACTGACATACTGACGAAGCACAACACTCTCAACTCCCAATACCCCAAATTGCGAAAAATGTGGGGACTATGACACCGCTGAGCATTTTCTATGTACATGCTTATACAGCTTATATAAACGACAGGAGGAAATTACACTATAAAATATAGTTATAGAACTGGAGCATACATTCCAAGTACATCCTGAAGTACCTTAATAGTACGGTAATGATCGTGGGAGGCACTAAGTGCTGGGGTAACATTGTTACCTCAACCACTTATACTTATCCTTAACTCTTTTGAACGGTTGATTTCGAGGGGGAAATGGCTCCCTAAATGACTGTACTATGATTTAATTTCCGGATGACTTATGAAATCATTTTATGATTTTCCGGAGTTCGTTTGATTTTTGGTGATGTTCAATGATTTTTCACTGTGTCGAGTAGTTCAAAATCCATTTCAAGAAAACGAAGAATTTTGTAATTCAAAAAAATTTCCTGTCGGAATGTATAATTGAGGGAAAATTATACGTTTTATTGTCATTTAAATGAACCCATGATAAATATTTTTCATCTGGAAAGTAAAATTTATCAAATGACTTTTTTAAAGAAGTTACTGATACGAAGCAGCTTCGACGTGAAGTTCCTTTAGGCCACTTTATGAACTGGGAATAATACGGTTACAAAGTCGTTAATGCGAAAATTTTCTCAGAAAAAAATCGTCTTCGAAAAAACTTTTCTCCGAAAAAAATTGTCTTCGAAAAAAAATTGTCTCCGAAAAAAATTTTCTTAACAAAAAATTTTTTTCTTCAAAAAATTGTCTCCAAAAAATTTTCTCAAAAAAATTTTCTCTCCGAAAATTTTTTCTTCAAAACAAATTTTTTTTTCTCCAAAAAAAATTTTCTCCGAAAAAATTTTCTCGGAAAAAAATTTTTCTCCAAAAAATTTTTCTCCAAAAAAAATTTTCTCCGAAAAAAATTTTTCTCCAACACCTTTGGCTCATCGAAACACTTCGTATCACCTTCGGCTGCCTTCGCAACACTTCGTGTCACCTTCGACTACCTTCGGAACACTTCGTGTAACTTTCGGCTACCTTCGGAACACTTTGTGTAACTTTCGGCTACCTTCGGAACACTTCGTGTCACCTTCGGCTACCATCGGAACACCTCGTGTCACCTTCGACTACCTTCGGAACACTTCGTGTCACTTTATGCTTCCCGGAAAAGAGACATATGAAATTTTCCATTTGGGGCCGAGACTGACGTTCCCTGAAAATTTCAGGCAGATCGGCTCTCTAGTTCTCGCGATCGAAAATTATTAATAGAACATAGATAGATAGAACATAGAACACAGAAACCGACAGATCAGAAAAAAATTTTGATGAGAACAATAGAAAAATCCATTGGCCATACAAAAATGGCATTTTCAAACCTCGATATCTCAGCCAATTTTCAACCGATTTTGATGAGTCTGGGCTCGTTGGAAAGCGACGTAGTTTTTGTAAAAATAATTTGAAGGGGTTCGAGGGTTTGGGTTTGTGGACGTTTTTTTTTTGGGTGTGAGGACTGCGTCACGCCCTCCGCTACCGCTCCGGGCATGATTTATGCAACTAATTGTGGAACAAAGCGGCTTAAAATCTAAAATCATGCCGTTCTGTTAATTTTGTCCACTGTAGTGATTAAAAGTAAAACCAGTTATAAAACGACCTCTCTAATGTCACTGAAACGATGCATGAAAAAGTTCAATTTTACCAAATTTCAATGATTTTTCAGAATGATTTTTTATGCTCCGTATCATGATTTTCCGGAGTCCCCCTCGGTTGATTTGAGACAGTTTGGCATGTCAACTAATGAAACAGGGGGTGAAAGACTTTTTAAAAATTTTGCAAAGATTTCGACGTATTTTTTATGATTTTCATTAAGTTTTACGATAAGTATGCGAAAATGGAATTTTTCTTAAAAAAAATTATTAATTTTTTATAGATTTTCCAAAGATTTTTTTTTTTATTTTCGGACAGGATTTTGAAGCCGTCCAAATGAGACATAGCGAAACTAAATGCTCTTTCGCCCGAGGTATTTCTACTTCATTCTTGTAATACTTCGCATCCCTTCACCATACCCGCTAATTAATTAGTCCAATTGAGGTGTGCCGCTGTTTCTATCGCTCATGTAACGCATAAATTACTTTTTCATTAAACCAAAGTCGTGAAAAGTCGGTGAATTCCAACAATTGCAATCGCGAGGAAATTATGCATTTATTTATCTAAAACCAATAACCGCGGCAAATGGTGTATCGAAAGCTCTCATTTCATTTCACCTACCTCACACATCATAAATTATTTATTAATCAATTAAAGCGACTAATCATAAAATATTATTTTTATTTATTATGGCTGTCGCATATAAATCATTGTGTATTAGTGCGTGTCATTTTAAAGCCCAACAATATGGGCATGGTCGTAAATAAATGAGGCAAAACAAAAACCTTTATTGTTTACTTATTTTTTCACACTACATTTGTCATTAAATTGTTAATTAAATTTAATTCAAACAAAGTTGTTATTTTTAATAGCGGTTTTCATTACAATTTAATAAGACATTCAGTCATAATGCAACAATTCACTTTGTTTATTGATTGCTCTACAAAATAAACAAGATAAGAGTGTTTTCCGTCTGGTTGAAACAGTTTGTTTGTTGCCGCACATTAGTATACAAAACATTTGCTCATAATCAACTGGATGGAATGAGGAAGAGGGCTGTGTGGTGGAATGTAATTGACACGGACATTTTTTTGTATATGAAAAAAAGATGGCTACAATCAGGCGTCTCTTTCTCGCACTTGATGTGATTCGCAACCACGAAATTTATAATGACTGCCAAAAGGAGTAAAACATTCCAAAAATATCGCACGACTTTCATCGGTAAAACATAAAGGAAGCCCACAATCAATACGGTGATATTTAGCATAAAGGTCACACATTCTTGCTTTTGCTTCAGTTGGACGTTGTTTTCAAAAACATATCCATGCAAACGAAATTCTCTCTTTATGCGTTCGACTGGATGGAGCTGAAACGGAACTGTGTAACCTTTATGCAGAGAAATGATAGGTTGGTACACCTGAGGCGAGTAGAACGCTTATTTAAATGACAGCTGGGTTCCATGAGAGAGAATAACGTACAAAATTGGACTGGTTCTCTCCCAGTCAAGCTGTCTTTCACATAAGCGTTCTACCTCGCCACAGGTGTACCCCCTTATCATTTCTCTGCCTTTATGTTGAATCTGACACCAAGTTCTTCGTTAAAATAAATAAGTTTATTCTATACGCGACGATAACTCTCCCATTAAACGACAATTTTTGAGATGGTAAATGAGAAGTTAATACATTATTCTCAGTATTCATCCGTCTAGAGGGATGAATTCCTCTGTCTAACGTCAAACTAAAGAAATATGTACACAATTCTTACGTTTTAAAAGATTGGACTTCCTTTCTTGTACTTTTTGACGCTTTTCTTAAGGAATTCCAACTGCCTTGCCAAAGGAAGTCCAATTTTTCAAATCGGAAGAAATGTAATGGCCATGTGTTTGTGTTTTTCTTGTAATTTGTGGCGTAGATCGAAAAATCACATGAATAAGAAAAGATTTAAAAAAACGTCATGTTTCATAAAGTCTACCAGGTCTTAGTTACCGTTCGAGTTATCATCGCTATTACAATAAAGAAATGTATCGCATGGCTCGCATTCGCTCGTTCGCAGTGTGTAATATAGACTTGAATGGCTATTCCATAGAGGGCTGAAGTGATGCGAGAGTCGAAATTGAAAAATTTTATAGTGCATGTCGTCAGCTTAGAGCCGCACCGTAAAAGTTTTAAAATTTTGTTGACGACATCTTTAGTATACGGTTTTTTTTAAACTTAAACTTGTACTGTGTAAAATGATAACTTACACTGTCACTATTCGGCCCTCTATTTGAGTGATAATTAGAGTGATGTCGTAGACACCTGCGCCGGCCGGCTAAGCCAGCCGAAAACGACTTCAGCCGATAGCCGCCGCCGATACTTCCCTCAGCCGCCGTTAGCCGACTTGAAATCGGCTCAGCCGACGGCTGAACATAAAAAGAAACTGAAATCAAACTCTCTATAAAGCAAAATTTTGTACAATGTACAATCAGGTTTTTGGAATGTCCCCTTTACTCATTCTGCAGAACAATCAGGACCGGACTGGCTACCTAAAGGCGCATCGGGCGATCAGACTAAAAGGCGCCAAGAGGTAAAAGCCGAAACTATCTGGCATATGCCCGAACGAGCTATAGAAAAGAAAACATTTGAATATGTCAAGTTTTTCGCTATATTCAGCCGGTGTCCATGTGTTTTATTATCAAATGTTGTAGGGCAAGCTGAATATAAATTGTAGAAAGACACGAGCGGAGCGAGCGAAATTTTTTTTGAACTTTAATAGATTTTGATTTGTTTTCCTTTCCCTTTTTAATTTCACTCCGTTTTTATGTTTACACCCCATTATAATATTTTAGGGGAAAACAATACTTTTCCTTTGAAAAGAATTAAATGCATTAGCCTTTTATGAGTGAGTCAAAACTATTGTATTGCTTTTCCAGTCGCCAGCAAACGTTACACAATGGAATTAAGTTAAATTGAAACAATTTTTCCGCTTCATTCATTGAAAAAGTATCGTCGCTGTCGTAAAATTTGTAACATTTGTGAGGTACATATTTTTCAGAAGGGCGCCTGACCGTGTGAGAGGCGCCAAGACCGAGGGGCGCTTCGGGCATCGCCCGATCGCCCAGTCCGGGCCTGAGAACAATAAGCATCATAACTTATTATGATTCATAAGCTACATTCATACATGCGAAAGAAAATTATTTGACAATTGCCAGTATTAGAACATCGACGAAAAGCACATGTTACGTTGCATTTGAAGAATATCACTATCACTGTGTAAAAAGTCGTGTAGATTAATATTTTGTTATTAATTTAAATATTAGTGGAGTAAAGTTAGCTATTTAAATATAAAAGTATTGGTAAAATGTCCAAGCAACTGTCAGTTGAAGATGTGACAAAAATTCCTTTTTTAATTATTCGGTAAGACAAAGTTTCGCATGGAAATATTTTGGATCACTGGCAGTTAAAAAAAAGTTCTGAAGAGTTGATGTTGCTGAACAAACGAACTTTTTGTAAATTGTGCTTGGATCAGGTCGAGTCAAAGAAAAATTGCTGAAAGTCTGAGCAGGTGAATGTGTTTCAATTACTAGTAACACCGATCCTAAACCGGCTCCTAAAAATTTAAATTTTGTCGAAGAATTGGCAGAAAAGCATTCAACTTTGTCGTCCGTGAAGCTTTTGTCAACAAATGAGTGCGACCTAAATGACGAGATTCATTTCTTGTTGTCATTGGGTGGAAATGTAAAAGTTGAGTCAATTCGAATCTTTTGGAAGACGTATGCTTCGCATATGCCGATATTGTCAAAACTTGCAAAGAAGATGTTGCCTATCCCAATGACAAGCGCGCCAAGTGAGCGTAACTTTTCCTATGCTCGTTCGATAGCAAACTCAAAGAAATCAAATATTTTACCTAGTAACTTAGATAAAATACTTTTTATCCACAACAATTACGTGTTTTGTAAGAAAATTTGCTTTGAAAACATGAATATTTTTTTTGAAAAAATGTAACCAACAAATTACTTACATTACAAAATAATTTTTTTCTTACGAAAAACACATTTTTTTGGTTTGATAAATATTGAGTCTCAGCCGCCGGTAGCCGCCGGCCGCCGATCTATTTTCGGTTGTAGCCAGCCGCTGAAGCCCATCGGCTGACAGGTTAGCCGCCGCCCGCCGACTGGAAATCGGCCGGCACAGGTGTCTAGATGTCGGTGCTTGAAAGTGCTATGGCTATTCTCAATTTATCTCAGTGAATCGATAATCTTATATTATCACGATATTTTTAACAATGAGTGCGTTTCCTGCATTCTCTCACTTTATCACCGAGTTTTTATTGCAAGAGATATTTGCTGAAGGGAAGCAATGACATTTGTCTAACACACCCGGCTGCGGCTGACAGATCATTGTTCAAATGTCACATGTAATGAATGTAATCAATTGCAAGTTTCATGTAGTACACCGCGTGAAGTTAGCTACGAGTTCAAAAGTTTTATCATTTCTTTTGTTACGAAACTGAAATAATTATACGTTCATTAATCGTCGATTCGAAAAACCAATGCTGACATTGGAACTGAACTGTTATGCCCAGGTGACGTGACTCTTATCACATATAGCTCCATAAAGTCTTTATTATTGTGAGCCGCTTTGATCACAATTTACTTAGGACAATGTTGGTTTAGTCCGTTTTATTCAACTCAATAAATTCTGACAACGAAATAACATTTACAAAGTTTCGGAAATTCATTTTTCCTAAACAGCAAGTATCTTTTATTCGAATTTAATGGCAAAAAGAGTTGTTAAACAATAAACGGTCTTGAATTTATAGATTCTTTGTGGACTTTGCAATCATTGTCAGACGTAAACAAATTCATAAACGATGCAAAGCAGATGTTTTTTCAATTAATTCTTCCGAATCAAATTCAAGAATTTTAATAAATCATAATTATCCGACTATTAAAATAGCTATTTATACGTCAGAGTTAACAGCTTTCAGAAATTATTTTCCAGGTCAATGTATCTGCTCAAAAGTGCAATAAAAAATGCAATTTCAAAATTTCGATTAGTTTCCATATTTAGATTGAAAATGAAACATTCGGAAACCATAAATCTAGCTTAAAATCATTACTTCCCACTCCCATTGAACAATGTATTACTAATTTTGTGTGTTAAATTTTTATTTGATAATTATACAAAGCTGCTTGAACCAGGCATTTTACTGAGAAATGCACCGAATCGACTATACACATTATCTACACACTACAATATAAATACAGTACAACTTTGATTATCCGTCAATGGAGAACAATAGAAATCTTTTGTGGGATAATCGAAGTTGTACTGTGCTCATAAAGGAGAGAGTGGAATTGTTGCCAGTTGTTGACTAGATAGGAGCTGAAAATTTTGGATTTAATGTTATGAGATTTTGAAGTCTAAGTATACACAAAGAGCGGGTTACAAGTCATGCTCGGAGCGGTAGCGGAGAGCGTGACGCAGTCCCCAAACCCCAAAAAAAAATGTCCACAAACCCAAAAAACTCCATACAAAAACCTTTGGGACAAGACACGATGTATAGGCGAAATTTGGAGTTTCTCCCCCCTTCTTCTCCAAATTATTTTAAAAAAAACTAATTCCTATCCTGATTTCAACGCACTTTGGATCATCAAAATCGGTTGAAAACGAGCCGAGATATCGCCAATCAAAGATGGTAAAAATGGTAAAAATATGTTTGAAAATAATCAAAATTTTATTCCTGTGTTGTGCGTCCACGATGTATCTATCTATGTATCTATATACTTTTTGTTCTCGAGAACCGCCCGGGCGACTTTCTTAAAATTTTTAGGGAAGTTAGTTTCGGTCCCAAATGGAAAATTCAGCCGATGGCTCAAAGTTTTCATACAACCCCCTTGAAAATCCACCGACGCGACGGGAGCACTTCTTCGGCTATATCTCGGCCGGTAATGGTCAGATCGAGGTGAATGGGGTATCAAATGAAAGGCATCGATCTCACGAAGTCAACGGAACCGGTCTTGTGGAAATCGGTCGAGGGGTTGAGGCGTCCGTCGGTCAAAGTGGTCCGAAATGAGCTACGCTGTCGTAGAGCGACTATGAGAATTTTTTTTTGAAGTGACCGAAAATGATGTGTGGAAAGTGCGTAGGATGATGTGGAAAGTGCGTAGGATGATGTGGGAAGTGTGTGGGATGATGTGGGAAGTGTGTGAAATGAAGTGGGAAGCGTATGGAATGAAGCGGAAAATGTGTAGAATGAAGTAGGAAGTGTGTCTAATTATGCGGGAAGTGTGTGGGATGATGTGGGAAGTGTGTGGAATGAAGCGGAAAATGAAGTAGGAAGTGTGTATGATTATGCGGGAAGTGTGTGGGATGATGTAGGAAGTGTGTGGGATGATATAGGAAGTGTGTGGAATGATGTAGGAAGTGTGTGGGATGATGTGGGAAGCGTGTGGGAAGCGTGTGGGATGATATGGGAAGTGTGTGGGATGATGTGGGAAGTGTGTGGAATGATGAGGGAAAGTGTGGGATGATGTGTGAAGTTTGTGGAATGATGTGGGAAGTTTGTGGAATAATGTACGAAGTGTGCGGAATGATGTTGGAAGTGTGTGGGATAATGTGGGAAGTGTTTTTCAAAGAAAACTTTTTGTTGGAGGAAACTTTTTTTGGAGAAAACTTTTTTCGAAAATTTGTTTTAAAGAAAAATTTTTTTGGAGAAAATTTTTTTGAAGAAAATTTTTTTGGAGAAAAATTATTGTGGAGAAACGTTTTTTCGGAGAAAATTTTTTGCTGAGAAATTTTTTTTCTAAGAAAATTTGTGTCAAAAAATATAACTTTTTTCAACAACTGAAAACTTCCAAAACGACTGATATCACAACAAAAACCTCTTATGTGACGCAGTCCGTAAGTCCGCTTCCGAAATTAATGATATCGCTTGAGGTGACGCTATCGCTGATAATACGCAGAAGTTTGTTTGAATGAAACCTTGTGTTCAAAGTTTTGATTTCCTGTAAAAATTACAGCGCTTTTTCAAAACAAAATTACGTTGTGTTAAAAAAATTGTGTCACAAATGCCGGACCCACCAGCGAAATAATTTTTCAACACTTTCAGTTTCAGTCCCAGAATTCCTAATAGCCAACGGCAGGGCATTCCAGTCCGCAATTCCTCGGGAGAATAAATCTTGACCATTGAATTCTCAAGGCAAGTAGTAGTGCCTTGTACGGTTAGAACGGCCGCTAATCAAATATTCTAGGAGATAATGTGGTGAACCACAACACAAATAAGAAGCCTATATATAAGGATCATCGCTCTCAGCTTAAGGTGATCCCTCAACCTACAGCCAAGAAGCTTACTAGCCACATTCGCGATACTCATGTATTTCCTCTTCCCATAGACGTACCTAATTACTGAGTTAAATGCTTTTTCCAGCAGACCAATCGACGGTCCATCAAGATAGTACAAAAAAATTTCACAGCAATATGCGAAATGCGGCATCAGCATCAGCAAGCGGCCAAAAACTGCGCAGGCCTGCATAGACTTTACGACAAACACCTTCAACATGGTCGACCCATGTAAAGCGTTTATTTATTATGAGCCCCAGGTCCTTTACCTTCTGTAAAAACTCGATAACATTCCCATAGAGAACTATTTTGGGGCATTGAACATAGAACCCATCTTGATCTAGGGTCATGACCAGAAAATGCTGAAAACCATCAGAGATAGTGGAAGGTATCATTTTGACATTGTTGCTGGATCCAATCATCATGACCTGAGTTTTACCAGCATTCAAGGATAATCTAATAGCAAGTGACCACTCAGTGACAGCCTTCAAGTCATTCTGAATCTGATCGATGCAAGACATCATTTCTGCTGTCTTGAATACTTTATAGAGTTGTACATCGTCATCAAAGAGATGTGGAAATATATACTTAACTTTATCTGGTAAATCATTAATGTATAGCGAGAAGAGCAGGGGACCCAAAATAGACCCTTGAGGCACGCCATACACGAAAACATTGCTATGAGAGATATTACTTGGTGACAAAGTTACTAGCTACAGGTGAAATTTTCAAGTCTTTTTTCTCAAAGTGGCAGCCCTAAGCGACAAACCATTAACACGCACAAAAAATCGTGTTGAGCCAATTTTCAAAATTAAATAAATAATAAATAAATATTCCAGAATTTTTGAACAACTCTCCACTTCATATTACGCATACGTCTCTAGACATTTAAATAACTATTAGTTAAATAGTGAATAGAGAACAGAAATTGAATAGAAACGATATACGTTAAGAAGAGGATCCAATTCTAATTATATTGTTGGATTGGACTGCGGAATTGGACGGACGTTTCTTAGCATGACGAGAAATAATTTATACGTGTATCACAACTTACCACAGTTCACAAAGCACAATGAATTTAGCAAACATTTAACTTCATTATCGTCATGTATTTATCGTCATATCACCTGTTGAAACATTTTTCGAAAAATGTTTTAAAATTAAGGATGAAAGGCTTGATAATTAGCTAATATAACATTAATTTAAACAAAACAAATTGAAAATTATAAATGTTACGATTATCATTACACTCAGATGAAAATGTGCTTTCGTCTATGCCAAAAAATTCGGAAAACAATTCTATTAACTTGAATTAAAATGTATTTGGGTATCTAGCTGGTAGTTTTATACTCTAATTAGAAAGAAAGGCTGCTGCATTCCTCTTACACAATGCTTTCATGTTAAATATTTATTTGTAGACTAGTGTTTGCGTAGTGACAAAAATACAATAAATAGATTGAGGAAAAATACATTCAGCAAGTTAGTTACATGGTCTGTCGATTTTATTGTTGTTCTATGGTTCAGTTGTTTTCTGGTTTGAGAATTGATTGCAGAAGACAAAATTAAATCACTTTTGCAGTTCAAATCCAAAGCGAAAAGTGAAAAATAAAAATTACTCTGTTGCCTCTTCACTTTGAGACTTAAAAATAGCAAAAATTGCAATTTTTCTCTTAAAACTAATTAATTCGTCATATAATTAATAAACTTTTCCCAAAGCCGAGACTTATGAACGTTTTATCTTCTTTTTTTGAAAAATAAAAAATTATGAAAACTTTTACTTTGCATTTTTTGTGGTGAATAAAAGTTTTACATTTATTTTCGATTGAATTTTTTTCTTTTTCCCACGATGTGTGAGTCTTGCATGCAATGAAAAAAGGGTACTCGGACTGAATTTATGATCTTTGTAAGGCTTTGGAAGCAAAATGATGTTAGTTCACGGCAGATATGAGAGCCGATTCAAAAAGTCAAACGGCGGCTGGGGTTTTCCCTCACAAGAAAAATTCCAAAAAAACCTAACAAATTTCCAACAAAAAAATTCATGGAAAAATCAACTTTCGATACATTCGACTAAGGATCGGAGTGGGTCGACCCACACCTGACCCAAAGTTTTAGAACACACAGAAAAACGATTTCTGTGAATTCTGCAACTGTGGGTCAGATGTGGGTTGACCTGCTAAAATTGTGGGTCAGGTCAAGACCGAACGTTGCCCATGCCCTCCGTTTTTGTAATATGTTTCTCTCATCTTCCTCGCTTACCTCGCTTATATATAGGACCGACCCAATCACTTCGTCGGCAGCTTGCTTGGCGGCGCTCTAGTCTGTTTCACGAAATTCGATGGAAAAACTATGAATAAAAAAATCTCTAGCTCCAAAAGCTTTTCCATTGCAATCAGCATTACTGTATAGGAGACATGAGAGTTCATTATTCTTTTTGTTCTATTTTTCGTACAGCTTGTTGAGTCACAAGAAGAGATATCAGAAATTTCAATGAATACTTTGTGAAGCTTATACACTTAAAATGTTACTTAAAGTACATGTGAATTGTGTAATGACACCCTAGTCCAGATTAACATAGCCCATACTTTTATTGTAGCTCAGTGGGTGTTAGGGGCCATTCATAAATGACGTCCGGTCGTTAGGAGGGGAGGGAGTAAAGGGAAACCGGACGAATTCGCACGTTGGGGGGAGGGGGGTTATGAGAAACGTGACGTCCGGTTGAGAATTTGTGGTTTTGTCAAACTGTCCAGAATTTATAACTTATAACTGGGAGCATGCCCGACGTTGTTTGTCGAGAGAGAAACGCAGACTTTTCCTGTAGTTTCTTTGACAGACAGTTTGTTAGAAGAAAAATGTGCATAAAAGTGGCAAAAGTATTCATTCTACAGTAAAAAAATATTTTTTTTTGTGGAATCAAATTTGTTATTCGGGGGGGGGGGGGGGGTCATGAAATCCCGGACAAATTCGGACCAGGGCGTAGGGGGTCGGAAAATTGTCAAAATAACCGAACGTCATTTGTGAATGGCCCCTTATTAATGCCATGCGGATGTTTGATAGCGTCCAGTGAGAAAGTAACAATAGATTTAGGCGTTCATAACACCCAGAGGGCGAGAGGAGAATTGTAATTTCAGTCCTTTCTTAGAGTTGAATAACAGCCTAGGTGGTAGTAACACCCACAGTACGCAAGAAATGCCCACAATATGGTGGAATAACACTCAGGGCGTTAATAACATTTCACAGAGCTATTCAAATTCATACATGGAACAGAAACAGGGTAGGTCCCTACAACCTTCAGCTGTCTCTGCTACAGGTGGGTAGCTAAACTGAGCTCGAATGTCGGAAAAAAGGAGACGTCATTTATGGACAGCCCCTTTTTTTATAAGGGTGAGGGAATCTTCATAGACACCCGGTCCTCCTGGATTAAGGTAGTGTTGGAATCCATTTTTCAATGACCTACCAACTAAAACCTCCTTCCTTATTCTCCATGCCTTATTCTCCCCGGAACCGCCTCACAGCATTACTTTAGGGGTGGCTACTCTCTCAGATCAACTGGAAGCCTTCTTTGATCGTCTCTCCATGCACTTTGCAACCTCCCCATTATTTTTGCAATTATTCGCTACTTTCCACACCTCCACATCGCGACACATCTCCGACATTATGTTTTCGGCATTTACCTCTGACCTACTCACAGTCATCAGCTCACCTCGCTCTTGTTCGTAGCGGGGGCAGACAAACAACACGTGCTCCGCAGTCTCTTCTTCTTTCTCTCGTGCAGAAAGGTGACTCTGTGAATCCAAACCTGTGCAGGTATTTTCTGAAGCACCCGTGGCCCTACAAAAACTATGTCAGTTGGAAGCTAACCTCTCCATGTCTCCTCTGTACCCATGTCGTTATGTTTGGTATGAATCTATGGGTCCACCTTCCCTCGTCCGTGGAGTCCCACTCTTGCTGCCACTGCCTCAGTGATTCGGCTCTTAATTCCGTCTTAACTGTTTTGCTAGTTTGACCCTCCCTTCTCTTCTTTCTATGACATTCGCTGTCTTCCGTCAGCGTTATGCATATGGGCATCGTCCCGGCTACGACACATTCCGCTTCTAGAGATATCGTTCGGTATGCTCTTGATACTCTTATACTTGCCAGCCTTTGGGCTCTGTTCAGCCTCATCCGATTCCTCTTCGTATTTAGCGCCTGTTTCCACGCTGGTGCCCCGTGGCGCAATATCGATAGGGTGGCGCTTGCTAGGAGCCTCCTTTTGCCGCTGCGCGGTCCAGAGCCGTTTGCCATTATTCTGGCCAGTGCTACGGTGGCTTTCATTGCCTTTTCGCACTTGTAGGGAACATGACTATTAAAATTTCTACGGTCATCCAGCATAACTCCAAGGTACTGTAATTGTCGAGTGGATGTGATTTCTTCCCCGTCAATGTTCATTACGATCCGCTTAGTTTTTTTGCAGTTACTCACTAGCATGATCTCGGTTTTGCTTCAGTTTCGCCGTTGTCATCCACTTTTCGACAGTTTCTAGCGTCTCCATCGTAACTACCTCCACCTCCGTTTTCGACGGTCCGGACACCGTGAGGATCAAGTCGTCGGCAAAAGCAATCGTCTTGGTAGTTTCAGCCGCAGCGCTGTGTTATACATTACATTCCCTTCATTAGTATCGTACGTCTGCATTTGTCGCTCGAAACAGCTTTTCCTGCAGATCCTGCAGAGGTAATCGGGGACTCTCATGGCATGCAACGCTTTTGCTATCTCCATCCAGCTTGCGCTTTTAAAGACATTTCTAACGTCTATCGTCGTTACAGCACAGAAGTGGTTACCCCGTTACCCCCGCCGACATCCCTTTTCGAAATCCGAGTTGTTTGTCTGTCAGTCCGTGCTCGCCCTCTGTGTATTTTCTTAGTTTATTCAGGATCGCGACTTCCAGCATTTTTCCCAATCCATCCAACAAACATACGGGTCTATATGATAATGGCTTGTCTGGCGGTTTCCCTGGTTGTGGTATTAGGATCTGTTTCTGTTTCTTCCATATTTCAGGAAAATATCCGTCGTTGAGGCACTTCTGCATTGTCAATCTCAGCATGTAAGGCTTAGCGCATGCTGCTATCTTCAAAGCTACATTGAGGATTCCATCTGGTCCTAGCGCTTTGTTAGGCTCTCTTGAGGATTAGTTATATTGACGTGTGATACGAATAAATGCAAAAAGGTTTGCTTGAAAGCTCAACCAAAATTATTTTTGTTTCCGTCAAGTTGAGGTTTCAAACAAACCTTAAGCGATTTATTCGCATCGAACGCTATATCAGTACTCCTTTATTAAGTTAAAAAGTTTCGAAACGAAAGAGGCAAAAGTTTTTGGGTAAAAGAATCCATAAAATATTTCCTTTGTATGTGATGTAAAGTACCACCCTATGATACAGAGATACGCTAATCAGCTAACAAATTATGAAAGACTAAAGTCACTTCACCGAGTAATGTCAAATTTTTTGCTGAATTAATTTCTTTGAAAAGGACATTCAACTTGTCTTCTTTGACAATGAAAATATATTGTGTTCCACATTAGCCGCAATGACATTTATTGTTGCACTTGTTGGGTTATTATGCAAATGCATTCCTTTGCGGATAGAAAACCGGAATGGAAAAGAAAGATGGCAGCTTCGGAGATCAGGCTTTATTTACACAAATCCCAATGTTAATTACTAAAATGATAAAATAGAATTCCATGATAACGCTGAGATCTATACAAAATTACAAATTCATCTATTTTCATCCGTTCAGTGGGTCAAACATTTTTGATTTACGTCACATTTATGGATACAAACACAATCTGGAATGACAAATCAATCAGTTATTCACGTGCTCTCTGCACAAGTCTAAAAATATTTTCACATATGCCCCGTTTTAGTCATGCCATATTATTCATAAAATGTCTGAAAAAAATGAGACCTGAACTCTGTCTGGGAATATGTGCTGAGACTGACAGTGATTAATTATGCTTACCTCAAGTTTGAGAAAAATTTATGTCACAAAGATTGATTCGAAATGAAACTAAAACTGTTTCCATTTTACCAACAATTGGAATTTATTTTCTTCTTAAATTATAAAAGAAAATATAAAATAAAAATGAAAAATGTGGAAAATATGCGGGGGATTGCAATCTGAAATAACTTTTCTTTTTATCAAAATTCGAATAATTGTATTGTCTGTCACCATCTCTTTAATATTTTATTTTTGTGTAATTACCCTTTGAAACACTTTCCTCATTACGAGTTGTGAATCTTTATGGCTTTTCATGAAAACCTCTTTTCAAACTTGTAATATAATTAAACCATCAAGGATTTATTGAATACAAAATACAAGAAATGTTTTCTTGCGGTAAAAGCATTTTGTTGGATAATTGATTCAATCAGAGCACAATCTTCACACATCCAAAACCTAATGTATGTTACAAAGGGCAACTTTATATGTTGAAGTATATTTTCAACTCAATTTTTCGTTGTGAAGCCAATATGAGAGACTTTGCCGACGTTCACGTTCACACACTCTATTCAGTGTCTGCACATCGGAACAATGTCCCATTTCGGCGCCTAATCGAAGAATTCATATTGGGATGGTTTTTTAAATAGCCTATCAAGAAGCGGAGCCTTTCCCATTCACTCAAAAACCAGTGAACTTATGTCCACAGTAACAGGCTATGAAAATTTATCGCTGAGTAATATAAAAATCTTCAGCGTTCACAAAACAATTTCCAAAATACTTTCGATATGTTTGTAGCAACTACACACTTGTTTGGAGAAACATAATATGTTTACAATAAACGTTTTTAGATTCATTTTGGTCTGACAAATACTCATGTTTAGACTCAATATTAATGTTGTGTTTTGTTTATGGCAATCATATCATTCAGTCGGTACTTTTGATTGAACAATTTCTGCCCAATTACGATTTTTAAAAAGGCGGTTTTATGTTGATTCCGACGTGGCCATTTTCAAAAATAGTACCAAAATTTCATTTAAGGACATAATTCTACATGAAATCGGCGTATTATTGTGGAAAAGGCCATTTTGGAGTCACAACCTAAGGTTGGTTTGAAAATCCAGAAATCTTTGAATTGTACTAACTGAATTGAGTCTGTTGAAATCAAAATTCGACCTATTCCAACTGTAAAATGACATTTTAGGGGTCGTGCACATATGACGTCACACTTGCTATAAAATTCAAAAAGTCCATAGCTGCAAACTGGTCAGAGATTTTGCTTATAGTGCTCCGGCTAACCCATCCTCCTCCCCTTTTTGGGGTTCTATAAACAAAATTTGCTGTTCTGACTGAGCTTTGGATTATGGATATTATGGATATACTAATTTTTTATAGCATGTGTGACGTCATACGTGATGACCCCTTTAACGTCAAATATCTAACTTTGATTTCAATTTTTCTATTATAAAATGAATTCAAATGTCAACTTGCTCTATAAATGTGACGTTTGAAAAATTTTGACAGTTAGAATAGACCGACATTTGATCCCAACAGTCTCAATTATCGAATTATGTTTTTCGCAAACATATAACAGCTACAAATGGAACACACTCTCTTCGTGGCGGGTGATTGGTTGTTGTGTCGACAGAGTGTGATGATGACGGTTCCTTCAAACCATTAAATCTTTTCATTTCTAATTGAAGTGATAAAAATGCTCAAATTATAACTTCTCTGGTGGAGCATAATTTTGAGTCGAGAGATCGAATTTACGGAGAAATTGAATTCACTAGGAGTTACTTGCATGAATTCATGGAACATAAGACAGAAGGAGAGGGCGCTGGTAACACCCGAGGGGTCCCGCACTCTGAGATTAAATGGGATTTAAATCTTCAAATTGTACGGTATTAAAAGATTGAAATCCCTCGGTAACACCCACTCTCACAATGAACATTTTTTTTTGCAGTTTTTATAACCCATGGACACTACTTCTACGTGTTATTAGCGCCCTCTGGGTGTATTTAACAAGGCTGGCAGCGCTCGTGAAAAATTTGAGCGGCGCTCGCGCTCGCGTACGGAGCGCCGCTCTTTGCGCTCACTACTCAATTCACTAAAGCAATTTTTCGGAGTCTAAAGAATATTTTAAGGATTCAGTACACAGAATATGTTAAAAATAGTACAAATCCACATATCAGACATGTTCTGCACTGAATGGCATGAAGCTATCACATTAGTAACGGGCCGTGAGGCTAGTTTGAGCTAGTTTGTAAAATGTTAGTTCGGAAATTGACTCCTCAGAATCACCCACTCGTTTTGACGCCTCCTGATTTTGAAGCCTCCGGATTTTGACGTCTCCGGATTTTGACGCCTCCGGATTTTGTAGCCTCCGGATTTTTTGTCCGGATTTTGCCGCCTCTGGATTTTGTGTTTCCGGATTCTGTAGGGGAGCCCAATAGATGAGTCATAATTTAAAAAGTTTAAGTATAAAGGTACAAATTTGCTGCGAAATAACATCGCAACCTAACTTGGAATGCGATGATTTTTAAAAGCAACTTTCGACCTTCGTACTGAAACTCGTGTAACAGTCATCCTCTCATAGTACATGAGCTTTAATTTTCATTAATTAGTTATTTACGCAGGATTCTGCTTTAAAAAAACATCGCAAATTTGACAGTTTATATTTTTGCTCATGATGAGCGGCGCTCATGCCAGCCTGTGTATTTAACACCCCTAAAGTTTAGTTATCTTTTCAACTGAGTCCAACCAGCAGTCATCTGGAATGTCTACAACTGTAACACTCGCTAACATTCAACGTGCCGTTGAACGTCACCTTTCCTTAATGAAATTGTGCAAAATCTAAATTTAAAAATGGAATGTTACTTCTAATTCGCGATAATTGTCACGAAAATATGCCACACACATTTAACACCGATTCGGCAATAGAAATTTACGATTCCGTTAGTCTGTGCATACAAAAAGAAAAGAAATCCCTAATGCTAATTGGATCTGAATTAAATGTACTCTAATTAGGTGTAATGGTTTGGTATACACGATTTATCTCAACGAATTTTATATCTTAAGCATTTTCCACGGAAAGACCCCAATATGATGTGCAAAAAAGGAGATGTTTTATGTATAATTTATTCAAAATAAATGAATTATAAGTTGAATTACTCAAGCTTAATCCGCGTTTATAAATACGAGATGAAATGTTGAATTAATATTATACGCCACATACACAAACATTTACCTCAAAATTCGTGTCTTAAATCCATACTTGAGTTGTATTTAATTTTATGAACATCGTATGATATTCTCTATGAATGAATGAATTTAAATTGGTTTTGTAAGTGATCTCCTGTTATTACAACTAAATTGCTGTAGAATGTGTGTATAATTTTAATACAAGGAAATGTCATCGCAATATTTTTATTCATTTTCGAAAAATATGCCTTCATTGTTTTATTAATGCTAACGATGTTGATGTTGAAAATTAAATTTCTTTTTTCATTTCATTTTTCAGTTGCTTCCAATGCAAAACAACAACGACGAGTTGCGGCGTAAACGGCATGAAGGAAATCGGCCAAATCACATTTTACTATTCACAATCATAAATCCAGTTTATCCTATAAATGTGGTAAGTAATTTTCAGAATCTTCTTTCAGGTTTATTTTCCAAATTTTGTGTGGGGTGGAAGTTATCTTATGTATAGACACATCTCTTATGTGTTAAGGCTGTCGTTTAAAAGTTATAAAATTCCTAAATTGGATTCTAGCCTCCGGGAGCGTTCGGGATGTTGTTTTGTCTTTTCTTATCAATAATTCTTCGTTTATTTGAAATTATAAAGTCTTAATCATTGCGCAAAAGGTTTACAATTATTTTGAAGATAAGATTTAGGATCGAGCAGAGGGATAATCATATTAGGAACGACAACATTAGGGAAAATTTAGGGGTTTCCTCAGTGGAAGAGAAGGCAAGGGCTGGTTCAAAGGATGGGTAATAACCCCAGATAACAATTGACTCCACGAAATGTACATAAAGTGCCATCGGCATATGTGCTGGTCCCATTTAATATGCTTCAGTTCCAGGACATTTAATGTATATTAAAAAGCGCCCTTACCGTTACATCTTTTCTTTGGAACGTGAAGTGCATTAATGTACATCAAATGTACATAAAATGTGAACCCATTTAATGTACATTAAATGTACACTGAAGTGTGGTACATGTATGTGCATCTAATGTACATTTAAAACACCTTGAATACACATTTTATGTACGTTTAATGTACATTTTAGTGTAAATTACTAGCACATTTAATGTACATCTAATGTTATACAAGAAAAGAAAGGAAAATTTATTTTGTTTTCCGACTTTTCCATTTCGATTTTGTCTAGCTCTCATTTTTTTTAGAAAAATTTCTTTAATTTGCGGGGCTTGAACCCAAGACGCTCGGGATTATGAGTCGACTGCTTTACCAATTGTGCCACCGGATACTTATGTGTTGGTGTGTTAAATTTGTATAAAGTGTTAAATTATAGAAAGTACATCACAAGCTCATTTTTATTACATTAAACGTGATAGGAATAGTGTACACCTTATCACGCACATAAAACGTGCGAAAAATGTACTTGTGATCTAGTGCAATAATTTTGTTGACATCGAAAAATGTACTACATCACAAGCACATTTTTGGTACATTAAATTTGATAGGAATAGTGTACACCTTATCATGCATATGAAAGGTGCGAAAAATGTACTTGTGATCTAGTGCAGTAATTTCGTGTTTTAATAGCACAAAAAATGTGCTTTTTATTTACATTGAAAAATGTACCACATCACAAGCAAATTTTTGGTAAATAACTTGTGTCCTAAAATATAGTCTACATTTAGGCGCTCAAATATTACATTTTCGCTGATATCCGTGGACAAAGATGTAGTTTCAAAAAAGTAAGTCAACAGTTTCCTTCCTAAATATGTTGCCTTTTAAGAGAAACTAAACTTATTTTTTCGGATTGAACTTGTCTCAGAACGACGAGTTTTTGTGCAAATTTTTACGATTTTTTTCGCCGTTCTCAGAGTAGGTAGGATCCCAAAAAATAAGTTTAGTTGCTATTAAAAGGCAACATATTTAGGAAGTGAAATGCTGACTCACTTTTTTGAAACTGCGTCTTTGTCCACTGATATCAGCAAAAATATAATATTTGAGCGCCTAAAGGTAGACTACATTTTAGCATACAAGTTATGGGCCTTAAATGTGATAGAAATAGTGTACACCTTATCAAGCACATAAAATGTGCGAAAAATTTACTTGTGATCTAGTGCAATAATTTCGAAGTTTGTATTCAGTGAGCAACCTAATTTAAAAGTGTGATCTGTGTTATCTGGGAACATGCCACCCGAAAGGGTCATGGATGCAAAGTAGGTTATTTTTTCAGGTTTTGTTGCAAACTAATTCTTTATCCACACGCAAAATATTGAAAGTCATTGAAAACACCGAAAATATTTTTTTTGAAATTGTTTCATTTGATTTGTGGGTTCTAAAAATCGTAAACCTCATTTTTACGACATTTTTCGACTTTGAAACCTCGTCAGCGCCATACATGAGTGGTGTGTTTCAAAATTATTTTTTTTGAAAAGTTTGTTTTATTTCCTTTCCAACGATACCCCACACGATATATTGCTACACTGGACAAACCATCTCCTTGGCGGGTTATAGAACGCCATGGAGAGTAATAGTTCATCATCTTAGGGTTGCGGCTTAAAGACCTCACGCCGATATGTACTAATGGTCTATAAAATTTGATGATGATGATTTGTTTCACAAATGATTTGTTGTAACAATATGGGGAAAATGAAGGGGAATGTGTACTACATGGGCTGAAACAGACATTAGAGCCGATTGAAAAGTGAAGGCGGCGGCTAACCGAAAAATTTCAGTCGTCAGCGGCGGTTATGTCGGCTCAAGCCGGCCTAAAACGGCGGCTGTGTGCATTTTTAAAATTTGTAAAATTAGAACCAAAAATCAAGAAAACTTAAAAATGTATAAAATATAATCTTGAATGCAATGTTAAATAAGAGTGGAGGTCAAATATTCAGAAATTTGAGTTGTGTTGCGGTATCCCTAGTTGGAAAGCGTGGTGCCCTCCATGCATTTGTAGGTCAGTACGTTAATAGTCCTTGTAAGAACGAACGAAGTTTGAATTTTTTTTCGGAGAAAAGATTTTACCGCCCGAAAAGTTCTAGTATTTGTAAACGCTCAAATTGAGCCTATGCGAGCCGGGCGGCGCGGCGGAGCCGACATTGCCGGGCGAGAAGGTAACTATCAATAAATCCAGGCGAGCCGACCTCGCGCAGCGAGAACCCGTCGGCCTTGGAGCAAAGCGGAGGGCCGCCGACCAAACACGGAGAGGCTGCCGTTCCAACTTCGCCCGATTTTTTTGTACTTTCATCATTTTTTGATGGAATTGAATTTTTCGGCGATATAAAACACTATAGCGACTTTTCTTGGTGATAATTCCCACTTTGGCGATTTTTCTTGACGATTAAGTGACCTATTTTTTCAATTTTGGAAAATTGTGAAATTTTTGAGAATTTTGGAAAATAAGAAAAGTGGACATTTTGGCAACATTAAAATTAAAAGACAACCAATAATTTCCTTTTTCTACAAAGCTACCTAAAATAATTTTTACCGAAATTACATTACAAAATTCAACATGGCGGAGCAGGCGGCCATTTGTTAAGTTCCCAAGAACATTGCAATGGTTTTAGGGTTTTCATTTCCCTTTAAACTAAGCCATCACAATTGATGAATTTCTTAAATACGCTGAACAGCCCGACAAATACTCACTCTGAGAATCTTCACCACAAGTCGAGAAACTATTTCGTGAGATTAAAAGCTTTCATCATCTGCTTCTACAACTTTCTGATTTTTTGTACAGAGAAAAATTGACAAAACTTAAAAAAATTGCCAAAAATGACATTTTTCTGACCTAATTTCAAGGGTTGTTCGCATGAATTACGGTTAAAAAAAATTGTTATTTTTTGATTTTTTTTTTAAAGTTGCAGTACTAACATTTTTTCCTCCCAGCCGTTTTCAGCCGACTCAGCCGGTTATAGCCGGCGACTTGGCTGGTTCAAAATTTGTCGGCGGTGGCTAGGTCGGCGGCTTATTTTTGGCGGCGCCCATGTCTGGGCTGAAACGTCTGTCTAATCCAACTGTCAAAGTGACATTTCGAACGTCAAAGTATTCAGTCAGTTAATAGTGACACGATTGTTTTAAATTATTTTTTCTATGAGCTAGGCATAAAATGCGCCACGCACGTATTATATGTCATGCCCATGGGCACGAATTAGTATGTCGCTTTTTCAAACAATAATCTGATTGAATTAATTAGGAGTCACAATATTGCCACACCAAGTTGATTTTAATCAGGCAACACTACGAAAAATGAGAGAATTTCTCCGAACCAACCAATGTCGCAGTATGATCATGGTCACATGACCCGAAAGCATTGGAATAAATCCATTTGTTGTAGACGAATGTGGCAAAGCCATCAGGGTTTTTTTTTTAAATTTTTTAAAACAATATACTATTTTATCTGCACACTTAATTGGCCATACGTGTATATAATGGGTTCAAAGCAATCTCTTCGACGTAAAAATTCGTACATGTTGACATGACGTACGTCATCGACACTTTCAGAAGTTCCACACACACCACCATAACTACAATTAGGTCATTATTCGAAATTACCAGTTTCATTCTCTACCCTAATTGCTGTGCAGTTCAACAGCGTTCTATAGACTGAATGGAAGATAACAAAATTCTTATAAATCGTATACGTGTTTTAACTGATGTTTCTCAACTTTTTCATCTTTACCCAAACGTATATATATACGGGTCAGGTTTCGATTCGTACGAAAAACTTTCTTCCTGCATAAAACTACTCGAAAAGAGCGAAAAGTCAATGATGATGTCGAATGTGTAAATGGAAAGCTACACTTATGTACTGATGTGAACATAACATTGTTATGGGTATTTAATGTGATTTCGTTGCTTTTCTCACAGATCTGAAAGTATTGGAAAAGTTTAAATAGGGCGAGCCAGTCTAGGGAAGTATTTTTACGACTAAATTGAAAAGTATCTTCAACTTTTATCATATATACGATAGTGCACACATTTGAATGATATGGTAAATACGCGTTAGTATCTGAAGCAACTGAAAATGTTTTGCAACTGATCCCGAAAAACTTTTGCAATTCACTGCTATATTTCCCAGATATAAGTTTTAATTTTCACACCGGAAATGGTTGTAAGAAAAGTTTTAGCTATCTGTTCCTACAATGTCGCTCCCGTCTTTTTTTTTTGTTGTTTTTGTTATTTAAAATTTATGTTCGAAAAAATCTTGCATATGTTTGAGTTGCACACAAAAGCAGTTTTCAAATAAAATTCAAATTTACTCGAATAAATCGAAACTAAATCATGTTTGCTTCGATAGGAGCCAAACTAGATATAAAAAACTATTTTCCAGTGCAAGCATAAATTTAAATAAAATATGGGTCTTTAGTTGATCCCATTTTATCTTTTGTATGAGCAAGAGATTACTATGTCGAAGGAAATACAATATTTAAGTTGATACAAAGTTTACCCATAGAGTTTATATCTGCCTTATGTGTTTCAAATTACTTACTTAGTACTTGACTGTATCAACCGTTTTCAAAGTGGCATTTCAAATCAATTAAATTCAACTACCGAAAGTTCTGTGCATCTATTTTAAATTAGAAGTCGGAAATTTGGCAAGACGATTGTCACTTTGAAAACTTTAATATTTTTAAATGAAATGGACAAAATTGACCAATGTAGGGAAGTTTAATTTCCCTTAGGAAATACGAATTTGTTGCTTTATAACTTAGCGTACGATACTTACTTACTTTTCTGGCGCTAGAGCCACATGTGGGCCTTGGCCTCATCGAGAATCTGTGTTACCGTACGATATCGTATAGTAAAGTCCCAAATCATTGATGAATTACGAATTTTTTCCATTTCTGGAAGTCTATCAAGAAGACAAGCTCATAAGCCTATTACAAAATCCCTCAACAAGAAAGGCTTTAGTAGGGACGCACATTTTGAAGATCAATCTTTAAGTATCACCTTAAGAGGACAGCAAACTGCGTTGGAGCAGAACCTGGTAAAGCAGACATGAAAGACGCTCGTTAATCTGCCGTTGACTTATTTTTAGTTCAACCTAGCTATCAATCGCAGGCTGAAAATTTTGATATTTTTTCAATTTTGAAAAAAAGTTTAATTTGTTTATCGAAATTCAACTTAAAGCTACGATTTTCCAGCCGCCGTTTTATCTCGGGTTAGGTCGAACTTTACCGCATTTTGTAGATGGCTCTCATGTTTGATTCTAAGCAGTAAAATCCCAGAGAAAAACCATAAGGAAATCATTAAGAAACATGATACTGAGGAAAGGTGTTTATCGGTGGAAGAGGCGCCGAGGGCTACCCGTTTGCCTTGGTTCAGAAGCGAAAAATTATCTTGTCTGGTTGAAGGTGTAAGAATTAGATACGTCTACAAAGTCTTTCCATCGTGGGAGATAGGATAAAGCGGGTAGGAACACTGATAGGTTATTGCTGGCACCTAGACCTCCAATGGGCCTGTTGTGCATTCCACCGGATTTTAGAGGTTATCCCATTTTATTAGCTTAAGAGCGTGTCAGATATTTTGACAGTTCTATGTTTTGCGATGTTTTTTCATTGCATATTTCTAAGGCAGTGATCATTAATTTTAAATTCCGAATCATCTACTGTTTGCATAAGGGATGTGTTATGCAAACAGTCTACGGAATTTAAAATTGATGATCACTGCCTTAGAAATATTCAATGAAAAAACATCGGAAAACATAGAACTGTCAAAATATCTGACACGCTCTTAAGAGCACGTTGCAAAAATGTGAACTGTCAAATTTGCGATGTAAGTAATACGTAATAATAAGTAATAAGTAACAAATTATTCCAAATTAAACTCATGTACTATGAGAGGATGACTCTTTGACGAATAATAGATGAATCAGAATTCAAAATGTTTGTGTAAGAAGGTCGAAAGTTGCTTTGAAAAATCATAGCATTCTAAGTGTATTTGCGATGTTATTTCAGAGCAAATTTGTACCTTCATACTTAAAGTTTTTGAATTCTAGTTCATACATTATTTGAGTAAGGGTCATCCTCTCAGAGAACATTAGCTTTAATTTTGAATACTTTTTTATTTTCGCAGGATTCTGTTCTGAAAAACATCGCATATTTGACAGTTCACATTTTTGCGACGTGCTCAAGTCTACGATCGTTCTAGGCGGGTGGTTTTTCATCGTTTTTGGATTCACTGTGAATGATCCATCGAGGGGGAAACTACTCTGAAAAACGGCTTTCATTTTCTGTAATTTTTTTAATTCTTGTGACTATTTGATTAGATCCGGGTTTATCCGGATATCATGTAATTTTGATGACTTTGTGATTTTTCTTTGGCTTTTCGTCGGACTATTCATGATTTTTTCTTAATTTTCCTAAACATCGATTTTTGCAATTCTCACGATAATTACTGGTCACATGGAACATTTCCAACGTTAATGGCGAGGGGCAGGCCCGTAGCCAGCTGGCTCCCCCTCTTTCTTTTTTCTGTCCCTTTAACCTGGTATTTCGATTTTGAAATTTAATAACGCAAAATCGAACTTGTGGTTACCAATTCCTCCACATTCAATCTTATTTTGTGCTTTGACTGCTGAAAGTAAAAATGTCGGTGACTACAAAATCCACACTCGTCGATTTAGTCGATGGAGAAATATATATTCCTACAAAGATATAATTGGAACGAGTGTGCAGTAGTTCACTGCAGCTCGAAGGATGACCCATTAGCCCAGAGTTATTAATTTGTACTCATAATTTCAGTTATTTCACCGTTGTACCGTTGGTTGTCAAAATTCGCTTGTAAGTTATTTGTGAGTGAAAAACCACAATCAAGAACGATGAATCAATAAAAATTAAAAAATCAGTCCAGGGATGTGATTCAATGGCATTTACTTACTTAAAATTTTCACTAAGGTTTTTGTATATCTAGAAACTTTCGTCAATTGAGAGACTACACGCACGATTCAATGCAAAAAGCTATAGACTTTCAGCTGATGAAAAACATTAAAAATTTTGCTGGCGGTGCACTTGCCTGATTTAAGATTTACGCGTTTTTTCATTTAACGTCTTATGGGCTCTACCTCCTGCCAATTTCTTCTGGCAACAGTGAAGCACTCTATCGCATAAGAAAAATCACATCATAAACTTTTCGTCGGTTAATAATTTTTACATGTCAGCGGGCGGTAAAGTGCACTTTACCTCACTATCTGCGGGAGGCAAAAAAGAAACACTTCAAAATTTGTTTATCTGCCGACTGGTTCATTTATACTCACAAAGCCATATGAAGTATATTGTTTTCGAGCTTCAAATGTTTGAAAAATTAAAAAAAATGTGACTCACTTTCTGATAATACTTTTTTTTTTGAAAAAACATCTTTATTCAGATATTAGTAGTACAATCTTAGTCAAGACACTAATTTATTACTATTTTTGAAGTGTATCAATTCATTACAATTCATTGCTTTTGAATTAATAAGACGTGTGCTTTAGCTTTGACATTTAATCCATTTAATCCTTTCCAATTTGTCTAGTCGGTTAGACAAACCTGTTATGTCGGATTTAATATCTGTGAGAAGTTTCAGTATCTCACAGATTGACGGCTCGTTGGCTTGGTTCGAAGACGCGTTGGATTGTTGTTTCTTGTCTTGCAGGCCATTCACTATACCCTTTAGCACTTGGATATATGTTGAACTTGTTGATTTTTTTTGTATTTGTACATACCCGGAAGCGGCTGACAAGCGATTTGGTTGGCTGGCTTTTGGCCTTTACGCTCTTCTGATAAATAGGACATACTTTGTAGTTAGCAGTGTGTCCTTCTTTCTGACATAATGCACATGGAGTGACATTGCAGGAGTGACAGTGAGTTTTTTGGTACATTCGGATGTAGGGTGCTTCCCTGCACATTTCACGCATATAGCTTCTCGTGTACAGAAGTTTTTGGTATGCCCCAGACAGTTGATGCACTGAGGAATCCCTCTTACTCTCTTTGGTGCTTCCATAGTTATCTTATCAATGTAATCTATCAATGTAGCAAGTATTTGTTTCCCCGTTTTTGCTCTTGATTTTTTCATTAAATTGGTTAATTTGACAGGTTCATGTCCGGATTGTTTCAATTCCTCACATGTAGGAGGAAAGCCTCTTATCACAGCCCGATAGCTCTTCTCGCTTTTTGGAACGTATGGTATGTAATGCTAGAAGATTCACCATCAGCTAGTTCACTCAGCTAGTTGATATCATTAGCAGATGTTGCTTTAAAATTGGCTGTGCTCGCTACTGCTAATATTTTTTCACTGAATTGTTGAAAGATTTTTATGTTGCTCACATAGATTGGTTGTTTTTTCTTCGTCCGTGAAATACTCTGTGACATTTTCGGTTGACTTTGACGGCTTTGTCATTCCTTGGAGTTGCTTGATTTGAGTTTCAAGAATAGTACTTGGTTATCGCGATTCTGACGGTGATTTCAATGATTTTACGTGACATTTCCTGGCTTTCCGTGACTTTCTGTGCATTTTTCTGATTTTTCGACTTTCCGGATGACTTTGTGATTTTTTTCGGCGCTGGACCACTACTTTCCGGAGCTGTTTCCCCCTCCCTATCAAATTGAATTGAAATTTGCCCAAAAACCGTCCGAAGCAACGATCATCATCATCCAAACCCCTACACAATCTCCGGCATATTTTTCCTCCAAATCTCATAATCCTCCTCCCAATCCCCACTCCTAAAACCCTTTTAAACTACACACCTAACCTAAGCTTATGCAAGTAATTTACAGCATATTTGTTTTCTCAATACCCACATTTTTGACCACTTCTTCGACCGTACCTTCGGAAGACCCTGACCGATTTTGCTGATCTTCGATCTCGACCTCGCTTTCAGGTAAAAAAAATTAAAAATTGTTCAACATTTACTCGAGTATCGTGCTGATAGACGGAAAGACAGATGAACGAACGAAGAAAATGTTACAGTGACCCCCTCTCCTACTTGAGTTGCAAATAGTATTCTAATTTCGCTGAGAAAAATACCTTTTTCGGACGGGACCCTTATTTGCATCGAAACTTCTAGTAAGATTTTCCATTTTGTAAATATTCATCCAAGCAAACGCGAAACCAGACGTTTCTTTTACATGTAAACACTTTCTGTTTCAAGTTTGCCATTGTGCTTCATAAGACAAAGTCAAACCATTCGCTACACTACTGTATCAAGATCGAGTATTACTTTTACATTGTTTATCATGTTGTGTTATATTCTTGCCGCGCCGTATTCGTATTATTACACAACATACACACACAATATTAAAATGCATGAGGCGAAACTGTAAAAACGAGAAACATAAAAATCTTGCTGATACAAATACCTCAATACCGTGCATTCGAAAACCGTTATGTTTATTTATAATCCCTGACTTGCAATGAGTAAAAAAATAAACTGCATCAAGGCCTGTGTATGCGTGCATCGTGAGTTAAATTGCAGTTACTTGCAACTCTGTTTTTTTGTTCATATCATTTCGTTGCATCGTTCAAAAGAGTAAAATAAAAAGAAAATGAAAATAAATTACACAAAAGACATAAGAGCTGATTTGTATGGGATTTTGAAATTAGATCACAGCGTCGCAAATAATTAGCCTTAAAGATATTAAGAAGAACCGGTTTGCATGTTCTTGTTTATTTGGGATGTTCGTTGTAATTTAGGCCAAAATGATTATTTTCCTTAAATGCAGCTGGGGACAGAAACATTGAAACTTTAAGGTCGAGTTTTTTTTTACCTAACGTCTGTAAGTCTTCCATCTCTAATTTGATATTTCCGGTAACACAGTAATTACGAACCGGAAGAGTAAGATGCATACCTCGGCAGTTAGTTTATTTTGATTGGATTCGGAGCCTATTAGGAAATAGTAAACATAAGAAAGTGTACTTTTCTGTTCAAATTTTTCAAAATCGAACGATACCGACATTTATAGAGCAACGCTGTACAACATCAACGATAGAAATAATACGAGGGGCATCCTGAAAGTTTCGGGAATCGGCTATACCGGCCCGTTCAAACTTTGAACCAAGTTCAATAGTAACTTAATTATCTTTTTTGATTCCAAAATGATTTATACAACGAAAATCGATCAAAGCAATCAAAAGATACAGCAATTTGAAAAAGTCATTACAAAGAAAAAATGGATTTAACATGTGAACATTTTCGAGCCATGATTTTCTACGATTGGGGTTTCGCTCTCAAGTTGTGAATAGAATAGCAGAAAGCTTTTGGGGATGAAGCCCCATCCAAAACAACTGTGTATCGATACGCACATATATATCAGCGACGACTTTCGCGAAAGTCGACCATCCACAGCCATCACCGACGAAAACATTGACCTGGTGCGGAACATGATTATCGCCGATCGACGTGTGACGTATGCTGAGATTGCAGCGTCTGTTGGGATCGGGAAGAGTCAGATTCAAATCATTTTGGAAGAACATTTACGCACTCGTAAGCTTTGTTGCCGTTGGATCCCACACAAATTGACGGACGACCAAAAGGGAGGCTCGAGTGAAATGGTGCCGAGAAAATATCAAACAATACAATAATGAGACTTCAAACAATGTGTACGACATCGTAACAGGTGACAAAAGCTGGATTTATTGCTACGATCCAGAAACGAAGCAGCACTCCACCGTTTGGGTGTTTCAAAATGAAGACTTACCAACGAAGGTTATTCGCGCTCGAAGTGTCGCCAAGCAAATGGTCGCTACTTTTTTCAAGAAAAGTGGACATGTCGCTACTGTACCCTTAGAGGATCGTAAAACGGTCAATTCTGATTGGTACACAACGATTTGCTTGTCAAAGGGTTTCAAGAAATCCGTGGAAAAAATTGAAATCCAAACATCGTCCTCCACCATGACAATGCAAGCTCTCATACAAGTGCGGTTACCACAGACTACTTGGAGGAGGAGAAAATCAATTTGATGCGTCATCCACCCTACAGTCCTGACTTGGCACCATGTGACTTCTATCTGTCTCCAAATGTCAATAAAAAGTTGCGTGGTAAACGATTTTCCTTAGCGGAAGCGGCTGTTGAGGCATATGAAAAAGAAGTGGCTGAAATACCAACTTCCGAATGGACTAATTGTTTTTCAAACTGGTTTGCTAGATTGAAGAAATGTATAGATTGTAACGGTGAATATTTTGAGAAGCAATAAAGTCTTTTCATAGCTGATTCCCGAAACTTTCAGGATACCTCTCGCAATGACCGTATAGCAGAAAATCGCTCTCTTTTTGTGAATGTTTACAGACTCTTTTATCTTATCCATGGATTGCACTTAAGAGCACTTCGCGAAAATGAGAACTGTCAAATTTACGAAGTTTTCTTAAAAAGAATCCTGCGAAAAAGTAAACTGTTCAAACATATAGCTTATGTACTGTGAGAGGATGACTCTTACACAAATAATAGATGAATCAGAATTCAAAAAGGGTACTATTTAAATGTCAAGTTAAAAATACTTATTTGTCAAGTTAAAAAATCAAAATACTTTTTTGTCAAGTTACGACATTTTTACTACGCCACGACAGAAACACTACTTACAAGGAAAATATGTTTCGGTATACTCCTTAAAGCGGGTAAAGCGGGTTACTAAGGAATAATTGACAAAAATACATTTTGTAAAAGGAAAATGTCCAACTTGACAAAATAGCAAAATAACTTGACAAAAATTAATTTTTAACTAGTGCCAATAAATAGTTCCGATTCAAAAAGTTTAAGTATGAAGGCTCAAATTTGCTCTAAAATAACAAACTTTTTGATTCTGACTCATCTATTATTCGTTTGGCAGTTATCCTTTGACAGTACATGAGCTATAATCTTGAATGATTTGTTATCTACGCAGGATCGTGTTTTAAAAAAACATCCCTTTGACAGTTCATGTTTGTGCAATGTGCCCTCAAAAAAAGTACTCCGTTGAGAGATCAGTTTAGAATCATGCGGCCAGTCAAATTTTTCTCCGGCGCTCTCAACGGAGTACTTTTTAAGTGCAAATCAAGCATTAATCGATTTGTTTGCGTTTGAGCTCGTATTTCCTTCCGCACAATAAACTATATTTCGTGACATTTTCCTCATATTACCTTTCAACCCAAGAATATACCCAGATAACACAGATCACACTTTTTAATGTGGTTGCCCACTGAATGTACATTAAATGTGCAAAATTCAATGTTGTTAAGAACATGTACATAAAATGTACCAAAAATGTGCTTGTGGTGTAGTACATTTTTCGATGTAAATAAAAGGCACATTTTTTATGCTATCAAAACTCGAAAATGTTGCACTAGATCACAAGTACATTTTTCGCACACTTTATGTGCGTGATAAGGTGTACACATTTCCTATCACATTTAATGTACCAAAAATGTGCTTGTGATGCAGTACATTTTTCGATGTAAATAAAACGCATATTTTTTGTGCTATTAAAACTCGAAATTATTGCACTAGATCGCAAGTACATTTTTCGCACATTTCTTATCACGTTTAATGTACCAAAAATGTGCTTGTGATGTAGTACATTTTTCGATATAAATAAAAGCTCGAAATTATTGCACTAGATTACAAGTACATTTTTAGATTAGATCTAGATTACGAATACATTTTTAGATTATGTGCTTCGAAAAATGCTCACCTTATTTTTTCAAAAATTTATATTTTTAGTCCGTGCTGCTTTTGGTTGGGTAACATTAAAAAAAAGTATCGAATTCTTTATTTTCTTACATAACATTATATGTACATGGAATGTGCTAGTAATTCACACTAAAAAGTACATTAGTTGTGTATTCAAAGTGTTTTAAATGTATACATTAGATGTACATTAAATGCACTTTACGTTCCAAACAAAAGATGTAACGGTTAGGGCGCTTTTTGATATACATTAAATGTCCTGGAACTGGAGCACATTAAATGGGATCAGCACATTTTCCGATGGCACTTTATGTACATATCGTGGGGTCAATTGTTATCTGGGAGAGGGACTCATTTAAATTCTTCAAATTTATCAAACGAAATTTTAATTTTTTGTTGTTTGGCTAGCCTTGTAAGATGTAAGGATCTTTAATTTATGGGCTTGTCAATTAAACATCTTTATGTAACTGTCATAATAACTAAAGTTAAGTATCAATCATCTCATTTTCAAAAGATTCGTTCACATTTGAGAAGCTGGAACTAATGAATTATGTTTTGGTTCGTTACGAAGAGAATGTAGATTCGAAGGTACAAATTATTAATTACATTACGTGATATTGTTTGGTTAATGTCGGAACACAATTTATGAAATGTTTCACTCAAACAAAAAATGTATTGGCTAGGCGTTTATCAGAAATTACTTCGACATTATTAATATGCCAAGTAGATTTCTACAGCTAATCTTTTCTATTGATACCACAATGCCAACGATTGTTACTGCATCGAATACAACACACTACGATAAATGAACCACAGAATGAATTAGCATACGTTATCAGAACATGTCGCGATAACTGCGTGCTTACAGACGAATACTAAAATGTTTTACTCGATGGTTGCTGATAATTGTGGTCATTATCTCTACTGTCAATCAATGTTTATTTTTAATGGGCACTCTGATGTATGAGATTTTTAAACGTGTGAATCCGTTCCGTCGTATTCTTGTTGCTGTCCTAATTTTTACTTTCATAAAGATTTATTGCTTGTCGTCAATGGTTTGATTCTCCATACACATATAGTGTAACAACTTCGTATTTATCATTTACATTATTTCCGGCCTCCTGTCATTTGAGTCAGACTCAAGACTCGTAGACACATGAGAAATATTTTAGCATTTCATGGTTTAAGATATTTACGACCTTTGGTGAGCGTTGATAGACTCATGTACCCCAATAATTATATTTGCATGAATGCTCAACGTTCATAGCAAACGATTCCCAATTCCCAACATGTATATTTCAACATTTCGGGAAGGTGAGTCAAGAAAGAGTTTCAAACAAATCTTATATTACTCAAATGAGTGGATTGGTATACGTACTCAATCGTGCCAATGTATCCAATTTGCTGTCGTTTTACGAATCTTATGCAGAGCACAAACACTACATTTTCACGCATTCATGTATATTGTGTGAAAAGGAGGGAATGATTTTTTTCGTTGAGTTATGGGGAAAAGCTGATGGAAAGGTGCTTTTAACAACTTAGCATTTAAATAAACTTTTTGCTTGTTCCTTCGGTAGTGTGATGTCCCCATTGAGGCTTGAACTTCCAGTGCGGTTCGGCTTACCAGGCCGTCCCACTGTATTCATTATTGGTAAAAACGGTCATAGGCAGCCTCGGACGAGTGTTGGTCACGGGGTACGACCAATGCGGGACTCGAACGGTACCCCATCGTTGACGATCAGGCAATGTAAAAAGGTTGATGGTTTGTTTATTGGAAGTCTAAACGTTAATGGGGGTTTTAGGGGTCGCAAGGGTGAGTTGGTGGACTTGGCAATGGATTATGGTGTAGAGATATTAGCGTTGAGCGACATTAGGGCGAAAGGGCAGCGCGAAGAACTGGTGGGCGGTTATAAAGTGTTTTCGTCTGGTGTTCAGTCTGGTAGGGCGAACTGGGGAGTTGGAATGGCTATCAAAAGGGAA
>CM055403.1:57363941-57382980 GCA_029228625.1 Pseudolycoriella hygida | reverse complement strand
ATGCTCAAGTCCCGGGTGTGCGTCCCAGGGGTAGGACAAGGAGAAGGTTTATAGACTCAATTAAATCCGATTTAGAAGTTAGGGGACTTTCTCTAGGCGAACAAACCATCTCCTTGGCACAGGATAGGGGGGTATGGAGAAGGGTGGTCCATGACCAGTAGTAAAGACCTCACACCGAAAGGTACAAACGGTCTATAAAGTGTGATGATGATGATGATGATGATGATGACCTTCGGTAGTGTACAGCCTACTATGATCCTTTCATTCTTCGATGATACGTATGACAGAGATAACAATCTGGCAAAACTTAAGTTTTCTGGCCAAGTCGGTGATTGGGGTGGGGGTAGTGCTACTGAGAGAAGACCACTTCACAACTAAGAATCACTAGTTATTTGGCGGGGGTCACCTCCCTGAAGGAGGGTGAGGTCAAAACTAAAAAAAAAATTTTCTTTTTTTTACATTTTTGTGTACTATGAAGTTTTGGGTGGGAAGCAGGCATGCCCGAAAAAAAGAAATGTCACATATTGATATCTTCACCCGACACATAACATTGAAGCAGTCCGATAAATATTTTTTTAAATTTTTTTGAGGGAAAATTTACCGATATAAAATTCAAAAATGTGATTTTTCCGCCATTTTTCAAATTTGAAGCGCTCTTAGCGCCATCATATCACCAAATATATTTTTCATAGGAAGCTTAACAGAATTTTATAGAACAATTTTTGTGAATGCATGTACTAATGAGTTTCCTTGGGGAAATTAATTTTACGGATTTTCCAAATAGAAAATCCTAAGTAAACCCATTAGGACATGCGTCGACAAAAATCGTTCTATAACATTCATTTTTTGAATGAATTTATCGTGAGAGGTGCCGTTTGAGAGGTTGCAAGATAAGCTTCCTATGGAAAATATATTTTTGACGTAACAGGTGATATGATGGCGCTACGAGCGCTTCAAATTTGAAAAATGGCGGAAAAATCACATTTTTGAATTTTATGTCAACCAATTTTCACTCAAAAAATTAAAAAAAATATTTTTGGGGGTTTTGGACACCTAGAATTTTTGTGTCGGGTGAAGAGATTAATCTGTGACATTTCGTTTTTTTCGGGTTCTTCTAGTGAGAAGTGCTGGGAAGGGCTGGATGAATGTATAAGAGGTGGTGGAAGAGTGACGTAAGAGCGGAGATCGCAATGAAAATATATTGGGCGCCTTAAGTAGCCCATATTAAGCAAAGTAGGCGCTTTAAAAAGCCCACGTTAAGCAAATTGAGCGCTTTAAATAGAAATTTTATCAATAATGTGAAAACGTGACGGAATCGGACGGGGAGGGGGGGGGGGGGGAGGTGTCTGCATGGAATGTGACGTCACGTTATGTTCCAATAAAAAGAAAAAATGTTTATTAGACATTCAAAACTTAACCGAACCCGTAGCAAACCAGTTCAATCGATTCTGGTTGCAAGGATTGCCGTTCTATTAAATTACTGAGTTATTTTGATCGAGTTATTTACAAGAAACCCAAAATTACTAAAATGACCCTCGCCGAACGGCTTTTGGACATATATTTCCAGGTAGGGAGGGGGGGTGGGGTTGCGTAAGTAGTATGGCATAATATGTGTACGATCCTCTAGATAGGTGACAGCCTCGTTCATTGTGTCGTAAGAGTATGCACAACTACATCTCTCTGCACCATTCATGGCCGACGAAGACGAAGGTTTCCAACATCTCACAGTTAACCAGTCAATTAACTTCAAAGATCCCGAAACAGGCGCACACACCAACAACATAGAACGCTCAATTTGCTTAACGTGGGCTTTCTAAAGCGTCTACTTTGCTTAATGTGGGCTCTTTAAAGCGCCCAATATATCTTCATGGCAATCTCCGCTCTTCCGTCACACTTCCACCACCATTTAACCACTCATCCAGCCCTTCCCAACACTTCCTAGTACAAAAAAAAATGAAAAAAATGGAAAAACATTTTTTTTTAGTTTTAACCTCCCCTTCTCTTCAGGTAGGTGACCGCCGCCAAATAACTAGTGATTCTTAGTTGTGGGATCGTCCCCTCTCATTAGCACTACACCCACCCCAATCACCGACTTAACCAGAAAGCTTAAGTTTCTGCCATTTCGCATTTCACTTTTGCTTCGATTTGTGCTATTTTTTTTGTCAAAGACTGCCAGTCTATATTTGTAGTATGTCATTGGTCTGCGCAAAAAATAGTATACGTAACACGGCACTGAAACGTCTGAGTTAGCAGGTGGTGAACAAGAAGGCGGAGCGCAGCGAAGAATATACTAAGGTAAATGATCGTGAGTTGACCTAGCCAAAAATGAATGTTAAATTGACCGTGTATGAAAGTAAAAACATGGGTTATCTCACAGTCACATAAACCGTGAGTTGTCCTTTGACAATTGTATGATAGGTCAACTGACGATCAAGCGTACCAGTACGATTGAGTCAATTCACGGTACCCCTAGGCTAACTCTCAATTTTTATTAATTCATTAACTTTATACAACGAAATTACAAATTAGTAAAAAAAGATTCGTTTAATCTGCGCCCAAATGACGGAACAAATGGCTTCGAAAGTTGCAATTTGTTAAAATAGGTCAACTCACGATCACTTACCTTATTCAGTTTCATTAAATATTTGAAGTAAAGTATTTTCCTCCAATGAAAATAGAAATTTTCAATAACAAATGTTAAGGTAATACCTGAAGCCTTGTATTACTTTGTGTATATCGGTCTAAAAAGTTTTTAATTACCAATTCTTGGAAAGGAATAAGTTCAGAGTTCGCCCACGCTTCCATATATAACAATAGGTATCCGTAGACGTTCACGTAGAGCGAGAAAATCTTATCGCATTGAAAAGTTAGCAATTTAACTGTCAGCGTAAAAACTAACAAAAACATGCTAAATCCTTGACACGCAAAGAAAAATTCGTTTAAATACTTCGAAAGAAAGTTTTCTTGTGATAATAATTACGAAATACCAACAAAGTTGATTTTGTTCTCTAGATGCCAATGTTGTTATCTACCAAATAGCACACTTCGCAACTTGCATTCAGCTGGAAAAAATATCGTTCAATAATAGAAGCAAATAAAGTAATCACATTCAATTTCGCTTTTATTATCGTCGATTGAAAAACCATATTCCATACTCTAGTCACATCACCAATTCAATTCATTCCAAATAAAGACTCTGCTAAATCTAAAAAAAGCAAAAGTAGTTCTCTGTATGAACTCAACTCTTTATTGAAGTATTCGTTGAAGAAAGTTGTCCAGTCATGGTTGTGTAAAGAAAACGTTATTAACTGGGCCGCTTTTAGTTCATGTGTTTGTACTGGGGTATGTTTGTACACAGACATAGTATAATTTGTAGCGAGTGTTACAAGAATTTATTCAAAATAAAAGCAAAAATACTTATGGCCAATGGCTACATGAAAGAAGAAAACGAAAACCTAGACAAACGAGATTGTGGACCGATTTAAATCTAGTTTAAAGAGAAAATGAACTATTCGGTGTCAATACATTTTTTCTACCTTTGCAACAGTTAAACGAACGATTTAGCGATGTTTCCAATTATGTTTTGCAAATTTCAAAAAAATGGTATATCCGAAGGTACACCGATACTTTTGCTTTCGTTTTTCTTGAATAATTGCAGATCTGTCATTCAGGTTTTTCATTCAAGTGAAAAATATTATTTCTATGTGCATTCGACATGGCTGCAAAGTTCTTTTCATGATTGTTGATTCCATTTATTTACGTTTTTTGCCCTTTCTACGGATTGTAATTACAGCAAATTGTTAGGAAAAGGTAATTTATTCAAAACTCTCTACCACTTCGTAGTTATAATGACGATAGATTCATGTACTAAAGGTTTATTTGCATATTTTTAATTACGCTATCTCTTAAATTGGAAAGTATTTGCGGTACTAATTGCTGACTAGATTGTGTGCCCTTGATTTTGTAGTCTGCAGATTCATCCACCAATTGAAGTACATAACAACTCCGATTTTTGGTATCTTTGGCTCATTGGACATTGGACCTATTGGTCTAAAAATTTATGGACAATTTAAACTGTCTAAAAGTTTGGGGCAACAGAGTTCAATGAACCAAATTGGGTCCCTGACAAAAAGGACCTATGAAGCCAAATCAATCTGAAGTGATTCAGGTGGTGCTCAACAGTAAAATGATCAAAAACATGAGTTTTTTAAAGGCGATTTGTCATGAGTTTAGTTAAATCCGTTGAGGTTAGAAAGCTTTTTCATGTGGAGGACGTATCTTAAGAGTATTGTTCACAAGAGAGTCCGTCAAAAAGCACTTGATTGCTCCAGACCTCGGTGAGTTTGAGAGATTTTGCTAAACGGTGTTCTATGAAAATTTGTGTAGACTTTCAAAATGAAGGTGAGAGATTTTATACCGCTAGCATATTACATGTGAAACCGATGCATATCGTGTCTTCTTGTTGGTTTGCTACCGGATTCGGCTCGATCTTCATGTACTTGGTTTTAGATTCGTTAATCGTCAAACCTGTTCTCTCAGCTTGGATTTTCAGATTTGTGAAAGTGTCAACTGCTGCTGCAAGTGTACGACTAGCGAGATCCAAGTCATCTGCAAAGCCTTGAACGCGAACTGTTCCATTCACCAGCGTCTTGTTGGTTTGGATACCAGCCCGTTTCATTGCGATTTCCAAAGCCAATTTAAAGAGTAAGCAAGATAGAGTGTCTCCCTGCTTCAGTCCTTCTCTAACAGCAAACACATCTGACCTGTCGTTTTGCACCTTGACAAGACAACTGGTGCCACCCAATGTCGCTTTCACAAGACGAATACACTTTGTTTCAAAGCCCAGCTCCTTCATCGCCGCATACAACTCCATACGCTTGGTCCCGTCGTAAGCTTGTTTGAAGTCGATGAAAAGACGGTACGTCCGGACTTGAAACTCTCTTGCAGAATCAGACAAATTGTGAATATTTGGTCAGTTGTTGAGCGGTCTCGTCTGAATCCGTCTTGATAATTCCCAATGACACTCTCAGCCAGTGGATTTAGTCTTTCGAATAGTACTCGAGGGAAAACTTTATAAACCGTTTTCCGGAAGCTTTGTTGTTCTTGAATGGGATGAGTTGAGTGAGTGAGGCAATTGCTGCTGAGACTTTCTCCATTGTTGGTGCTCGCTGCTACGATAAGCCGTTGTCGGCAAGAAAGGAAACATCGATATCATCAGTCACATCATTATCGCCATTGAACAATGCATCAATTCGGATCGACCATTTTTCGAAACCCGACCCGGACCGAACCCGACCCGATAAAATTTTTCGAAACCCGAATCGTTTCAAAACCCGACCCGGACCGAACCCGACCCGATTAAAATTTTCGAAACCCGAACTGTTTCAAAACCCGACCCGGACCGAACCCGACCCGATAAAATTTTTCGAAACCCGCAACCCGAACTGTTTAAAAACCCGACCCGGACCGAACCAGACACTCAAGTTTTTCGAAACCCACAACCCAAATTACTTCGAAACAAAAATTATTTCAAGGCCCTACGTCTGCATTCATCACGAACCTTAGAATAAAACAAAATTCGTGTAATGTAAGATGTTAACATTTAGACGAGTTTTGTAAAATATAAATAATCAAACCGAACCGGACCCGATTAAAATTTTCGAAACCCGAAACCCATGAACCCGAAAAAAACAATTCGGGTTCGGGTCGGGTTTTTCGAAGTTTCTGGAACCCGCTCATCCTAGCACTAAGCTTCGTTCCGTTTGCGGAGGTTGAATCCTTTCCTTTGATTGTTTATACGTTTATAGAACTTTCGTGACTCATTTGTTCTACACAATCTCTCTAGCTGAAGTAGCGGCCTATCTTCGAGCTCTCTCTTCTTGCGCGGCAAACGTTTTTTCTTCCTCTTTCCGCAGTTCTTTGTATCTCGCATTTGCCGCCACTTTCTGTTCTCTTATTCTTGCAGTTTCCTTTCTTAATCGCGAAGCTGTATCCGGGAAAGCTGTATCTTCAGTTAAATCTTGTTTTCAAACAGATCAGGCTGATATAGTCGAAGTCGCGATCATAAACGATATCGGGCGTTTTGTCAGTCAGTTTGGTCCTGTCTCATAATTAGGTGCAGTAAAATTACAAAAATGATGACAAAATATACAAATCTTCAGCGACCATAAAAAGCACAACAATTGAAGTGGAATGAACAAAGAAAACATTCCACAACAAGAACGGCTTAAATAGCTTTGATATATGCAAACGCGTGCAAACAAAAAACAGAATAATTCTACGTTCACCCCACCGAAATTTGAGCCTGTGTACTGTTATACGTTATACTATACAATAAAAGCGGAAGGAATTTTTAAGGGATTGTTTATACACTGTTGTATTGTATGTTTTTGTGTTGCTCTGTTTCGTATATGTAATCACAAATAAGCGTCGAGAACGTGACCCAATACAATACAACACCATACCGAATGAAATGATGTCAAATCGCGAATTTTAATAAGATTCTCAATGTGGGTATGGAAAAATAAATAAAGACACATCCACCCAGCAGATATCAACAACCTAAAATACGATTTTTTTTGTTTTAGCTGTAGCTCTGAGTGAACATTGTGGGGTTTAAACGATGTATAACAATTATGTGTGCTGCATTTTAAAAAAATGAGTTTGTAAGTTTATCAGAAATAAATATTATGAGAATTATTTAAGGGAAATTTTTTGGGGAATCTCATGAATAAGAAAAACATTACTCCTGTCCCACTGACACCTACTCAGGCTCACAAAGTTGAATGAAGAAAGTCTGTAATACCTGCTGCTATGGTACATACAACAATGTATGTGGTATGGTGTATGGCTTGTGATGTAACTTAGAAATGAGATGGGCATTCGAACTTGGAAAATACCACAACTTTGCGGGATCTGAGGTTTCAAAAATTGAAGTCGGGTCGGAGTTACATCTTCAACAAGGGTTGGGTCCGGTTGTAATTGGTTGCACGAAAAACCTTGAAAAATTCACTCATATCTGACAGAATTTTTCGAGTTTTGCTGGCGTATGTCAAATTTTATGCCTAAACGGTTTCGGAAATTTGTATGAAAATATTACGCAGAGCGGCGTAACAAAATACGGAAAAGTTTCAATCGGTTAGCCCGGCACATGGCTTACATACAACATATTTTCCTTCGCCAGTTTTACAATTTTTATAAGTCTGTGACCACGTCGAACATTATTAGGACTTGAATATTGGCAAGTCGTACAAAGATTTGACAGTGTCTACCAGGGGGAAATTACTTCATAATAATCCCAAAATAATCCCAAATAATTCCAAATAATCCCAAATAATCCAAATAATCCCAAATAATCCCAATAATCCCAAATAATCCCAATAATCCCAATTAATCCTAAAATATGCCAAATAATAATCCCAAATAATCCCAAAAAATCCGAATAATCCCAAATAATCCCAATAATCCCAAATAATCCCAAAATAATCCCAAAATAATCTTAAATAATCCAAATAATCCCAAAATAATCCAAATAATCCTAAATAATCCCAAATAATCTCAAAATAATCCAAATAATCCCTAATAATCCCAAATAATCCAAATAATCCCAAATAATCCCAATAATCCCAAATAATCCCAAATAATCCCAATAATCCCAAATAATCCTAAAATAATCCAAATAATCCCAAATAATCCCAAATAATCCCAAATAATCCGAATAATCCCAAATAATCCAAAATAATCCCAATAATCCCAAATAATCCCAAAATAATCCCAAATAATCCAAAATAATCCCAAAGTAATCCCAAATAATCCAAATAATCCCAAAATAATCCAAATAATTCTAAATAATCCCAAATAATCCCAAAATAATCCAAATAATCCCAAATAATCCCAAATAATCCCTAATAATCCCTAATAATCCTTAGAAAAAAAAGTAATTTACCCCTTGGTGTCTACAACAAATTCAGTTTTATTGTCTGAGACTGGCTACGACTTTTAACGCTTAGCCTTCGCATTGAAAGTAGATTCGGTTTATTATTCGAACAGTGACTTTATGAACACAACGCTAAGCTATTTATTTTTTCGTCTTTAGCTTCAACTAGGTAAGACTTTTCAGACAAGCCCGGACCAGGGAATTTCACGGGTTTCCAGTCAGTTAGGGTGAACTGAATGTTCATATCTTTAACATTTTCGCCTGCGATGCGGCGCTCACGTTAATACTAAGTTAAAGAACTAGTATAGCGACTTAAAGTTATAGTATAGTGGCTAAACACATTTGTGTTGTCGCAATCAATCGTTCAATTCAGATACTTTACCTACGGCGCTTAAGTAAAATCTTCAATTTATCTAGAGGACAGGCAGAAATAATTTACGCTTGTTGAATTTTAAACTTGTTGAACAGACGGAACAGTAAATATGTAAAGTTGTAGAAATAGAATGGTGGTCCGTGCCTGTGAATAGATTGCGATAAATTGGGTTGGGCTATGCTAGTCGAAGATAATATTCAAAAGAACAAAACACAAATATTTCTTAAATGAATGCTACAATGTAAAACCACTGAATCGAGTAAAAAATCCTTTTTCTTAAACCATTACACCAAAGATTTATTGTTTTGTTTGTATAATTAATTTTATCTGAAAAAATTTATTGAGCAACAGTTTTTGTTGAGGCTAAAATTCGTGTAGTCACAATTCTGAATATTACATTTCACTATCTCCAACAGAATTTGTAAGAAAAGAGTGTTCAACAAAAAAAAAAATAGAAAATAAATAACTTACCCATACCCCATGCTTCCAAAACTTCAACAAGTTTCTTGAATGTATACAGTGAAACTTCTTAATTTTCTAGAATTGCAGCAATAAAAGGAATGTGGTACTTGAAATTACAAAATATTCTACATTGAACTAAGATTGTGCTTTTTCCTTAGACGCTTTTTCCTACTTTTTTGTGTTTTTCGCAATTTTCTTCATTTTTCATACAATTTATTTAACAAGAATTTACTGGAGGCTATTTAGACGTTTTTCTGAAAAAGATAAAATGAGAATATACAGCCTGCACACAGCTTGACGTGTCATTTTCTTTATTGTTTAAGCTTTATGTTTTTATGAATTACAGTACTATTGAGTTAGAGTAGGTCGAATTGACTGCGTCAGCTGGAAATGTGGATAGAGTCGAGTTAGAAAATAAATGTGTAGGTTGCAGGATCGATGTGTCTTTTTTTTTCGTTAAAGACATGTGTTCGCAAAGTCATAACTTCAAGTCTTGTCATCGTTTTATGGTTGCCTTCGTCACACATAATTGCTTTCTATGCAAAAGTCCGAGATCGTAACGAAAGAGCCATGGGGGTAAGCAATATAAAAATCAGCAATTAAATACAAGCGAAGTGAGTGTGAAACGCAGGTTTTAGTGAATCTTTGCGTGCCCCACCGATTCGCCATAAATTAGATGCCATACGTTACATACAAAGTTTTTACGACAATCAAATTACTAAGTACGAACTTCTTATTCTTGCTAATCTTTGGAACGGCTTAGAGTTTAGTTTGACTATATTTAGATCACAACAAAAACCTCTTAAAAGGTAGTGTGACGCAGCCCGTAAGTCTGCTTCCAAAATTAATGATATCGCTTGAGGTGACGCTTACGCTGAAAATACGCAAAAAATGACGATCCAAAAAAAATTTTTAAAGAAAATTGAAATGTTTGAAAATGCGTCACAAATGCCAGAGCCAACGACGAAATAATTTTTCTGTACTTTAAGTTTTTACATAGCAAAAATCTGACCTGACTTTTGAGAAGAATTTATTTACTAAATTCAAAATTAATTTTTCATATTCTTCTAAAAGGTACCCAAGTAACTTAATTAACTTAGTTTTTGTGAAAATTTTGCATGTAAAAACTGAAAAAGTGGAAAAACTATTACGTTGATGGCTTTGGCATTTGTGACGCAATTTCAAACATTTGAATTTTCTTCAAAAAGTTTTTTTGCATCGTCATTTCTTGCGTACTTTCAGCGTAAGCGGTACCTCAAGCGATATCATTAATTTTGGAAGCGGACTTACAGACTGCGTCACACTCTACCTTTTAAGAGGTTTTTGTTGTGATATCAGTCGTTTTGGAAGTTTTCAGTTGTTATAAATAAAATTCATGTGAAAAATTTTCTATTTTTTGAAAAACTTTTCTCAGAAAAGAAAAATTGCTTCGAAAAAAAAATGTCTTCGAAAAAAATTTTCTCCGAAAAAAATTTTGTCCAACAAAAGTTTTCTCAGAAGAAAAATTTTCTCCAACAAAAATTTTCCTCAAACAAAAAAATCTGTCCTTAAAAATAATTTTCTCCGAAAAAAAATTTTTTTTTCCAAAAAAAAATTTTCTTCCGAAAATTTTTTTTTCCAACACCTTGGGAACACGTCGTGTCACCTTCGGCTACCTTCGGAACACTATGTGTCTTCTTCGACTACCTTAAGAACACTTCGTGTCACCTTTTCTTATGATCCCAAAAAATTCTCCTGATGAAACTCTGTAACTTTCTAGAAGAAACGAACTCTCGAGCTATTGTCACTCCGGAGCTAAAATTCGAAAACTCCGAGCATTACTTAAAAAAACCCTCAAAATTGACCACTTTTCCACATGCCGGAAAAGCGGCCGGCCGGCCTATGAAATTTTTTATTTGGGGCTGAGACTGACGTTTCCTGAAAATTTCAGGAAGATCGAAAATTATTAATAGAACGTAGAACATAGATAGACTATGGAAACCGACAGATCAGAAAAAAAAGATTTCATAATGATGAGAACAATAGAAAAATCCATTGGGCATAGAAAAATGTCATTTTCAAACCTCGATATCTTAGCCAATTTTCAACTGATTTTGATGAGTCTGGGCTCGTTGGAAAGCTGCTGCGACGTTGTTTAGTGAGGGGGGCAAGGAGAAAAAACTCTGGGCTACCGCTGCGGGCATGATTATGAAAATACAAATCGTGATTGCGTTGAATCCTATAAATCGGAGCGTTTTGTTGGTATTTCGTGACCATTTTCGGTATATAGAAAGTTACATTTTGTCTGATGGTTCCCATTGGCTTATGGAATGAGATTTTCCGACATAATGACGAATCAACGTGGTTGGGGATCACTAGGTGCAACATTATTTCGTCCTTTTCTCGACGTCGATTTTCCGAAGATCACATTTCTAAATGTTTAAACGTTTTTCGACGGGCGCGGACTTGAAATCATGGGCGCGCGGTAGCAATGCGCCCGTGACGCAAGTCCCCACGAGCAAAAAATTCAGAAATTTTTTTTTCGTAGACTTCGGAACCATATATACAGCTAAGTTTTGACTTCCCCCCTTGCGACGTACCCCCCGGAAAATATTTTTCCTGGATTCTACGGAAAATTCTAAGGCGAAATGTTTTTTCACTCATTAAAATCGGTCCAGTGGATCCGGAGATATGACCTTTAGAAAATCGTCATTTTCCATACAAAATGTGCACTTTCATAGAAACCAAAGTTAATGGAAATATCCTACGTTAGTTAGTTACTTAGTTAGTTAGTTACTTAGTTACTTAGTTACTTAGTTAGTTAGTTACTTAGTTACTTAGTTAGTTCCTTCCTAGGTTTAAGGGATTCTTAAGGATTTTTGTGGATTTCTCTAGCACTTTTCAACTTCCATCAGGTTTTTTGATATTTTTCGGTTATTCTCGACATGAGTGAGGTCATGCAATGGCGCTTCCTAGGTTTAAGGGATTCTTAAGGATTTTTGTGGATTTCTCTAGCACTTTTCAACTTCCATCAGGTTTTTGATATTTTTCGGTTATTCTCGACATGAGTGAGGTCATGCAATGGAGCTTCCTAGGTTTAAGGGATTCTCAAGGATTTTTGTGGATTTCTCTAGCACTTTTCAACTTCCATCAGGTTTTTTGATAGTTTTCGGTTATTCTCGACATGCGTGAGGTCATGCAATGGACTACTGATATCACAACAAAAACCCTTTTAAAAGGGAAATGTGACGTAAGTCGTTGTCCTTTGTTCCAAAACAACTGATATCAATTTGGGGTGACGCTTAAAGCTTTGAAACGCAAAAATTCTTTCGGAATGTTTTCATTTTTGATTGAAAAAATGCTTCACAAATGCCGGACCCACCAATGTAATAATTTTTCTACGCTTTCAGCTGTCATACGCAAAAATTTGATTTCCTGTTCAAAAATACGCCATACATAATGACAAATTTTTGCGTTGTGAAAGCTGAAAGAACAGAAAAACTATAACATTGGGGGTCCGGCATTTGTGACGCATTTTTTTAATCAAAAATGAAAACATTCCAAAAGAATTTTTGCGTTTCAAAGCTTTAAGCGTCACCCCAAATTGATATCAGTTGTTTTGGAAGAAAGGACAACGACTTGCGTCACATTTCCCTTTTAAAAGGGTTTTTCTTGTGATACGAAATTTGAAATGTAACATTCTTGTAAATTTTTCCTGCACATGCTAGATCTGGTCAATCGGATTTGAATAGCAAGGATTTCATACAGTAGAACAATGTTTGAGCCGATTCCTGGAAACACGTGTTCTCTAAAATTGTATTCTCTACAACTTCGCCCTGTGGAAGTAATTTTCTAAGTGCTACAGTTTTAGAGATATGGGTCATCCCGCCCAAATCTAGAAGTGGTCATACACTACGATTGGGCCATTTTTCCTTAAACCCCTCAAACACGTGTCCTCTGAAACTTTAATCTTTGGAACTTTGCCTTTGGAAGCAACTTTCTAACTTCCATAGTCCTAGAGATATGGGTCATCCCGCCCAATTCTAGAAGTGGTCACGTTCCAGGTTTAGGCCATTTTTCCTAAAAACCTTGGAACACGTGTTCTCTAAAATTGTATTCTTACAACTTTGCCTTTAGAAGCAACTTTCTACCTCTCATAGTTCTAGAGAAATGGGTCATCCCTCCCAATTCTAGAAATTGTCCTATACTTGGATTGGGCCATTTTTCCTTAAAACCTTCAAACAAGTGTCCTCTAATATTTTATTCTCTGCATCTTTGCCTTTGGAAGCAACTTTCTACCTCTCATAGTTCTAGAGAAATGGGTCATCCCTCCCAATTCTAGAAATTGTCCTATACTTGGATTGGGCCATTTTTCCTTAAAACCTTCAAACAAGTGTCCTCTAATATTTTATTCTCTGCATCTTTGCCTTTGGAAGCAACTTTCTACCTCTCATAGTTCTAGAGAAATGGGTCATCCCTCCCAATTCTAGAAATTGTCCTATACTTGGATTGGGCCATTTTTCCTTAAAACCTTCAAACAAGTGTCCTCTAATATTTTATTCTCTGCATCTTTGCCTTTGGAAGCAACTTTCTACCTCTCATAGTTCTAGAGAAATGGGTCATCCCTCCCAATTCTAGAAATTGTCCTATACTTGGATTGGGCCATTTTTCCTTAAAACCTTCAAACAAGTGTCCTCTAATATTTTATTCTCTGCATCTTTGCCTTTGGAAGCAACTTTCTAACTTCCATAGTTCTAGAGATATGGGTCATCCCGCCCAATTCTAGAAATGGTCCGATAGGAAAGGAGCCAAGGAATTGCTTGGTAAGAACCGAAGTCGCATGAAGCGGATAGTGGAAGCGATTACCGGGCACTGTGGACTGAGCAAGGACTCTCTATTGATATAAGCTGTACCTGTGGCCTCGGCGCAGGTAGCAGACCCATTCCTTAAGGAAAGCAGCCTGATGCAAAAAAAAAGATCTTAAGGGAACAATGGAGGCATTACCAAACAATTTATTGAAGTCTGCCTTCCTTTGAGTTATTTTAGAGTTAATTTATGGGCCATTCCATTGAAAAGATGGAAAATGTGTTACGAGGGAACCGTCTTCTGGCTAAGAATGCAAAGGTTGGACTTCTTTCGCATGAAGGAGTTGTACATTGAACCTATAGAGGAATTTCCTTCATACAACACAAATCTCGTATGTGCACGGTTTAGCAAGAACACCTGGTTCCCTCGCAACCTACCAATGGAATCGCCCTTATCCATAACGCATCTGAAGCCTGACATTATGTTGAACATTTTCAAACGCGTATTAAGCTTTGCCTTAACTTAAAGTTTCTCTGAACAAATTTCCGGAAATGGCATAGAAATTACTTTAAAAATATCTAATCCAAACATTGAAACGAATAAGGGAACATTCAATACATTAAAATATCCTACTACGCTTCTATAGACCTAGAGCTGTACAAAGTTTGTATAAATGAGAAAAACATTTCAGAGTTTAATTGTCAAAAGATGATTTAAAGGAAGCATTTGGTGATCGTTAAAATTTCGTATCACGTTTTTATTGAATGGAGACACCCAACAATTCGAGATTTAACCAACCATTAGAAATTACTGGTTCGGCTATTAAACAGTTAGATAAAACGTAATAAAAGTCGGTGCTCATTATTTCCATCATAAATTTCATTATAATTATTCTAAGGGCAATTTTTGGATGTTTGACACAAAGTGCGTACTGAAATCTTTTTTATGTGAATAAATAATTTTTCATCGTATTTTTTCCACTTGCGCCCATAAAAAATTCCTCATAATTTTCACGTTTTGCATAAACATATGCGGCAATAAAGCCTTAAGCAAAAGCTCTGCTACGAAGTGGAAGAATAATTTACAGTAAAATTATATTGTGAACACGAATGAATGACTTAGTCAACTGCATGTATCCCGTGAAAATTATTTTTGTAACAACCGAAACGTAAAGAATTGTTTTTTTTCCAACACTTTCTTCACCAACCCCGTGGAACAAAGGTTATAAATACATTTGTCAAGAGAAGAAAATGTGAAAATTATGAAAATAGAGGAGAAGGATTTTCCCTAAAAGACGTTTACTATCTCAATTATGCATGGCATAAAAAGTGTTTTTCACGACAGGTTTAAGACCTGTTTACCTGTTCAAGCACATAATGTAAAATACACACGAGCTGAAATGAACGTACATTTTATGTTATGAAATGTTCATCCATGTGAAACTGTGAATATACTGAAATTATAATTTCGTTCATCATGCAAAGTCGTAAATAATGAACTGAAACATTCGTCAAGCCATATTACGATTACAAAAATGATGAAACCTTGAATTATTTATTACGCAAAGACAGAAAATCGTCGACTTGATTCTCGCAATTTTGTCAAATTTCCATGAATGGAAAATCGTAAAATTTATTCGATGACCATAAAAACCTGAAGAGAAATGGGTGCCTCTTTCTATGAGAATGCTACGCTACGCCGATTTTATTTGTGCAATTTTTATTTCTATATGTATATTTCTAGACTTCGCTTTTTAATTTACAGAACGCAAGATTCGGCAACGTTGAACACATAAACTGAGAGAGCGTTGCATTATAATTTATTGTTGAAACGGCACCCGGTATGAGAAAAGATATTATTTGCAACGCGTCTCTCATGTTTTTGAACTCATTTTGCTCATTTGTAACCAACCAATGTATTACCTTTTTTTACTAACTTTTTGATGTCATGTAAATTAGGGTTTTAGTGGTAAAGAGTACTCAAGATGTCATCAGCGATTTACGAAAAACGAATTTGAATTTGCAGATGGTATATTGGCGTTATATTTACTGGAGAACTGTGTATTCCCTGGAAACACGAATTTTTACGTAATCGACGAAGTTATTGAGACATTGCCGAACTGCAGTTCTTTCAACCTTCTTAACCTTACATAATTTCCTACCAAGCCCATAGATGAAGGTTAGAGCGATAAAGCACTTGCTAGTTACACACCTGGTATATTAAACGGGCTCGTTCGTGGTTCGGTTGTTCGTTAAAATATTAAACAATTTAGCCACATTCGAATGGTAGGCATTTATTTTAGGCGCAAAAGGATCTTGCAAACACTTTATACAATTGAAGAATTTTGCCATGAAAATTGAGGATTCTCTAAATATCATTTCTTGAAAGATTTTCCTTATTTTTGCAAAATTTTTTACAATTTTCCCTTGGATTTTAAGGATTTTGGAGAATTTTTTCACCTTAAAAGAGTTTCTCCATTTCCACGATTTCCTCATCATCATCATCATCAAACTTTATAGACCTTTTATACCTTCCGGTGTGGGGTCTTTAAGCCGCAACCCGGTGGTCATTGACCACCCCCCTCCATACCCTTCTATCCTCTGCCAAGGAGATGGTTTGCTCGCCCAGTGAAAGCCCCCTAACTTCCAAATCTGATTTAATTGAGTCTATGAACCTTCTCCTTGGCCTACCCCTAGGACGTACACCCGGGACCTGTGCATTCAATATCCTCTTTGGGAGCCTACTATTACCCATCCTTTGAACGTGCCCGTACCATCTCAGACGACTCACCCTTGCCGCCTCCTCCACTGACCTAACCCCTAAATTTTCTCTGATGTCGTCGTTCCTGATATGATTGTCCCACTGTTCCCTCCGATTCACTTTTGCTATGCTCCTAAGAACCCTCATATCTGAAACCTCCAAGTCATGCACAAGGTATCCGCAGTCCACCCAACTGTCACTACCATATAAAATTGTTGGCCTGAAGATTGACCTGTGAATAGCTAACTTTGTGCCACTACTTAATTCCTTCCTGTTAAACACATGAGACCTCAACTGACTGGCCACCGCATTTCCCATTCTCCTCCTTTCCTCAAATTCCCTAACTAACTTGCCATCCTCTGAAAACATGGCTCCTAAATATTTAAACTCAGAAACCTGTTCCAACTGCTCCCCATTTAAACTGCACACTACGTCTTTCCTAAATTTGCCAACATGCATAACCTTTGTTTTGCCGACGCTTACCTTCATCCCGTACTCCTCACATGCTACATTCAGGCAGTCAATCCCCCTCTGCAAATCATCGGCATTATCTGCTAATAGGGTTAAATCATCCGCATAGGCCAGGATTTTCATAATTACATCCCCAATTTCCACATTCCCCTGCAAATTGGCCTGCTTGATGATTTTGTCTATGAAAATTATGAACAGAAGAGGAGAGAGACAACAACCCTGACGAACGCCCTCATTAACCTCGAAAGCCTCACTAATTTCACCATCTATCCTTACCGCAGCCTTGCTCCCAGAGTAGATGCTTTTAATGGCGCCCAATAAACCTCCATTAATCCCGTATTCGCTAAGCACCTCGAACAGCTTTTGCCTCGGTACCCGATCAAATGCCTTTTCCAAGTCGATGATGCATAAGTACAGATCAATATTCCTCTCAAAGAGCTTTTCTATAGCCTGCCTAAGACAAAAGATCTGATCCTGACACCCTCTCAGAGGTCTGAAACCACTCTGAGCCTCGTCCAGAACCTCTTCCACTGTAACCCTAACCCGATCTACTAGCACACTAGCATAAACCTTTCCGACCACGCTCAAAAGTGAAATCCCTCTGTAGTTGCTACAAACTTTACGGTTGCCCTTCTTAAAGATCGGAGCAATACCACCGAAGCTCCAGTCAGCGGGTACTACTGAGGACTTCATGGCTAAATTAAAAATCCTACAAAGCCATTGGATCCCACCAGACCCGCTATTCTTAATAAATTCTGTCCTAATTTCGTCTACACCTGCGGATTTTCCTGCCTTCAGCCTGCTGACCTTTCGTGTCCCCTCCTCTAATGTAATTTCTTCCTCACCCTCCGAGTTAGCAAACTGATTTCTGTCAGGTGCCACTACCGGATTGACAGATGCAAATAGATCCTGAAAGTAATCACGCCAGGTTTCCAGTACTTCTCCCTTATCCGTAATTAACTGGCCATCTTTACCCAAAATGCTACCGCAGCCCTCTTTTTCACCACCACGCCTAATATCCTTAATCGTCGACCAGAATTTTTTACCCTTTCCTTGACCTGCTTCTTCCAATTCTTCTCCGAACCTCTTCCACGCGAGGTCCTTTGCTTCTTTAACTAGAGCCTTAACCGCCTGACTACAAGCCCTGTAAGCTCCTTTCTTCTCATCCGTTTTACCCTGTAACCAAACCAAATAAAGCTTTCTTTTCTCCAACACAGCCTTTTTGATATCGGCGTTCCACCAACCCGTCCTTTTGTTCCTACCTTCGCTAGAGACACTACCCAGACATTCCTCAGCTGCACTCAAAACAAATTCCTTAAAATTTGCCCACTCAGCCTCGATGCCCCCGCAGTCCGAAGGAAGCCCCTCAAAACCTTCTGTGAACTTTGCCATGAAACGAGCCCTAACTTCCTCCTCCTTGAACTTTCCTACGCGAAATCTGCGAACTACCTTTTTCTTCCTTTTAGCCTGACAGAGTTTACCAACCGACAGAGGTGCACCCAAAAGATAGTGGTCCGAGCCGAAGGTGAAACCCCTGAAAACACGCGTGTCACATATTTCCTGCCTCTTGTCCTGTTCTATAATTACGTAATCAATTATTGACTTATGATCCCAACTTTCATTGACGTAAGTGTACCGGTGGATCCATTTGTGCTTAAAGAAAGAGCTGGTTACTGCTAACCCATTGAAATCACAGAAATCTAACAACCGCTTTCCATTTGAGTTCAAAGTATCTTCCCCGAATTTGCCTACCACCCTTTCATAACCTGCATTGGTTTTACTGTTCCCTATCCTCGCATTAAAATCGCCCAACAAAACCACACACTCACTTCGCCTTTTTGCCACAACATCTCCTAACTGCTCGTAAAAGGCGTCGAGGTCGCCAGCATTGCTACCCTCGCATGGGCTATAAACACTAACAAGCCGATAAATACCCCCAGCTAACTTAATAGATATCCACATAATCCTTTCATTTACGCAGCGAACATTCAAGACAAATTTTTCTAATTCCTGCTTGATAGCCAATCCAACTCCCCAGTTTGCCCTACCAGACTGAACGCCAGACAAAAACACTTTATAGCCGCCCACCTGCTCTTCTCGCTGTCCCTTAGTTCTAATGTCGCTCAATGCTAAGATATCTACACCGTAATCCTCAGCCAATTCTACCATTTCATCCTTGCGACACCGAAAACCCCCATTCACGTTTAGACTTCCAATAAACAAACCACCAACCTTTTTACATTGCCTGATCG
>CM055403.1:57351396-57363441 GCA_029228625.1 Pseudolycoriella hygida | reverse complement strand
CTCCAAGTCATGCACAAGGTATCCGCAGTCCACCCAACTTTCACTACCATATAAAATTGTCGGCCTGAAGATTGATCTGTGAATAGCTAACTTTGTGCCACTACTTAATTCCTTCCTGTTAAACACATGAGACCTCAACTGACTGGCCACCGCATTTCCCATTCTCCTCAAATTCCCTAACTAACTTGCCATCCTCTGAAAACATGGCTCCTAAATATTTAAACTCAGAAACCTGTTCCAACTGCTCCCCATTTAAACTGCACACTACGTCTTTCCTAAATTTGCCAACCTGCATAACCTTTGTTTTGCCGACGCTTATCTTCATCCCGTACTCCTCACATGCTACATTCAGGCAGTCAATCCCCCTCTGCAAATCATCGGCATTATCTGCTAATAGGGTTAAATCATCCGCATAGGCCAGGATTTTCATAATTACATCCCCAATTTCCCCATTCCCCTGCAAATTGGCCTGCTTGATGATTTTGTCCATGAAAATTATGAACAGAAGAGGAGAGAGACAACAACCCTGACGAACGCCCTCATTAACCTCGAAAGCCTCACTAATTTCACCATCTATACTTACCGCAGCCTTGCTCCCTGAGTAGATGCTTTTAATGGCGCCCAATAAACCCTCCATTAATCCCGTATTCGCTAAGCACCTCGAACAGCTTTTGCCTCGGTACCCGATCAAATGCCTTTTCCAAGTCGATGATGCATAAGTACAGATCAATATTCCTCTCAAAGAGCTTTTCTATAGCCTGCCTAAGACAAAAGATCTGATCCTGACACCCTCTCAGAGGTCTGAAACCACTCTGAGCCGCGTCCAGAACCTCTTCCACTATAACCCTAACCCGATCTACTAGCACACTAGCATAAACCTTTCCGACCACGCTCAAAAGTGAAATCCCTCTGTAGTTGCTACAAACTTTACGGTTGCCCTTCTTAAAGATCGGAGCAATAACACCGAAGCTCCCGTCAGCGGGTACTACTGAGGACTTCATGGCTAAATTAAAAATCCTACAAAGCCATTGGATCCCACCAGACCCGCTATTCTTAATAAATTCTGTCCTAATTTCGTCTACACCTGCGGATTTTCCTGCCTTCAGCCTGCTGACCTTCCGTGTCACCTCCTCTAATGTAATTTCTTCCTCACCCTCCGAGTTAGCAAACTGATTTCTGTCAGGTGCCACTACCGGATTGACAGATGCAAATAGATCCTGAAAGTACTCACGCCAGGTTTCCAGTACTTCTCCCTTATCCGTAATTAACTGGCCATCTTTACCCAAAATGCTACCGCAGCCCTCCTTTTCACCACCACGCCTAATATCCTTAATCGTCGACCAGAATTTTTTACCCTTTCCTTGACCTGCTTCTTCCAATTCTTCCCCGAACCTCTTCCACGCGAGGTCCTTTGCTTCTTTAACTAGAGCCTTAACCGCCTGACTACAAGCCCTGTAAGCTCCTTTCTTCTCATCCGTTTTATCCTGTAACCAAACCAAATAAAGCTTTCTTTTCTCCAACACAGCCTTTTTGATATCGGCGTTCCACCAACCCGTCCTTTTGTTCCTACCTCCGCTAGAGACACTACCCAGACATTCCTCAGCTGCACTCAAAACAAATTCCTTAAAATTTGCCCACTCAGCCTCGATGTCCCGCAGTCCGAAGGAAGCCCCTCAAAACCTTCTGTGAACTTTGCCATGAAACGAGCCCTAACTTCCTCCTCCTTGAACTTTCCTACGCGAAATCTGCGAACTACCTTTTTCTTCCTTTTAGCCTGACAGAGTTTACCAACCGACAGATGTGCACCCAAAAGATAGTGGTCCGAGCCGAAGGTGAAACCCCTGAAACACGCGTGTCACATATTTCCTGCCTCTTGTCCTGTTCTATAATTACGTAATCAATTATTGACTTATGATCCCAACTTTCATTGACGTAAGTGTACCGGTGGATCCATTTGTGCTTAAAGAAAGAGCTGGTTACTGCTAACCCATTGAAATCACAGAAATCTAACAACCGCTTCCCATTTGAGTTCAAAGTATCTTCCCCGAATTTGCCTACCACCCTTTCATAACCTGCATTGGTTTTACTGTTTCCTATCCTCGCATTAAAATCGCCCAACAAAACCACACACTCACTTCGCCTTTTTGCCACAACATCTCCTAACTGCTCGTAAAAGGCGTCGAGGTCGCCAGCATTGCTACCCTCGCATGGGCTATAAACACTAACCAGCCGATAAATACCCCCAGCTAACTTAATAGATATCCACATAATCCTTTCATTTACGCAGCGAACATTCAAGACAAATTTTTCTAATTCCTGCTTGATAGCCATTCCAACTCCCCAGTTTGCCCTACCAGACTGAACGCCAGACAAAAACACTTTATAGCCGCCCACCTTCTCTTCTTGCTGTCCCTTAGTTCTAATGTCGCTCAATGCTAAGATATCTACACCGTAATCCTCAGCCAATTCTACCATTTCATTCTTGCGACACCGAAAACCCCCATTCACGTTTAGACTTCCAATAAACAAACCACCAACCTTTTTACATTGCCTGATCGTCAACGATCAACGTCAACGATCGTCAACGATTTCCTTTGGATACAAAAATATTTCCCTCTAAGAATAAGAGAAAATTGCAAACCTGTAATCAAGCACTTCGAATTTCATATTACGATCGCAGTTTTTATGCAACGGCTGTCTTAGATTTCCCATAAATATCTGTCCCTCAGTTCGAAACTCGAACTCGAACGAATTGAAGCTCTCGCTATCCTATTGTTAGATTTCCGTCACTTCTCCCCTCGTATAACAAATAAACTTTCTGAGCATTTAGCCTTCTAATGATTTGAGAAAAACAAAGTTACAAGTCCAGACAATCTTCCAATGATGTTCTTCATCCACCTGTCGCTATCATTAAGCCTGTCGTGTAGTATTCTTTTCAACAAATCCTTGGTAGAGAGTAAATTCCCCTCGAAGTGGAAAATTGGTTTTGTTTCTCCAATCTTTAAAGAGGGAAATAAGGAGGATGCTGCAGTCAGTATTTTATGTCAACAAGGTAAAATCTGACATTCACTACTCACAGCATGGCTTTTTCAAGGGAAGGTCAACCCAGACTAATCGTATGGAATATGTGTCATTCGCCGCAGATGCCATGGTGGGTGGTGGTCAAGTGTATACAGATTTTGCAAAAGCTTTCGAAAAGGACGACCATGGTATATTATTGAACAAACTAAAATCGTTTGGTTTTTCTGAAAGCTTGGTTGCGTGCTTCTCAACCTATTTTCGCCGCAGGTCTCAATTTGTTATCATTGGCGGTTCTAAATCTAATAGTTTCCCATCTGCATCAGGGTTCCCCAGGGGTCAATTCTCGGTCGTCTTTTATTCATCATCTTCATAAATGACCTCCTGGAATCATTTTCATCATGTTCTGGTTTAGCAGATGATCTCGAGTTATATAAATCGATCAGATTTGAAAAAAGTGGTAGATTGGTGTAGGCAATATAACATGTCGCTTAATGATGTCATTGTCACATAGCAGAGATAAAGATTTGTTTCCCTATACTGTCGAAAATGAATTACTGAAAAGAGTCACTGTCAAAACCTACCTCGGCATAATAATAGATGATAAAATGTCGTTCAGTGAGCATGTGGACGCCATCACCCGCAAAAAGTATAGAATACTGGGATTTATATTCTGATGTGGAAAATACTTTAATAGTCAGTCGAGCTTGCATCTTCTATATTCGTTGTTGGTTTTAAGGAAAAATGGCCTAATCCTGGAATGTGACCACTTCTACAATTGGGCAGGATGACCCATATCTCTAGAACTATGAAAGCTAAAAAGTTGCCTCCAAAGGCAAAATTGTAGAGAATAATATTTTAGAAAACATGTGTTTCAGAATTTTAGGGAAAAATGATCAAATCCCGGGATAAAGCTTCTAGAATTAGAAGGGATGGCGCATGTCTATAAAATTTCGGCAGTTTGAATTTTGCTTCTTAAGGCAAAGTTGGTGAGAATTACATTTTAGAGAAAATAGCTTCAGAATTTCTTTAAGAAACTACGTTGGTCCTCATTTTGATATGATGCAGGGGAGCATTTGGAGAACATTTAGGCCATCAAAATCAATGGTCTCAGACGGGAACGGGCAAAGTCGCCTACCGTATTTTCGTACCAAAAACGATAATATCGTGCCAGCGGGGCCGATATTATCATTTCAGAAATGATAATATCATGCCAGCGGACGATAATATCGTGCCACCGGAGGATAATATCGTCACAGAAATGATAATATCATACCACCGAACGATAATATAGTCACAGAAACGATATTATCATACCACCGGACGAGAATATCGCTCCAGAAATGATAATATCATACAATCGGACGACAATATCGTCACGGGAGCAATATTATCATACCAGCGGACGATAATATTGTTACAGTAACGATATTATCATACCAGGGGGCGATAATATAGTTCCAAAAACGATATTATCGTACGAGCGGACGATAGTATCACCACAGCAACGATATTATCATTTCGGGCGAAAATACGGTGGGCGATTTTTCCCTGACCCTCTCAGACGTAATTCGGTAGGGCCTTTGACATTACCTTGGGTAACGCCTATGGATCTTTGAAATTCTTATAGTCTCTTTGCCACATCTATTCTGTTTGTCACATCTATTCTGATACGTACGGGTCTTTGGTTATTTTTTTAACAAAAGGTACTTTGGAAAAACATCGTTTTTATCGGTTGTGCTCTAAAGGCTCCCTTGACCTCTTTAACTCGCCTAGGATCGATGGTGACATGAATACCTGGGTCTGAGCAAATGCAAACGTTCTTCTCAGACACCCCCGCTGGGAGTACATACGTACAGATCCAGCGCTGAAGCATATTCCTGGGGCAGGCTTTCTGGCCACCTAACCATTCCCCCCTACCACGTATGACAGTCTCAAATCGCGCTACGCAGTTAGTATCCACGACCAATCTAGCTTCGAAACTATCTATCTATCTACACTTTCTTGTGTCATCAGCGAAGAATGTGTATGGCATGACAATTATTTACCTCGTCTATTGAAGTTTAAATACGAGATTAACCCACGCTGGTTGGTAGGATGAGTTTTGAAAATTAGAAAAATGGAAAGTGCTTTCTCTGTTAAATGATATAATTTAAATTGTTAAAGAAAAACTACTTCACGAAAAGTGAAATGATTGGCAAATAGATCATTCACACGACGTTTTTGATTATTTTTCGTGCTCCAATTATTGATTTACAATCAATCCAAGTTTGTTTCGGACCTTTTCTACCGTGTGGTAAAAAACACAAAAAAACACCATAAAAGTAAGTTATTTTTCTGCTACAAAATGCTCTTCATCAGAAATGTTTTCCATAGTTATGCAAATAGCTTTTAAATCTTATTTGAGATACACTTCATGTGTAAATGTCAAAGAATATTTGAAATGAACAATCTTCGAACCTGATGTATTCAAACTTGTCTATCACATCGAAATTTGATAAATTCTCCCTCCGCATACCTGCCAAGTTCTGTATCAATTCAATATTCTTTTACCTTTATTCAATATTCTTTTACCTTACATACATGTAAGCGTTGCTAAACTTTATAACGAAATTAAAAAAAAAACCTCTTCGTCTTATCGTTTCATCAAAGAGAAAAAACGACCCAAACCGAATAAATTAAATTTTCATGCAATTTCCTTCAACGTATTCAACTTTAAGCTACATTAAATGGAAAATATTTTTCAAATCTTAGATGAGTCTCCCAAAAATTCATTATCATGGTAATGAATTATCATTTGCGCGAATCTAACCAAAACTTTTGGTTTAATTTCCTTGCTAGTAAATTGTAAAAGATGCATGAATATATCTAACACATCAAAGCGTAGTATACATATTATTATCGCGAGATAGAGTTTTTCGAATAACGCAAAAATTCTACTAACCACATTTCCCATATATAAAACTTTTCTTATATGAAATTGTGTAATGATGGATAACGACCCGAACAAGGGGATATTCACTCCATCGAATAATTTTTAAATCGGATTTAGAAAATTGAATCTCGTAAATCTCAATATATCCAAATAAATCATAATCTGCTTCAGCTATAGAAAATGTGTAGATGGCACCACTCAAGATGTTATGCTTTTATTAAGCTAGTCGAGTTTAGACCGCTTCATGGTATGTTTCGAAGCGTTGAAGTAATTTGGAAACGAACATCAAATCATTTCAGCGAAACACAGCTTTGCATGAATAAATTGCTCGTCGATTGTTCAATGGGCATGCATACAATAGCAGTGTTTTACTGTCAACTATGCTCCGAAGTAAATCAGTCAAATTTGCACGTGATGAAGTTTGTCGCGGTTATGGCTCGCTAGTGAATCTATGCCAATGAGTGAAGATTTTTTGGGCTGCATAGCAGTCCCCAGCCCAGCTTGTGGACCGGAAGTCTTTACCTTGGATAGGGGTAGTAGGCACTATTCCCATGTGCGCGCATCTTTGGACTACAGGGTGGCTAAGGTTGACGTTTAGAGTATATAGTAGGCCACAGAGTAGTGGTGACACGTGGCTTCGTTCCATGTAAGACGAGACCCGAGCGAGAAAGCTTTGCGGTTTATGGTGTGAGGTTAGACCTGGACTGGACTCGCCACCAGCCTTATGGCGAGGACTAGTTACTTGAATAGGGTAGCATCTGATTGCATATGAACGTCAAGTAGGAGCTCCGATATGTGGTTCCAAGGCCATTCTCTGGGTGGCCAAAGGATGCCCCCAAGGAGGCATCCTTTCACCACTGCTGTGGTGTATAGTTGTGGACTCGCTCCTAAAAGAGCTGAACAACAAAGGTTTCCCTGTCCAGGGCTACTCGGATGACCTGACCGTTCTGATCAAAGGCAAATTCGAGAGCACCCTGGGAGACTGTATGAGGATGGCACTGAGGATAGTGGAAAGATGGTGTCGTGAGAAAGGCCTGCGAGTGAATCCAGACAAGACGAGCCTGGTGCTTTTTAGCAAAAGGCTCACAGGCTCTGAGCTTGTTGTAAAAGCGAGGGTCTTCGGAAAAGACATTGAGACGGGCGCCCAGGTGAAATATCTGGGGGCTACGTTGTACCGCAAGTTAAATTGGATTGCTCACATAAAAGACAAGGCCCAAAAAGCTCTAACTGCTTTCTGGATGTGCAGAAATGCAATCGGAAAGAGCTGGGGCCTATCCTCCAAAGCAATACTGTGGATATATGAGGCTGTAGTGAGGCCCGCGATGAGCCATGGCTGCGTAGTCTGGTGGCCAAGGCTAAATGTAGAGGCGGCGAAGGAGAGGCTGGAAGAAGTTCAGCGGCTGGTATGTGTGTGTGCTACTGGTGCCATGAAGACGACGGCAACAGCGGCCCTGGAAGTTCTACTTGCCACCTGCAGATATAGTAATGAAGGCGAAAGCTTTCGCTATAGCGGACAGGTTGACGCAAAACGGATTCTGCACCGGGCATGGAAAGATCAAAAGTATGATTTCTGATCGCATTTTTGACATGCCACGGGATTACATGAAGCGAGAATTAAGTTTCGAAAGGAACTTTGAAGCGATCTTCCTAGACAGGAATGAATGGGTAAATGTGTGGCCAACTACGTTACGCAGTAGCGAATAGGTTGGTTTCACGGATGGGTCGAAGATGAGTGAAGGGACTGGAGCTGGTATATACCACCCAGGAACGGATACAGGAACTTGGGTTCATCTAGGGAAGCTCTGTAGTATCTTCCAGGCGGAAACTTCAGCAGCACTTCTAAGTGATCGTGAACTTCTGCCAGAAGGACTGGGAGACAAAGATATACTAGAGTAATATGCACGGATAGTGAGGCAGCGATAAAGGCGCTGATATCACCCGTTGTGACTTCCAAGTTAGTGGAAGAATGCAAGGAACACCTAAATCAGATAGGGCTGAAAAATCGGGTCAAACTGGTTTGGGTGCCCGGACATTCGGGAGTGGATGGCAATGATAAAGCTGACGAGCTGGCCAGAACCGGCTCGACGGCTATCACATTCGGACCGGAACCACACATCCCTGTCCCGAACTCACTTTATACGAAAGTGATAAAGTATTGGGTCAAGGCGGAACACGGTAAGAGCTGAAAAGCGTATGAAGGAGGACTGCACACCAAGTGCTTCCTCCCCATTCCGAACGAGAGATGGATAAAAGAGCTCCTGACGATGAGCCGGGACCGAGTGAGGAGGATCGTGGGAGCGGTGACCGGCCATTGCGGACTCAACAAGCACCTAACGAAAATGAAGATTCTAGGTGACCCGGAGTGCTCCTGTGGCTTGCAAGAGGAAACGGGTTTTCACCTTATATGCGAATGCCCCAAATTTCTTCAGCTGAGGCACAGGACACTCGGCGGCTATGTCGTCCACCCTTCGAGAGTGGCTGAACTAGGACCTATCACATTAGACAAGTTCCTGGTCGGCACGCGAAGGTTCTCTTGATTTTTTACATGATGAATGGAATTGGGAACAAAAGGTCAAGAGATCTGTGTTCGAGATCGAGAAATCGATCGTCCCAAACTGCTCGGCTCAAGAGGTGTCAAATCGATGGCCGGCGACTTGGACAGGGTTTCTGGCGAAACTAGAGAGTAGCTAGATGCTTACAGCATTAATTATGACACTGCCACTACTTGCAGTACTATACTATACTGTACTACAATTGAAATTGGTATAGGAAAGTAGCGATAGAGTGAGGTCAAAGAAGTTGATGGTAGGTGCAGTGAGGTGGAGTGTACAGACGGACGGACAGGAAGAATGAAAACATAAAGAAGTAATCCGAAATATCTTTACTTAATAATGTAACCATGTGTACCGATCCGGGTGCATCTACCATAAGAAAGAAGGATGCAACTCACAACACAATCGATACCTAAAGCTAATAGTTTAGAACAGATACACTTTTCTTTGCTGACGTAGAGACGAAACTCCGAGTGCTACAAGCGACCGGAAAAAAAATCAAAAAGATTCGACGAACAGGGATTTGTTGAAGTTGAGTACCCCTCGATAATGGCAAAAGGGAAATTCGTTGAGCTCTTTAGTTAACTCTTCGTAGCACCATTCTATTGAGATTTAATAAATGAAGAATGAAAAAAAAAATGAAAGTGTATAGTACCAGACATCGGTTGTCGGTACACACCAAATGTGTACAAATAATTGGCAACAAGCCAAAACAGCGTCAATTTAATGTTGTTTAATGTATATCTAATGTTCATTTAATATCTAATAATATGTAAATAAAATATTTATGTACATTTTAAGAGACTTAGTTTGATTCAAGAAATTTGGGTAAAACAAATTTTGATGTGTTGAAAATTAAAATTTTATTTGATGGATTTTCTCATGGAAATTCGAACGAAAGAGAAATGTAAATTATACGGTAGCTGCATTGAGATAGGTTATGAATTTTTAGTTAACACTTACTTATTTACAGCAACAACAAAAAATGCTAGAAATACATTCAAGTAATACATTCAAGTAAAGAATGTAAAATGACAAGTCGGTTTAAAAATAAATATTCTGAAAATGAGACATAACATGAGTTGGAGCAATTTAATTTAATTGACAAAATTTATGGAAGTCTACGTTGATATTCTGTCTGTTTTTGTCAGCCGCAAATTGCTCAGAGTCATAACAAATGGCAACGAACGACTGGGTGTCACTTCGATAACGAAATCCGTCCGATGTTCATTATTGCCTCGGCATTAAGCGCCTCGGCCATCCAACACAATTTATTAGATTTTGCCGATATTTAAACATTCTAAAAATTAAAAAGCGACGCTTTTAACACATGCAAAAATTGAGATGACACGAGAAATCAGGGTTACACAGTAGAGAATTTTTATAGTGAGCAACACCCACTTTGGCAACGAAGCTCATAACATTATAAACGTGTGATTATGATGCGATGTTATGACAAGATATTTTTCAAAACGTTTACCGCGAAAAATGTTTTCATGATTTTTCGCACTCAGAATTTTTCTCGGTTTTTCGATAATTTTCTCTAATTGAAATGCACATCAAGCCTCATTAATTAAGAGATCATTCATAGCACACACGCAATGAGGAGAGAGGGTTCTTTGAAACCGCTTGCGGGAGAGCGAAGTAAGTGTGATTCTTTCCCCTTACACCGGTACGATTTTGCGGAACCCCGCAAAACATACAACTATGCTTCATTGTTCAGCACAGTGTTAGTTCATAAACTCAGGATAGCAATCAAAGTAAGTAACATATGATTGTCCGCCTGTTTGATCGATAGTAACCATGAAGAACTTGATTTGTAAGACATGTAAATGTAATGTAACGTCATCTCGATTTAACCTAAGCTCGGAGAGTTCTTCCAGAAATTGTTCGGAACGCCTCCTCTGTCTGATTTCCTGCCAATTTGATCTCATTTATTGGGTAGTCCCTTCTCATTAGACTCATACGAAGATTCTTCAAAAACGAGGCTTATGCGTTTACCACGACGTTTGTAACCAGTCGAATTTCGATCCGAGAGTTAAGGGGAACATCAATCATGGTTCTTAGATGACGAATCAGCAATAAAAAAAATGTCCGTCCGTAAATATATCAACACGATAACTTGAGTAAAACTCAATTTTCAAAAGCGTTTTTTCCTGAAAGTTAATCGAAAAGTCTTTCATGTGATTGAATCTGGGCACTGTCGGCCCAAAAGGGTCGCCGAGCTAGGGCCGTGTAAGTGGTTTTTGGTCTTTTGTACATAACTCGAGTAAATCTTTTCCGATTTTCATAAATTTAAAAGGTCTAGGCATGCCTGGCAATTAATAGAAGAAACTTTTTCGATTTTGAGCTTTTGAACTTAGCCAGGGCCATAAAACTGTTTTTACTACAAAAATCGAGTAAATCTTATCCGATTTTCAAAATCTTTTTATTTCCTCAAAGATATTCAAAAAATAGATTACGCTATTGAATTTTGACAAAATCGGTGGAAAACTTTCAAAATTACTGTCGAAAAAGTGGTCAAAACGTGGTTTTTTGAAGGTCGGTGAAAATGTTTTGCTTATATCTTTGCGAAATTAGCACGGAAATCGCTCCCCAATGTTCTAATTGAAAGATATGGACTTCTAGGAATCACGAAAAAAATAATGAAAATTGGTTGAGTGATCCGGGCTGTAGGGTCCTAAGTGTTGACTCAACTCACGCTACTACACTGCATGATATTTGGTGGTTTTTCATGCATATTCCTCAAATTATGAAGTCTTCTGTGTAATGTTGTTCTTAAGGTCGACCCCAGCCCAAAAAATTTCCTTTGCTGTGATATGAAGTAAATTGGGGGGAACGTTTTTGTCTATATGAAGTACGATTTTTTTTTCAATTTTTTTTCAATATTGACGGGTTTTTCAATATTGTCCTTTGGGCAATTTCTAATACAATTTAATGTCGTAATTTCATAAGGCAATATTTATTTAGATTTGGTTCGAGTTTTTTTGTTACATCGGTTCTGTTTGCCACATCTATCCTGATGCGTACGGGTCCTTTGTATCTGGATCTTTTAAATCATGCTCGGAGCGGTAGCGGAGAGTGTGGCGCAGTCCCCAAACCAAAAAAAAAAAAAACGTCCAGAAACCCAAAAAACTCCATACAAAAATCTTTGAGTTTTGTTTCCCTCACCCCCCTACCCCACCAAATTATTTTAAAAAAAACTACGTCGCAGCAGCTTCCTACACTCATCAAAGTCGGTTGAAAACGAGCCGAGATATCGCCAATCAAAGAATTTCCATAAAAAATTGGTAAAAATATGTTTGAAAATAATCAAAATTTTATTCCTGTGTTGTGTGTTCTCGAGAACCGCCTGGGCGATTTCCTTAAAATTTTTAGGGAAGTTCAGTTTCGGTCCCAAATGGAAAATTCAGCCGGTGGCTACCCCAAAAAAATCTTGGAACTGAGTGGGAAGTGTGTGGGATGATGTAGGAAGTGTGTGGAGTGATGTGGGAAGTGTGTGGGATGATGTGGGAAGTGTGTTGAAGAACAATCGGAACG
>CM055403.1:57309277-57338418 GCA_029228625.1 Pseudolycoriella hygida | reverse complement strand
GTTTCTACAAAAAAAAAATTTCTCCAAAAAAAATTTTTCTCCACAAAAACTTTTCTCTGATAAGCTGCTGTGACGTAGTTTTTTTTTAAATAATTTGGAGGGAGAGGGGACGAGGGGAAAAAACTCAAAAGTTCACCTATATATGGCTCCTTGTGCCAAAAGTTTTTTGGGTTTGTGGACGTTTTTTTGGGGTGTCGTCCGCTACCGCTGCCGCCATGATCAGAAACACTCACAGAATTTTAAACCATATCCTTGAAAAAAGGGCGTGCGCCGAATTGAATTTTTCGAGTTTTCGAACGGCAGCGAAAATTTGTTGGAAAATCAGTCGATTTTATATCGGCGGCGGCTCGAAACGCCAAAAAAATGACCAATTGTCCGAGCCAAAACACTTTTCAGCGGCGGCGTACTTTTTATCGTCCGCGCGGATCTACAGATTTTCAATCTAAAATGGCTGTTAGGTAAAAAATATTGTTTGCCGCAAGAATTTTTACTGTATTATCCAGTAATAGCGAGCCTACACAACACACCAACCCCTTTAATACACCCGGCATCATTGAAAATGTTTGATTTAAAAATATTGTCACTTCGCGTCACACTCAGCAATGACTGGATTGTTGCATCAGGGTATACAACACCCCGTGGCGTCGCGTCGGTGGCGCCATCCGTATAATTTCATAAAAGAATACTGAAGTACACCATATTCCAAAGCTGACCAAAGACAAACATATAACAATTTATTCCTATAATTGGTACCAATCAATAACCATCCCTAATGGTCCACGTTCCAAAGGTCAGATTAACGTTGAATTTATGTTCACGCAACAATAATCTGCAATCACTCACTTCACATCCCGAAGCATTCCAGCATTATTTACCATTTTTAAATAGCAATAATGGTTCTAATGATTTTGACCTTAGGTGTTAAATGAATCTTCAGACATGAATCCATTTGCATAATACTGTGAAAATGGTTTTTCCAGATATAAATGAATTACAGGGGCTTTTGAAATACCTTCTTGTTTTTCACCTTACTCTTACATAAAATTTGGAACATGTGTTCATAGAAACTGATTTCTACAATCCCTGCTCAACGAACAATGTTTTTCATGAATATGAAAATGGATGCGCATTAATTCCATTAATTTTGTTACGAGTAAACGGGATGTATTTCATTTCAATGAATAATAAAATCTTAATATTATTACCCAGTGCTCACTAAATTCAATGGTAAATTTATCCCCATTTACAAAACATTTTGCGATTCGGACTGTTAGGCCTTGGTATTTACCTTTCGATCCGGGTCTTTACTTTTCTATTCATCAACAGCTTGTATGTTACACCTTAAGTTACGACACAATTTTCCGACATTAATTCTATCAAATAAATTAAATGTCACTGCAAAACAGCAAATCCCAAAACAGTTTGCGAAAACCAATTAATTTGTCAGAGCATTTTCCGGACACAAGATCCAGTTCTATGCCACCAACAACGTATGTATTACAATAAACTGAACAACAATCCCTGAAACAAATGATTTCGCATTGTCTTGCCGGTGACAATGTATACAAACTTTTCCATCACTAAAAGCCTCATCAACTGGGTTAAGAGTTAACTTCCTCCCCTCCTATTGTTCCGATCCAGTTATAAATTATTTTATTTTATATATAAATAATTGTTGGAATACAAATAAATGTTAATAATAACCATAATGTTTCAATGACGCTCCAACACTAACAATCTTATTGTATGGTTTGTTGAGATCAACGAATAGAGTTGGTCTGATGTACTTAAAGTTGGCTGTCATTTGTGTGTTAACACATTCGTCCGTAGAATATAAATGGTTAATTAACGTTTCGTTCCGTCGTTTGTTCAGCGATTGCTACATTCATGTCGGTTATTGAAATACGCCACACAGAAAATGGACAGCGCTAAGAGACTTCAATAATTCAATAATATTGTTGCTGATCGTATTGCAGGAATTTGTGATTGGGGGATTGGTATGAGTTGATGTTTTATGTGCATAGTTTTTCACACGTTCTCTGCTACTATTTCAACGTATGTGGCAGCATTCACATATGACGTCTGCATTTAGGGGAGTGAGAGGGTAATCTGGTACAAACGAAAGGAGGAGGAAGGTGGTTTGGCAAAAACTGAAGTCATAAATGTCGTTCAATTTAAAATTACCACTTTTTCAATTAAAGAAGTTCGCGTTTTTCGAGCTGTCAACGCTGTCATACCATCGTTGATTTGATAGAGATTATGCAACTGTTTTTACACATCTTTTTTTAGCGTAGCATATAAAATAATGAAATCATGGATTACGTTATGGAATATTTCATTTACTACTACCTGGACTTAAATGAAAGGTCCCGTTCTGCGTGCCAAAAGCATTGGCTAATGAAAAACTAGGTGTGTGACGAAATGTTGCAAGAACTAGAAACTTTATCTTTTATTAACAAAAAAATTAATTAGCTCAGGGTAAAAGGGTATTGACGCATTTGATGTAACATTAGGCATGCTCGAAAAAAATGAAATGTCACAGAATGATCTCTTCACCCGTCATAAAAATTCTAGGAGTCCAAAACCCCCAAAAATATTTTTTTAATTTTTTTTTGTGTGAAGATTGGCGAAATTCAAAAATGTGATTTTTCCGCCAGTTTTCAAATTTGAAGCGCTCGTAGCGCCATCATATCACCTGTTACGTAAAAAATATATTTTTCATAGGAAGCTTATCTTACAACCTCTCAAACGGCACCTCTCCCGATAAATTCGATCAACAAATGAATTTTATTGAACGATTTTTGTAAACGCATGTCATAATGAGTTTCCTTAGGATTTTCCTCAAGGAAACTCATTAGGATATGCATTCACAAAAAAGACAATAAATTAAGCTTCCTGTGAAAAATATATTTGGTGATATGATGGCGCTGATGGCCAAATGCCTAATGCAACATCGACTTCTGTCAAAATAGAGTGGGCTTCAGACTGACATTTGTTATATTCTGACGTCACACTAAGCGTACAAACAAAGCGAAAAAATAATTGAGGCTCCTTTTACTTATCTATTCACTTTAGTACTATTCATATACGTAAGTACACGTATAAAGAACATTGAAACACTTAGGTGCGGGAAAGGGAAAAATCTCCCAGTGGATATTGTCTTCTGTTGGACGATAATGTTATGTTTTGTTTCTTTGCCGGTTAATGTAAAGCATACAAAAACCTCTTTAAATGTAGAGTGTGAAGCAGTCCGTAAGTCTGCTTCTAAAATTAATGATATTGCTTGAGGCGACGCTATCGCTGATAACACGCAAAAGTTTGTTTGAATGGAACCTTTTGTTCAAAGTTTCAATTACCTGAAAAAATACAGAGCTTTTTTAAAACAAAATTACGTTATGTTAAATGCGTAATGTTATGCCGTATGCGACATCAGCCGTTTAGAAAGTTTGCTAAATTTCGCGAAAAAAATTTTCCTCAAAAAAAAGTTGTTTTCGAAAAAAATATTTTCTCAAAAAATAAATTTTCTACGTAAAAAATTTTTGTCCAAAAAAAAGTTTTCTCCGAGAAAATTTTACCGAAAAAAACAGTTTTCTCCGAAAAAAAATTCTCCAAAAAATTTTCAGAAAAAACAATTTCTCCAAAAAAATTTTTCTCCGAAAAAATTTCTCAAAACAAATTTTCTGCGAAAAAATTTTCTTAGAAAAAGATTTTTCTCCAAAAAAAATTTTCGCAAAAAAAAAAATTTCTCCAAAAAAATTTTTCTCCGAAAAAATTTTTCTCAAAACAAAATTTCTTCGAAAAAATTTTTAGAAAAAGGTTTTTCTCCAAAAAATTTTTCTACGAAAAAAAGTTTTCTCCGAATAAAAAATTTTTCTCCGAACAAAATTTTCTCCGAAAAAAAAAACAATTTTTTTCGCATCAATCTCTATAACTTTCCCGAAGAAAAGTTAGAAGAAAATCCAATATGACGTCACTTTGACAGCTGGCCGCCATTTTCTTGGTGTCACAACAAATTCTACTCGCCAATCTCGACAACTTTCCCGAAGAAACAAACTGTCTAGGTATTCTAATTCAGAAGATAGCATTTTTGAGTGTTCACAAAATCAGAGATGGCACCGCTTTGACAGCTGGCAGACATTTTCTTAAGATCCCAAAAAATTCTCTTGATCAAATTCTATAATTATAATTTCGAAGAAAACAACTCTCTAAGTATTCTCATTCCGGAAGCTAAAATTCGAAAACCAAGAAAAACCTAATTTATTGCTTTGGAAAATTCAAGATGGCACCGCTTTGACAGCTGACAGACATATTCTTAAGATCCCAAAAAATTCTCCTGATCAAACTCTATAACTTTCCCGAAGAAACCAACTCTCTAAGTATTCTCATTCCGGAAGCTAAAATTCGAAAACCAAGAAAAACCTAATTTATTGCTTGGGAAAATTCAAGATGGCACCGCTTTGACAGCTGGCAGACATTTTCTTAAGATCCCAAAAAATTCTCCTGATCAAACTCTATAACTTTCCCGAACAAACCAACTCTCTAAGTATTGTCATTCCGGAAGCTAAAATTCGAAAACCAAGAAAAACCTAATTTATTGCTTGGGAAAATTCAAGATGGCACCGCTTGGCCCCCTCACCCCGCCGTTAGGAGTATTTGGGTTAAAATTAGCGTTTTTCATCCCTTGGAACTGCAGTTCTGAGACACTTTCAAACTTTATTGTTTTTGTTTCTAATTCCTTGCTCTATATGGACTTTTTCAAGTTACTTTTTGAATGGTCGAATATATTGAGCATGTAACACGAATAGCTTACCTTCTACAATTACTTTTCTGTAGCAAATGTACTCCAATGTTATTGTATCACACTATTCGGTAAGAAAAATAAAAAATGAAGTGAACTTTCTAATTTTATAAATACATTTCGACGAATTTCAATTGCGTATTATATTCACACACATTCATTGGTCATGGATTGTAAATTTTCTCCATCAAAATCCTGATATTGTTAGCAGTACAATGCACCTCTTGGTTTAAAATTATTACATTTTACAATGTTGCATTTTGCACGTATACTTTTGTCATTTTTACTCATTCGCTCGCAATGTTTTGAAAATAATAAAAAGTTGTATAATTTTCAGTTCGTGTCAACGTATGATGAGTTTGTAAAAATTGAATATTGGTACGATTTTTCCCGAGGTATTTCTTATTCAAATTTTCAGATGATAAATGGACGATGACAAATGTTTCTTACGAAATAAATTTAAGTCTTTTTTAATGACACTTGACTTTTTCTCTTAATGGCAATTGCTTTAATTATTTTGAAGACGGTGCCACACTCTTTATACGAAAAAGAAGTTATGGTAAAATTATTCAATGAGCCAGACTGGAAAATCGATAAAAAGTAGCGGCTTTGTATAACCTGAAAACCGGGAGTTCCTTTTGGTGAATAAATCTTGAGAGTGATTCACAAATTACACAGTATTGGGGATTCCGAAGGGCGTACGAAAGCGTTCGGGCGGGGGAGGAGAGATTCCAAAGAATGTTTCCTAAATATTTACACAACAAAAACCTCTTTAAAGGTAGAGTGTGACGCAGTCCGGAAGTCTGCTTCCAAAATTAATGATAACGCTTGAGGTGACGCTATCGCTGATAATACGCAGAAGTTTGTTTGAACCTTGTGTTCAAAGTTTGGATTTCCTGAAAAAATTACAGCGCTTTTTTTAAAACAAAATTACGTTGTGTTAAAAAAATTTCGTTACAAATGCCGGATCGACCAGCAGAAAATTTTTTCAATACTTTCAGTTTTTACACGCAAACATTTAAATTTACTCTGAACTTAAAGTGCAGAAAAATTATTTCGTCGTTGGGTCCGGCATTTGTGACGCAATTTTTTTAACACAACGTAATTTTGTTTTAAAAAAAGCGCTGTAATTTTTTCAGGAAATCAAAACTTTGAACAAAAAGTTCCATTCAAACAAACTTCTGCGTATTATCAGCGATAGCGTCACCTCAAACGATATCCTTAATTTTGGAAGCAAACTTACGGACTGCGTCACACTCTACCTTTTAAGAGGGTTTTGTTGTGATATCAGTCGTTTTGGAAGTTTTAAGTTGTTAAAAAAAATTCTATTTTTTGAAAAAAATTTTCTCAGAAAAGAAAATTTTCTTAGAAAAAAAATTTCTCCGATAAAAAATTTTTAGAAAAAAAATTTCTCGATTAAAAAATTATATTCGAAAAAAATTGTCTCCGAAAAAAATTTTCTCAGAAAAAAAGGTTTCTCAAAAAAAAAAATTCCCCAAAAAAATTTTTCTCCAAAAAAAAAATTTTTCCAAAAAAAAATTTTCTCCGAAAAAAAATTTTTCTCAAAAAAATTTTTCTCAAAAAAAAAATTCCTCCAAAAAAATATTTCTCCAAAAAAATTTTTCTCCAAAAAAATATTTCTCAAAAAAAAAAATTCTCCAGCACCTTCGGCTACCATCGGAACACTTCGTATCACCTTCGACTAACTTAGGAATACTTTGTGTCACCTTGGCCTGTCTTCGGAACACTACACACACTTCCAGCATAATCAGACACCCTTCCTTCTTCATTCTACACATTTTCCGCTTTATTCCACACACTTCCCACTTCACACACTTCCCACATCATCTCACACATTTCCCACATCATTCCACAAACTTCCCACATCATTCCACAAACTTCCCACATCATCCTACGCACTTTCGACATCACTACACATCATTTTCAGTCACTTCAAATAAAATTTCTTCTCATAGTCGCTCTACGGCAGCGTAGCTCATTTCGGACCACTTTGACCGGCTCCTGGCAACGAACCCCCCAACCGATTTCCACAAAACCGGTCCCGTTGGCTTCGTGAGATGGATTTTATACCCCATTCACCGCGATCTCTGACCGCTACCGGCCGAGATATAGCCGAAGAAGTGCTTCCTTTGGTGGACTTTCATATATGGTGGTTGTATGAAAACTTTGAAGGCTAATAACTCAGTTTCAAGATTTTTTGGGGGTAGCCACCGGCTGAATTTTCCCTTTGGGACCGAAACTGAACTTCCCTAAAAATTTTAAGGAAATCGCCCGGGCGTTTCTTGAGAAAAAAAAGTAGATAGATAGATACATCGTGGACACACGACACAGGAATAAAATTTTGATTATTTTCAAACACATTTTTACCATTTTTATATGGAAATTGGTCATTTTCGATTGGCGATATCTCGGCTCGTTTTCAACTGATTTTGATGATCCAAAGTGCATTGGAATCAAGATAGTTTTTTTTAAATGTTTTGGAGGGGGAGGGGGCAGGGGGGAAAACTCCAAAGTTCGCCTATACATCATGTCTTGTCCCAAAGGTTTTTTTATGGAGTTTTTTGGGTTTGTGGACTTTTTTTGGGGCATGATACTCCATAAACCTGTTCCAGCTACTCTCCATCACTCAAGGTGCAAGCTACCTTCCTCCTAGATTTATTGGCTAAACTTATCTTCATCTTGAACTCCACTCTGTAACTACACCATCAGAACCAAGTCATTTGCACAAGCCAGAATTTTCTTCGACGTATACACTCAATGTTTCTCATTTAATACAAAAAATTGTCTAGAAAATGTTTGACTGAAACCATTTTTTTTGATGAATTATTGTCAAATACAGCACCAATGACTAGACGTTTTGCCTTAATTTTATGCTGCTTTGAATGTTTCATTATTATAAATAAACGTCTGTGTACATGACGTACGACACTCATTCAATGGGAGATGTTATATTTATGTGAATGTTTTGCGTACATCGACCTGAATGCTATCTACTTACGAATGATATGAATGATGTGAATCTTTCACCCATTATTGTATTGATCGCATAATTTAGGTCTCTTACAATTTGCTTTCAATCTGTAGGTTGTTGTGATGCTCATTTATAATAATCGTTCGTTTACTTCATTTGAAACGTTTACTACGTTCCCCATATTTTACCCAGCGACAATCTGATTTATACATTCTGTTACATAATAATTACAATGACGACCTGTAATATTTAACTTCATGGAATATCTGTTATTTTAAACACCGTCAGCACGACATTTTCTTCCATATGACAAATAATGATATTTTTATTGAATTTGCTGTACATTAAATTCGTGTAATTTTATAAAATGTGCACTAGAGTGTAAAAAGTGTAAAAGCTTTTCAATTTGTGTATAAAATTTCTATAAAACTTTGTCATTAATCTGAATTGCGGTTGAAGTGTATCATTAACTGCAGCAGTTTAATAATTGTTTTTATTATGCAAAAAAAAGTAATAATATTGTCACCAACTGCCTCTGAAATAACGAAATAGTAATATTCGTAGCTTTATTTACATGCCAAAGGTAAATTGTTGCAGCTTTCATAATAAAAATTTCATAAAAAAATAAACGAAATGAATCACAGGACATTTCCTGAAACTGATCAACCTTAAGAGCGAGTAAGATATATTGACAGTTCTATGTTTTTACGATGTTTTTTCATTTAGAAATATAAGGCAGTGATCATCAATTTTAAATTCCGAAACATCTACTGTTTGCATAACACATTCCTTTATAGATTCTATGAATCACTATTGAGTCTTAGTGTCAAAATTTGATCTGAAAAAACATCGCAAAGTACTCGGCTGCATAATACAATGCGATGTTTTTTGAGATCAAATTTTGACACTTAGACTCAATAATTATATATTCTGATTTATAGAATAGGCCAGTTGGCCGACTCGACCAGAAATCTACATCGGATCATAGCACAGCTACTGCGCTCTTACATCTCTCAGATGAGGTGCGCAAGTCTTTTGATAAAAAATGTCTTGTACTTATATGGTGTTGTTGGATTTTTCGAAGGCTTTCGACTCTCTGAACCATTCCCGACTTCTCCTGAAGCTGTCCTCTAAATTTCCCTTTTCATCCCCGGCCATTAATTTCGTTCGTGACTACCTGACTGTCCGCTTCCAGAGGGAGCCTATAGCTAAGATGCAGTGATTAACAGGACAGGCATCCCCCAGGGTTCGGTCCTTGGCCCTCTCTTATTCTCTATTAATTCTATTAATTCTATTAATGACCTTCTCAGACCCACTGACCATCATATGTATGTACAATTATTCTTGTCGTTTGAGAAGTTGAGCTTAAATGAAACAGTAATTAAAGTCAATAAGGATCTTGATGCGGTTAATCGCTGGGCGCGTGAAAACCATCTGACTTTGAACGCAAAGAAGTCACAGGCGATTGTGCTCTCTGAGGCTGACTCTGAGTCTTCGGACTTACAGTCTGACTCGGAGGTCTTATTGGATGGTTCAGTTCTCTCTTAACTGATAAAGTCTTGAACTTGGGCATTCTCATGGGTAAAGGGATGACTTTTAGTAATTTAGTGAGATTTGCTCTAGAGTGTTCTCGAGGCTCCGTAACCTGTGGCCATTGAGCAATAACTTTCCACTGAAGACACGTCTAATGTTGGTCAAATCGCTCGTCATTCCTGCCTTTACGTATGTGTATTAGGGTGTTTCTCAAATTTAGATGTATAGTGGTATTTTAAGTCCAGTGTAATGGGCAAGTGAAGTTAATGAACCCCTCAAAAAATCGTGGCTTCCAGAATTTGCATTTTAGATATTATTTAGTGTGCTTATAGCCCCAACACAGTTCCTCCAGACCCTCTTATGCTCTTCCCTCAGCCAACCTTTGACTAGGTGTTTCCTTATGCTCATTCAGATACCGAGTTTCGGCTCTGGACCAATGAATGGCGTGTCCGCTGCTTACCTGGTCAATTCGTTCGCTTTCTCATTGCCCTCTTTGCCGTCATGACCTGATGCTAAAGTAACTCCCCAGTTCCCCAGTGCATTGAGTCGTTTTTTTAACTCAAAGGTTATCATCGATCTGTTCAGCTCACTGCTTCTATAGCGGATTGACTATCCGCATATATGGTTATGCTTTTGTTTCTGCATTTCTTAATTTCCTCGTTATCGCATAGTTCCGCAAGGATTTCAGATTTCGGTTGCATACCTCCCAGCAGACATGAGAGCCGATTGAAAAACGTCGGCGGCGGCTGCGGCTGAAAACACGGCTTCAAACGGCGGCTGGAAGTCAGTGAAATCAGAGAAAAAATCGGAAGAAAGTTTTAAAAAATTTCACTACTTAGGCACAAAGTAAGAAAATTACTTGGTGTGGTTGGTGTTTTTCTGCCGTTGGTTCATAATAATGGGAATTTCCTTGGGTTATCGGTTTCATTGAAGCCGCTATAACCCAAGAAAATTCCCAACATCAAGAAAATTATTGCTGTAGTCTTTGTCAAAATTGAGAATTATCTTCTGATTGTTCAGTTGAGAGAATTGAGTTGAGTTGCAAATATTGCATACTTTGTCATCTAAGCAAAAGTGCTAAAGATAATTAAAGACTTAATTGTCAATAAACATTAATTTTTCGTTATTGATGAGGTAGGCTCTTTCACAGAATAATGCTCAGTAGCACCAGAGCTGCTTGGAAATGACAGTAACTATCTTTGCCAAAGCGCTAAGATAACGAAATGTCGTTGTTAAGAACGGGTCCAATTTATTCAGTTACGAGGTGCTTAAGGGTTGGCTGTAAACATGGACACAGTCATATTCCCAATAACTTTTTGTTAACATTTTTCCATTGTAAAATTTTAATTAAACTTTTCGTAACTTTTTTCGGGTTTCCAGCTGATTAAAGCCGGCTTAATTCGTATTTTTTAGACCTTGTCGGCTGGCGGCTCGGCTGGACCGAAAAGTGTCGGCAGCGCGGCGGCTTGAACGGCGGCTGGAAATCGGCGGCTCTCTAGTCTGGCCTTCCAGTGCCGATAATAACTTCGATGTTTAGCTCTTTGCATAGAAAACCTGCCCCGAGCGACTCTCTATTCTGGATCCATATGTGTAACACATGATGTCACCTCTAAGAGGATATGGATGTTCTCCGTCGAGCCATTCCTCCCTTTCTGGTATTACCCAAAAATACCACTTTCACAATGTGGTATACCACTTAAAATGCAACAACTTGCCAGAAGTGAACTTTCGTAAAGACTTTCACCAAGGAATGAGCACCTCTCATTTCCACATCAAAAGTATATCGAAACATACATCCATGACAATTGATTTGATTGAAATACCTCATGGAATACAAGAAATATATTTTGGAACTCCAATGTACTAATACTTTTAAGGAGCCGCTCATTTTTCAAAAACATGAGCCGGAGCGTCGCCGCTTATATTTTACCCCTTATTAAGTAGAATTTCGTAGCGCTGCATTAAGGATTTGAGAGCGAGCGCCTCTCATTGTCAGATTTTTGGTAAGAGCTATTTGCTAAGAGATATCATTGCCATACAACGCAATAAAAATCGCTCGCGTAAGCTTTGTAGGAAAATTCAACCTGACAAAAATAAAAATAATTTTATCAAGTTGAGAGCGATTTTTATTACGTCCAACGTAATTACTGCTTTAGAGAAAAAACTCACAGAGAGCCTCCTTGACTTTTAGAAGCCTAGTACATATTGCAGGTAGCAAAATAAAAATTTAAACAAAAAATCAAGAGCTGTTGTAGGGCCTAAAATCAAATATGCAACATATGTTGAAGAGTTGTGCGACCAAAACCATAGGAATAAATAACTACGGGTTTGAAATTATGAGGAGTGTGGTGGCAACATTTGCACTGAAAATAGTTAGAAGAGAATGTTGTTGTCTACAGCACTTTTAAAAGTGGTTTGTGCCTCTTGAACTCCAGCTTGCTCATTGTTTCAAAAGTAAATATTGAAACAAAGTTTTTCCTCTTGCAAAGGAAAATCAATTTTTTCTAAAAGTTAATTTCCATTGAAATGTATAATTTACAAATAAGTTGGAAATATGGTCATCCATATGTAATCACGGTTACTGACGTTCATAACGAAGTCTTTCTCATGCATCGCAATAACAAACAAATGTTTTTTTGTTTCGTTTGAAAACATTACTTTTTATATATTCTCCAAATAAGTTGGTAAATGATTAAAAAAAACTGCCCATCGAATAAGCTAATCCCAACCGTATACTTCAACATAAATTAAAAAAAAGTGCTATTTGGAATTACATTTTATTTTTCTGAATGAAATAACGGTGTACCAGTTGTTAGTCTGTTACAATTTTTCCTCATTTAATGTTTATACATCGCAACCAACTGATTATAGATATATTTTGGGTGTAACAATCGTAGCGAATAAAAACAACAAATTTTGAACTTTTTCATTTATTTTAAAATTTTTAGATTCTTCTTTTTATGTATCCAACAGGAAACAGTTAATTGGATTTTTGGTTTTTCAGAGTGTTTTTTTTCGCTTGAGCTATGGTTCCTATATTTATCTGTTTACCAGTTTACTTTTCCGGGTTGTCACTACATTCTACGTTCCCTTTTTTTAAATAAAAAACTTATCTTTAAATTTGGATGATCCTAAGGCTCGCAATTGAAGTGCCGATTCATGTTTGCCAAGTAAATTCCACAAAATATATACCACAATCCGTATGAATCCTTCCCTAAGGCTAATTACACAGAGGCCTACATTCATACGTAAAAAAGTAACAGCAAAAGGTCGTTGTTGACATTACAACCGTGTGGTTATTTACTTGTCCCTAGTAGGAAAGTTCAGTTTTCGTTCCGAGGTTCCGAATTCAATATTCACACGGAAATATGACACTTTAACGTAATTTACATGGCATTGAAACTTGTTGATACTCGATGAAAAAAATGAGAATTACCCTTACACCCTCATAAATTTTATCTCATTAGTATACGAATGCTCTCTGTAATCTTGCCATTTTTCTGCCCTCTAAACACACATATGCATTCGTTGTAACCTTGCACTTTAAAACAGCCATTTACAGACATTTCGTATTGTTGCTGTCACAATTTGTACTGCGGGTAGAGCATTTTCTTTTTGAAAATACTTGATTATTTATCAGCCGATTTAACCCAGTTGGGTTTTGGCTGTCTGCACCACATTTCGCCATTGCTGACGGTTCTCAGCTAATCTCTTCCAATTATTGACCTGCAGCTTTTTAACATCTTCTTCAACGTTTTCGATCCATCTTTTGCGTGGCCCTCCTCTAGTTCTAGTTCCAATCATTTCACAGTTTGTTGTTAGCGTTGTTTTTACTGCTCTATCGTTGTCCATTTTTATTACATGTCTAGCCCATCTAAGTCTGGATGATTTGATCGCGCCTACGATAGTTGGATGGGGTCACAGATTTTGCGTAACATTTTTCTCTCAAATACATTGAGTACATTTTCGAGTCTGTTTGTTAATGTCCATGTCTCGCATCCATACATAACGATTGGTCTCACCAGCGTCTTATAGAGTCTGAATTTTGTCTTCCTGTTCAGCAGAGAGCTTTTGAACAGGTGCCTTAGTGCAAAGAAGCATCTATTTCCTTGTGATATTCTCATTTGGACTTCTTGTTCTATATCGTTGGTGATGTTAACTATTGAACCTAGATACTTGAACGAAGTTGAATTCATTCATTGTAATGTTTTGTCCAATCCTTGATCCATGTTGTCTATCCAGCGTGAGGTACTTGGTTTTATTTTCGTTCACCAGTAGCCCGATCTCCTTGCCTGCAGCAATAATATTTCTTCCATCTTCCAGTAATTTGATCCTTGTCGCTAAGTATCAGACCTTCCTTGTTTTTTATTCTTTCATTCTTTTCTATGGCGTTTCACATTTTTGTAGAAGTCACGTACATTACTGTTCCTATTCATGTATTCCAGGTTACTAATCTCCTCGTTCATTTTTTCTCTATTTTTCTTCCTAAGAAGTCTGTATACTTCGATGTTTTTTTTTCTTGAGAATTGCTTCTTTTCTCCTAGTGGCTCCCTGTAATGTATCAATATGTGCCTGCCTTTTTTCTTCGACTGCTTTCGAACATTCGTCATCAAACCAATTATTGTTTCGGTGCCTAGTGGCTTTACCGAGCACCTCCGTTGCCGCAGTGATGAAGGCTTCTGTTTTTCGTCGAACTGTTTCGTTGATGTTCATATTTGTGTTTTGATTTTTCAGTATTTGTTCGACTTTCGCTGGGAATTGTGCACGGGATTCATCGGATTTCAGCTTATATATGTTAAATTTAGGGCGCCCACTACTGTTTATTACATTTCTTCGTGGCCGCATACACTTGAATCTGATCTTGACTAATGTGTGGTCTGAGTCATGCAGAGTTCCGCGGTAGCTCCTTACATTTAATATGGTTTTTGAAAATGATCTGTCAAATATCTAGCACTCAGTGTTTTCAACAACTAATAAGCTGCTTTACAAAAATTTAGATGTTTTTAAAATTTGTTGGAAATGTAATTCGTGTTTACTGGCTGTATGGTCACATTGGTTAGACACCTTGCAACCTAGTTTTTAATGAAGAAAACATCCTTCAATAAATGAACTATTCTTGTGTCATTCGTCAACGTAACCGGTCGTATTTTACTTTTAGTCCTAGATCCACCAATTTACAATAGGTTATTGGGCCAGATCGCCCAGTTAGTGCAAATAATTAGTTTGGATTAAAAGTAAATCACCGCACAATAGTTCAGTGAATTCTACAATTATCGACGGCGAGTTTTTGCGCAAATTTTTTCGGATAAAGTTTTTGGCGTGAATAGAAGCAAAACGAGAAGTAAAAAAAAATAGTACAACGTGGTAAACCATCGGATCAGTTCATTGGAATAGAATTTCTTTGTGCAACGTCGAAGAATTGGACAGACAACAAGTAGCTGAAATACAACTTGAAAGATTGAATCGTTTGGCTGGTTTTTTTGTCGTTAAAACAGCTGGAATCGGTATACGAAAACGTGGTTCAGTCGGATTGTTCGGTAAATTTCTGAAAATATGGCAACTGATGATTCATTGAACAGGTTTGTCAAGAAGTTAATGGGCAGACAAAACTATGATACCTCGAAAATCTACGCAAAGTCTTATCTGGTTATAAAGGGACTATGGAGCTGTACACAGATTAAATTAGCTGACGATGCATCCGAGAAGGACAAAGAGACTGACTTGAAAGCTTGGTCAGAAATGAATTTGCTTGTCCACGAAAGTGTTTTATCTTACATTCTTGGGGCATCAATCGCTTTTGAAGCATGGAATAGTCTACAGAGAGCATTTCAGGACAGTGGATTGTGTCGGAAGGTTGAATTGCTCAAGCAATTAATTCAACTAACGCTGGAACAATGTGAATCGGTAGAGGATTATATCAACAGATTGACCATGACATCAACGAAAGTGAAAAAAACCGGATTGAATTTGGATGACGAGCTTATAGCATCCCTTATGTTAGCGGGTCTACCAACTGAGTACAAATCTTTAGTGATGGCTATAGAGAATTCTACGGCTCAGTTAACCCTTGATTCGGTCAAAACGCCATTGCAACAGGATCCAAAACTTGCTGAAAAGAAAGGTTCGTACAGTGCGCTTATGGTAAAATCGAAGAAGGTGAACGCTTCTGGCGTGTTCAAATACCGGTGTCATAAATGTGGGGAAGTTGGCCACATGGCAAAAAATTGCACGGAAAGTGATGTGAAGGAATTAGTGACGAACGAAACTGGATTATGAATTGAAAGAAATTGTATGAGTTTGAGCAAATTCCTTTTTGTGTTCGAAGTGTTAAAATTTAAGTAAATTTTGAAAAGCATTTTTATTGTTAAAATGTATTTGGCAAGTAATCACTCATTAAATGGGCGTGTTGGAAATGTAATTCGTGTTTACTGGCCGTATGGTCACATAGGTTAGACACCTTGTAACCTAGTTTTTCATGAAGAAAACATCCGTCAATAAATTATTAATGAACTATTCTTGTATCATTCTTCAACGTAACCTGTCGTATTTCACTTTTAGTCCTACATCCACCAATTTACAATAAAATTCTTTGAATTTAATTTTATAAACTTCTACAAGTTTTCCGTTCCTTTCGTTTGAAATTTTTTTTTTCAGGCAAATTTAGTTAATTTCAGATCTAATCAACTCCTTTCGCTAATTACAATAATAATTTTGTCACTTTCATTTGGAAAGAAGTTGAAAACTATGTGAAGGACTTTTTAGAAATTAAATTCAATTTGCATGCAATTGCTACAACTCTACCCTTTCCACTTAATTAAAGTAAACGCAAACCAAAACCTCGAGCAAAAATATTGTGGAAAACTTTTCATTTCACCTGCACATGCACATGTTTCGAAATCCACTACATTTTCCGGTATAGCAATCGAAAAATGTCGCATGACAGAAATCTAATTTTAACAATGTCGTACACTTTCCCTCGAACTTTCATCCTTTTTCCTTAATTACACATTTTTTTCGGATAACAAGATTCTTTGGCCTGATAGGGAAGTTTTTTATGGTTTTAAATGCCCCAAGTAATCAAAAACAATTTAAATAAAATTTGTTACTTTTTTTTGGATTGGATGAAGTTGTAATGTGTGCGTAATATACATAAAGATTTATGATCTAAATTTGCTGCTATTGTTAAAAAAAGAGCAGCAATTAAAAAGTTACCCCGAAAGTAAGGTAATTTTTTTCAATTTTTCATTTAACCTTTTCTTAATTAATTATTTGATTGTAAAAGAACAAAGTTTTGTGAATCAATTTACGTTGATTGCGATGTTTCATAAATTTATGTTTTATACAGACAACTAACTTGTAAACTTCTTTAGGCTATGTTGGTAAAGAAAAGTCTCTGCTTGTTGCAATTTTACTTCAGGAAAATTTTCAAGACGACAATAGTGCTCAATGAACTCCTTATGTCATCGTCGAGAAGAATATTTCCGTGGTTAAAAAATACAAAAAAAAGAGATCTGCAATTGAAGCTTGAAAGTTTCTATGACAATGTTGGAACTTGGAACGAATACATTACTGTGCACTCGGTTCCAACTCGGCACCGCACTGCTTACTTGAGAAGTTTCAGTAACTGTAAAGAATGAAGCTTTGTGTGCCGATGTCATCGTAACGTATAAATTTCTACTCGGTAACAGGCTGCGTACTCTAGATTTCCTACTCCCAATATAGGTTTTTCTTTTATTGGTTTAACGATCAACAAACAGGATGAAGCCCAATAACATGTCAATCAAAAATTTACAAAAATTCTAAATCATTAATATTAGGGGCTGTTCATAAATGACGTCACGCTTGCTATAAAATCCACAAAGTTAATAACTCCAAACTGGTGAGACATTTTGTTTATAGTACTCCGGCTACCCTGCATAACACACCCCCTAGCCAGAGTCTGGGATAGCCAGAGTCCTATAAACAAAATTTGCTGTCGACCATGACCTATGACCTTTTTATGGATACCCATTTTTTATAGCAAGCGTGACGTCATTTGTGAACGGTCCCTTATCAAAAATCAATAAGAAAAAACAAAACATTATCAAAATGCAAAATGTCTCTTAACGTCCTTCATAAAAACCGACAATCTGTCAACCATCATATTCAGGTCAGAGAAATATATATCATGATGCTTTTGCAGTTGAAAGATTTCTCTGGATATTAGTTTTAAAGTTGGGTAGATAGAGTAGAGTAGATCTTGTTCTACGGTCAAATGAAAGCTGATGGCGTGCTGCGAATCGATGCGATTATGGCTCAGAATAAAAATAAATAATTTCGTCATTTTCCAATCTTCTAGATTCTTTGTAGTAAGATTGGCGTTCAATTTTGAAGTTGGAGAAAAACATCCCAGAAAATTTCTTTTGAACGCATTCTGTCTGGTCAATTGACGCCTGTAAGGCGGTTTGAATTTGAATTTTTCATGCGATATATGCGTAAATTACGTACGTTTCCACGCGATCAGAGCGTAAAATACGTAAACAAACAATAGGTTTTTATACTGCCACCTAACGTCAAACAGTTAAACTTTATGAAAAATTTCAAATTTTGCGAGGGCTAAAAGCGTCAACTGAATTGTGGTAAAACGAACTCCAAACCTACGAACAGCGAGGGGTTATCCACTTCATTTTTTTGGTACAGGCTGATGGAATTTTTGGATTTATGAAATTATTGGAATTTTTGGAATTTCTAGGGAATTTTTGAAATTTCTTGAATTTTTGGAATTTCAGGAATTGTCGGAACTTCTGAATTTCGGAAATTTTGTATAAATTTGGGAATTTCGATGGAATTTTTGAAAATTTTTGTAGAATTTTTGATTTTCTTGGAATTTTTTTATGGAATTGGAATTTTTAGTACAAATTTTTGACCAGTGGATAACCGCTTGACGAACAGCATTCTAATCTAGATCTGACGAGGGCATTGTAAAGCGACAAAATGCTCGTCTGATTAGAAAAATATTTTCCGCAACGAAAAATAAATCCCAGAAGCTGATACGATTTCCTTGTTATATAGTCGACATGCTCGTTAAAGGATCATTTATCGTCGATTATAACTGCGAGAACTGTTTTTGTGCGCACTCGTTCAACGACTTCGCCACAGAGTTTAAACAGAAATTCAATTTCGGCAGGGCTATGCGTGACCGATACAGCACCTTTCTTTTGGTTGAGACTCAGGTCAGGCTTATGTTGGTAATTGATCGAAAAATTTTGAGGTCATCTGCAACTAAGACCAGAGCCCGCAGATAGAGATGTCAGTAGATCGTTAATGAATATTGCGAATAGGAGTGGGCCAAGTATTGAACCTTGTGGTACACCAGAAGTCGTAAAAATTTCGTTTGTTGTTGAACGACCAATAAGATACGAAGCGAACCACTCAGTGAGGTTTGAATTGATTCCAAATTCATCTAGTTTACTAACAAGGTGTCCATGGTCCACCTTGTCGAAAGCTTTCGTGAAATCAGTGTAGGCTGTGTCCACCTGACCACCATCGACTATTTCGCTTGCCAAAAACGTTATACTCTATAAGGTTAGACTTTGTAGACCTGTTTGAGAAGAGGGCGGCAGCCGAGGTGTAAACGACTGCCAAAAATCCTGGCAAAATCTTTGAAAAATCAACAAGAATTTATCAAAGAAAATTACAACCATTGGTCGATTCATCTAAATTCAAGGATAAATTTTACTAAAAAATCTCTCGAAAAATAAAATTCTGGATTTTTCGGAGTCGTTTTCCCCTCGTTCGCAACCTGGTGCCAAATTGAAATTTAAATGACGTATACTATTCGTCAACTAATTCTCGACACCAGGCTACCTTCAATAAAGCTATTCATAGTTTTCAAGTACGCAGCCAGGTACCGAGTCGGAACCGGGTACTCTTTCGTTTCCTCATTCAAATTTGCCAAAAGCCTTGTCCAAGAGTTACACTCAACAAATGAACTCTTCTGGCATCAGGCTGTCCACTGGAATCCACTAGAATAATTTGACCTTCAAGAATCCGATTTACAATTGGCATTTTATACATTTGAATAAACAATATCTCAATGTTTCAATTAAAATTAGAATTTATTTACTAGAACTGATGTAGAATGGAATGTAGGTAGACTCGATTTGCGATTCTAAAAATAAATAAATCACTTTATGTCTCACTTAAGATTTTAACAAAAGAATCTCGTACTGAATTATATTTAAATAATCAACATCTTCGCTCGAATTATAAATTGCACTTTATGCAAACTGACGAACAGATACCTAATTGTGCCTGAATTAAATTCGTAAGTTGTTATAGTCGTTTAAGTACCTCATTCTCTTGATAGAAGCATGCAATGAAATGAATTTTAAATGAAAACGTTATTTGCACCATTTTCATATTTATTTAAATACAGAAAATTGGCGCTCCGTAGAAATGTAGTTGCGAGCCAACAAATCCATTTAGTTGCATTGTGAAATTGAAAAAGTTCAATGTTGGTTGTGGAACTCTTGGGTTTGAGGGCTTAAGTCATCCATTATCTGGCAAGGAATCATCAAACTAAAATCTTTTCGTAATATTTCGTTGATGTACTGTGAAGTACCGTAGTGAACCAAGTTCTAGCATTGTGTATCGTGGTAAAACAAGTTGTACAAACAGAGTAGATGTTGGAAAAAGACTCGAACGTATCTAAATATAGAAATAAGCAAACAATCGAATGTTTTGTGCTCTTTTTAACTATAAGAATTTCAAGGATCCATAGAAATTACCCAAGGTAATGTCAAAGTCCCCATCGAAGTACGCCTCAGACCATTCAAATCTAGAATTCAAGGATTCGGCCATTTTCCCTAATATCTTGAAACACATGTTCTCTAAAATTTTATTCTCTACAACTTTGATTTTGGAAGCAACTTTCTACCTCTCACAGTTCAAGAGATATGGGTCATCCCTCCTCATTCTACAGGTGGTCATATCCCAGGACTGGGCAATTTTTTACTAAAACCCGGAGACACGTGTTCTATAAAATTTTATTCTCTACGACTTTGGCTTTGGAAGCAACGTTCTATCTCTCATAGTTCTAGAGATATGAGTCATCCCTCCCAATTCTAGAAGTGGTCATATCCCAGGATTGGATCATTTTTCCCTAAAATTCTGAAACACGTGTTCTCTAAAATTTTATTCTCTACAACTTTGTCTTTGACAGCAAATTTTCATATTGCATAGTTTAGCAAATATAGATGAAAAACCATCCGATTGCCGAGAAACTCAATTTCGTCTATTCCATTGGTCCCAGTGCCCAGACCACTGACTCAATTTTCACAAAAAAAAGTCCTAGTTTCGCGAGATCAAATGCTTTCATTAGACACCAAAAAAAAAAATTCCGTGCTATACTTGCTGAGATATTTACGAAAAACCATGTTTTTGTTACTTTTTCGACCATGTCTCCGGAACCACTTGACTGATTTTGTTCATCTTCCAACTTGAATCATGGGAGACATGTATCTTTCAGGCAAAAAGGAGATGAACAGACAGACTGACATTTTTTTAATTGCTGATTCGTCATATTTAGACGTATTCTCCCAACTCTCACCTCGATCTACCCCATGTAACAATAAAATTGTTCTGCTAAAAGTTTTTTTTAGCTTGGAAACGACCAGATTTGTTGCCTATGCAACAGGAGGAAGAAATTACGTAAGTAATTATCTACTTCAACGAACAAAGTAAGCTGATTGGGACGTTTACGCCTCTTCAGTACACCTTTGTCGCGAGAGCATGTGTATATCAGCAATAACAGAGATTGTGGTAAACAAACATCTGTTGTTGGCAAGAACAGGGAATGGAATGAACAAACATCTGCACAGCGCCTAGCTTTTATACATAATTCTTGAGATCGATTTTGTTTGGTTGATAGATTTTTCACATATACCAGATAGATTTTTGTTCTTCTACCAGTTTGTCAGAACTCTCACATCTACCAGTTTTGAAGCAAGAAATTATACTTCAAAGGTTGGGTAAATTGTCCACTAATATTTGAAGTATTAGTGGAGGTGTTTGATTCCAATAACACCAATTTAAATTTACTGAATATTTTGTATTGCTTGGTCGGTATGCATATGCAAAATTGTTTGTAGTAAACGTATAAACCTTTGTAGTTCGTACGAGTCCAAAAATCTGTTTTCTTTCATCAATCTTATTAATAGTAAACAGTTCCGACTCTAGTGACAATAGTTGATTGTCGCATTGTCGAAATCTTGCTTCACCTGACAATCCACATGTGGTGTATGATGTTTGCTCCGAGGGGGATAATTGTAAAGCACTTGTTAACTAACTTAATTGAAAAAGTATACAATGTGTGTAGTGTAGGTGCCTCTTTACGATTATTTATAAAACACAGACGATGTCGATGTAAATCTCATCAAAATATTCAAACAAATGTCATTTGTCTATAAACTTTAGTTTACAAGCTAAACCACCAATGCGTAAACACTGCATCTGTCCCTAAACTGAGTTATTTGTTGACCAAACAAATATAGGTTGACAGCGTAACTGTGCTGTGTGTTGGAATATAGAAATGTGTTTAGAGTTTTGTTTAAACATTTATTATATCAAACGAATGTAAACATTTAGTATGTTAATGCTACGCTGCATTAACCACTGTTGACTTCTTTATTGTCGAAACATTTTCATTTTAAAATTAAATTGAAGATGTGAAGTGACATTGTTCGGATTCGACACATGTCCAATTATTTTAATCGAATTAATTTTTTTTATTACGCCAACCACGACACACAATAATTTGAATTTATTGAAAACGATTTATAAACTTGTCATTATTCAATCTTTATGCATTAAACAGTTTTATTATGGAACACAGGTCCGTACTGGATGCATCAGAGATTGATTACTATGGCCAGTGTTAAACAGAAATCGCCCCCATTCGCTTTTTCTGTGTTATGGACAACTTTATAATGAACAGTTTTTGTTAAACATCCTAAAAGGGCATTCACGGTTTTACTATCTTCTCACTGCTCTCCTCATTTCAAAATCAGCAACTCAGTGCGATGATGGCTAATAATCTGGCCCTGTGTGCACACACACACACCTCTCATGCACACACCTGTCATGCACACACCTGTCATGCACACACCTGTCATGCACACACCTGTCATGCACACACCTGTCATGCACACATGCACACCTCTCATGTTAAAAAATTAGGTTTCACGATTCAGGTGAGTCAGGTCCCTTGACCAATTCAATTTAGAGGTAGAGAAATTTTTTCCCCCATCTCTCCTCCAATATACAACATAGCGTGGCGTATGTCGATCCTCCAGATCTTAACTAATGCGCTTGTGTAGAAAAGCGTTATCCAGGCTTTTGATGAGGTATCGGCTTGGTCTGACATTTCTATCTCGTACATGCGAAAAGGAAGGACGACAATATTGTATGTGCGACATAGTTGTCTTACTTTTTCTCATCTACGAGATAGAAATGTCAGGCCAGGCAGCTCACTAAAAGCCTGGATTAACGGCCTATTATTTTACGACAAGCCCAGATAACAATTGACTACACGAAATGTACATAAAGTGCCATCAGAAAATGTGCTGATCCCATTTAATGTGCTCCAATTCCGGGACATTTAATGTATATAAAAATGAGCCCTTACCGTAACATCTTTTCTTTGGAACGTGAAGTGCATTTAATGTACAGGAGAAGAATCGTAAGATTGTGCAACGTTTCGTTTTAACTCGTTTAACCGAAAAACCAAGTTTTACATGCACAGAATGCAAGCGAATACGTGAAAAAAGAGATAAAAGAGAAATAAGAAAGATGCACAAGCTTGTGATTCTCTTCCTGTACATTAAATGTGAATTACATGTACATCTAATGTACATTTAAAACACTTTGAACACACAACTAATGTACCTTTAATGTACTTTTTAGTGTGAATTACTAGCACATTTCATGTACATATAATGTTATGTAAGAAAAGAAAGGAAAATTTAATTTAGTTTTCCGACTTTTCCATTTCGGTTTATCTTATTCTGATGATCGCTACGTCCTCCATCTACATTTTTTTATGCCAAGCTCTCATTTTTTTTATTAGAAAAATTTCTGCCATTTGCGGGGCTCGAACCCTAGACGTTCGGGATTATGAGTCAACTGCTTTACCAATTGTGCCACCGGATAGTTATGCGTTTGTGTGTTAAATTTGTATAAAGTGTTAAATTATAGAAAGTACATCACAAGCTTATTTTTGGTACATTAAATGTGATAGGAATAGTGTACACCTTATTACGCACATAAAATGTGCGACAAATGTACTTGTTATCTAGTGCAATAATTTCGAGTTTTAATAGCTAAAAAAACGTGCCTTTTGTTTACATCGAAAAATGTACTACATCACAAGCACATTTTTGATACATTAAATGTGATAGGAACAGTGTATACCTTATCACACACATAAAATGTGCGAAAAATGTACTTGTGATCTAGTGCAATAATTTCGAGTTTTAATAGCACAAAAATGTGCCTTTTATGTACATCGAAATATGTACCACTTTACAGGCACATTTTTTGTACATTTTATGTACAATATTCTCAACAACATTGAATTTCGCACATGTGCATTCAGTGGGCAACCGCATTAAAAAGTGTGATCTGTGTTATCTGGGAAGCACATCCCGAAAAATCACTTTAACGTGATGCACGTCTAATGTCAAAGTCAAAGAATGTCAAAGAAAAAAAACTTAAAATTAACTTCTTTGACTACACTCTTTCGCTACTTTACTATATAATGGTTTATTATGGTTCACCACATTACACGTCGTGGAATGATCTGGGCCGAGGGATGGATTAAAACAAAAAATTAGGTTTGCAACAAAGGAATCGTAATTTATGCGAAAAATGCTATGTTTTGTCGCTAGACGGGAATTTTAGCAAATGAGTTATAAGTTAACTTTTCAATGCAAATTTGACTACGAATTTTTTCAAATCACTCGAATTAGTAATTTTTGATACAAGTTACGTATGAAGGTAGTTTAACGCACTAGATGTGAGATTGTCGATACGATCCGAAGGCGAGTTCGCCAACACATCGGGTGCGTTAAACTACCAGCATACGTAATGTGTATCAAACAACGTTTTTTGCAATTCGCCGACAAAAACGAGATTTTCTTTTAATATAAAAATTCAATTCAAGTAGTGAAGTTGAGAGAACTGAGAGTTGTATAGAAATTTTTGTAGTTAACGGAATGCAAATAACGACAAGACACCAGTTCAAAAAGGAAGAGCTCTGACTGTTCCAGATTTCGTGTCAAAAATCGTTTTCATTACACACACACTTGTTGCTTTCGTTCCAAAAATCGTTTTCACGTCGCTTCCACCACAGCTATGTATACGTGGTGAAAACGATTTTTGAAACGAAAGTAACAAATGTGTGTTTTTTGAAACGATTTTTGAAACGAAATCTGGAACAGTCCGAGCTCTCGAATGCTTGAAACTTACAAATTCACTCAAAAACCATCACTAAATTCATGAGCTCTAATAAATCTCACACAAATTGTAACCGACTTTATTTCAAACGGTCGAATTTTGGTTTTGTTTAAAAGATTACGTGCAAGTATTTTAATTTTAAATAAAAGGTAATAAGTTACACTTGAATACGTTTGCTACGTTATCACCAACGTTCAGACCTGCAGAAAGTATAAGGGACTTACTGGTTTATTCTTCGCATATTGCTTTTAAATGCAAGAATATAGACAAGGGATGTAATAGAATCGTGTCAGTTTGTCTGTCTGTTTAAGAGTTAACATTTTAAACGGAATATTTGAGAGAAGAAATATAGCGGGAAAATTTTCTTACCACAAATTTATTGAGAAATTGTTGGTTTACAGGAATTTTCAAGTTGGTTCGCGGGAAAAAAAACGTTTACTTTACTTGATACGGTAGCGTACGGGTCTTTGTTTATGTTTTTTGTGAAGTGTTACAGTTACGATTCGAAATAAAATCAGAAAAAATCTGGTTCATAAAAACTTAATGTTAATGCTAGCTACGCTTCATGGAACGATTATAACATTATTAAAGAACATTTCTTTTTAATGTAAGAAGCAATGGCAATACTGTTATCATCTAAAGTCAAGAGCATGAGTGTGGAGTAGCTTCTGTTACTTTTATTTTCTGAATGGTTGTACATACATACCCCGTGCCATTACAGGCAACGAGTCAATGCACTAAAAACCATTAAAAATCGGGCTCCATTACATTTTATTATGAAACTACAGATGTCCACTTAAACTCCAAACTATAAAATGAAAAATAATTTCAAATTAAAACCAACAATTGGATTAACACCACCAGAATTCATAAAACAATGTCTCATCATGTTACCGTGGAATTTCATTTAAGAACTTTTTTTATTGCTCGATTATGCCCACTGAAATTGAAAATGCAAAGCACGAACTCCAGGCATTTTATGTGTTTCCGGACATTTTTTTTTGTTATAAATACATAACGTATAATCGCGTGAGTTAAAACCGTCGAAATACATTGAGCTTTAGATGCAAACGAAATATTTGTATTGTTTCAGAAGAATAATAATTGTTAAAATAGTGCTGTGTCTCTTGTCATTCATGCAAAATGTTTAAAATGCTTTGAATTTTCAACACTTTAATGGCGCCGACACGAATTGGAGTTTCACAAAAATGAAAGAATTATGACTTCACATTAGCACTATTCATGTCAAAAAAAGTTATGCAAAACTTTGACTATTTCGCTTCTTTTTCCATAATTGAATAATTCTCTAGAACATCAAAATGCTCTGAAAATGAGTGTAAGTGTTCCGCAAACCGTTGCAAGATGTATGCGTTTCAATGCGCCACTATGCGTTTCATACGGTGACGCTTAGTATGCCCCAGACTAAAAAAAGAGAGGGGGAATATTCGCCCAGGAATTATCCCACAGACGAATGGGAATTATCGCCCAGGCTAATGGAAATTATCACCCGGCTATAATTCCCCGGGTGATAATTCCCATTTATCTGGGAAATAATTCCTGAGCGATAATTCCCATTTTTTTCAGTCTGGAGCAGGGCCTAATGTTTGGGAATCATTTTAGAGAATTTTGGGAATGTTTTGGGAATCTTTTGCGAATCTTTGGGAATTTGGGGAATCGGTTCCCAAATATTAGGCCCTGGTCTGGAGGATAATTCTCTTGGGTATAATTCGTGTCGCCGTATCATGCAATGTTCCCAAGCTTTGCGGTACCCCTCCCGTTCGAAAATAAGTGAACATAAAAAGTACACAGAAAAAATGCGTAGACACTCGAAATTTTTGTGCACATAATTTACACATAATAATTTTCGGTTGATTCACAAGGAAAACAATTATTTTTTTGATTTAGCGTATGGTTTATTACATCTTACTTATAAATATTGTATACTTAATTCTAATTCTCTACAATTATGACAGACCGCACAAACCCACGTGTCATTGAGCTGTCGTCATTTTGTCTATTCTTCTCGTTAAGTGGCACCATCTCTGGTTTGCTCAATGGACTTGCTGATTTCCATTTTCCATTTCCCATCAATTTGTTGACGGTTCATCCTTTTGTGAGTGACGCCCAGGGGGGTCACAGTCTTTTGTTTTGACATTTACAAGTAATATTCAACGTGAAGTTAGCTGCAGTTCCGACCGAAGCTAACTTCATTACGAAAAAATCAGCTGATTTATGACTTTTCAATGAATTCAGCTGATTTTGGTGTATTTATGAATGAAATCAGCTGATTTTTTTGCAATGAAGTTAGCTCCGATCGCAACTGCAGCTAAGTTCACTTTGAATATTACTTGTAAGTGTCAAAACCAGGGGTGTGACAGTCTTTTGTTCTGATCTTTGCAAGTAATTCTCGACGTGAAGTTAGCCGCAGGTGCTACCGAAGCTACGGTCGTGTGCTTATAAATTTACTTGTTATCAAGTTTCAGCTGTTTTCAAGGTTTTCCATACAAAAAATACACTGAAAAAAGAGATAATGTCGATAATGTTGAAAACAGCATAACAAGTAAATTTAAAAGCACATGTTTGTAACTTCATTGCAAAAAAATCAGCTGAATTCATTCATAAATTAACTAAAATCAGCTGACTTCATTGAAAAGTTCAAAAGACAGGGGATATCGGTTGCAATTGCAACTAACTTCACGTTGAGTATTACTTGCAAAGATCAACAAAAGACTGTCACGCCCCTGGTCAAAACAAAAGACTGTCTCGTCCCTAGTGACGCCACTGCACGTACATGTTTCGTTATAGGCGTCGAATCCAGATAACTACCCAATTTATGAAGCTTGGGTGAAGTTAGGGACGTTACATTATATGGCTATTTCTATTACTGTCCACGGCACATATTTTTATCTGCTTCTCTTTCATTCTTTAAATGTAAACCATTAGTAAATGAAACAAAAAACGTTACTGTCCACGTTACATTTTTGAGACTCATTCAAACGCTGCAGAGTGAAAGAGACAAATATAGTCCCAATGTTGAAGAGTGAAAGAGATAGAAAAATCATAGATTGCTTGGAATTAGCCATATATTTTTCTGAAAGAAAAACTGTTTCCTTCAGTGTCGCACCGGGAATCGAACCCGGCCCTTTTCGGTGGAAGTCCAGTGCGGCACCACTGAGCCACCACGTACCAACAATAATTATTACTTATAAAATAGAATTACGATTTCCTTTTCTTAGTAAATGATTTTGTAATTAGCGGTAAAAAGCTGTTCATATCACAACACAAAAAGTACCATTCTTTTCGACTTAAGCTTTAAAGTATTTTGTTCACAAAAATTTTTTTTTGCACATGGACCGAGACTTTGTGCAAATAATGTGAATGATTTATGCACAAAATTTGCGCTTTTTTTACGTTTTTTGTGTATTATGTGCAGATAAAATGCACTTGGATCGAAACTTTGCCCTTCGTTTAGCTAAACTCATTTCTGGAGCATTTCTATGTTCTACAGAATTGTTCGGTGATGGAAAAAGAAACCAAATAGACATTCGAGTCAAAGTTTTGCACATAACTTTTCTTGACTTGAATATGGCTACTTCGCATGGCATGAACCCAGGGCCTAATATCTGGGAAGAAATTCCCTATGCTTTTCGTAGTTTTGCGGAATCTTGTACCAGCTTTGTAAGTTAGTCAATTTAGCCGGTAGGATCATGTCGGATCTTTAATATTGTGAGCGGAAAGATTTCTTTGCCTAACTTTTAATTTCGTCACATGGAAATGACTTGACTGAGCATTTCATATTCAAATTGACTGTGAATTGTTCAAAATGTGTTCTCCCAGTAATAATTATCACAACAAAAACCCTTTTTAAAAGGGAAACGTGACGCAATTCCTGGTCCTCGTCTCTTCTTCCAAAACAACGGATATCAATTTTTGTGACGCTTACAGCTTCGGAACGCAAAAAGTTCTTTTGAAATATTTTCATTTTCGATTAAAGAAATGCGTCACAAATGCCGAACCCCCCAATGTTATAGTTTTTCTGTTCTTTCAGATTTGACACGACAAAAAATTAATTTTTGCGTGATTTGTGGAGTACTGGTAGCCAAATATTTGGCGTGCGAAATCTGAAATCACAGAAAAATTATTACGTCGGGAGGGTCCGGCATTTGTGACGCATTTCTTTAATCGAAAATGAAAATATTTCAAAAGAATTTTTTGCGTTCCGAAGCTGTAAGCGTTACTCATATCAGTTGTTTTGGACTTGTGTCACGTTTCCCTTTTAAAAATGATTTTTGTTGTGATACCAGTAGTTTTGGAAGAAAAGAA
>CM055403.1:57239008-57309056 GCA_029228625.1 Pseudolycoriella hygida | reverse complement strand
TTTTCGGCGAAAAAAAATTTCGACGAAAAAAAATTTTCCGGCGAAAATTTCTGACGAAAAAATTTTTCGTCGAAAAAAATTTGCCCCTAAATCCGTCTCGTACCACCGTCGGCCATTTTGTTGGTCACCCTGACACCCTTTGGCACCAAATGTCTATCTCCAACAAAAAAAAATTATTTTTCCCTCTAAGTCCGTCCCATACTATCGTCGGCCATTTTGTTGGTCACCCTGACACACTACACACCCAAACCATCAACTTTTCCTTTGAACAAACATCTACCTCCCCTCCATCCTAACACAGTCCAAAAATTTTTCTCATATTTGACCCATTCTTTGAATACACTCGCACACTCATACAAAACATTCTTTTCTATGGGCTTTATATGGCGCCTTCTAAGAGCCCTGGCGACCAAATGAGGCCGGTACCCCCCCCTTTTTTTTAAATCTGATATGGCGTAGAATGCCCACCCGAAGGTCCCTGCAAAATTTCAAGAAAAGTTATCGAGCCGTTTTCGAGCACGAGCCAAAAAAGTCGATTTTCATACAAATGGCTCTGGAACTAACTAACTAACTAACTAACTAACCCACTAACTAACCAACTAACCCGCTAACTAACCAACTAACCAACTTCCATTAACTTTGGCTTCTATGAAGTAACATATTTAGTATGGAAAAAGACAATTTTCTAAAGGTCATATCTTCGGATCCACTGGACCGATTTTAATGAGTTAAATGTCTGTTTCAATCATATTTTTACTTAGAATCCAAAAACCTAGGTCTCAGGGGGGTACGACGCAAGGGAAAAAAGTCAAAACTCAGCTGTTCCGAAGTCTACGAAAAAAAATTTTCTGAATTTTTTGTTCGTATGAGGACTTGCGTCATGGGCGCATCGCTACCGCGGGCGGGAAAATTTATTTAAATTCGAGGAGGAAGCTTGTATCCCGAGCCGAAGGCAAGGGATATAATCCTCCGAGAGGATAAATAAATTATCCTGCAGAAACGTAAGAGTTTTTATGCACCGAAGCAAGAAATCAACAAAACAAATTTTGATACAACACAGTAATGTATGACTTATCTCCCTAGATTTATAAATCATATTACATCACAGTAAATCACATTACATCACAGTAAATCATATTACATCACAGTAAATCATATTACATCATAGTAAATCATGTTAAAACATAGTAAATCAGAGCAAATTAATGAAAAATGTATTCATGCTAAAATAGCTGCATTCTTGGGTGAGTTTGTTAGAATATTTTTACTTTAACGTTCGCCTTACTGAAGCCGGATCTATCAATCAATACGATTTTCCGTCAGTGACATATGCACTTCAATCTGCTTCAATGAATAAATTTGCTAAGTACGTTAGGGCAGGCACATAGTCAAAGCAATAGTGGGACTTCATGCATACCAGCAATAATGGTACATTATGCACCGCTGTCCAGGATGCTCTATTTTGACGATTTGGAGGTTATTTCCCGACCCGATGACGTGGGAAATAATCCAAATCGTCAAAATAAACCATCCTGGACAGCGGTGCATATATAGTTTTATCTATCGAGAGCAATATATCGAGTTAAACAGTTTTGCCCTAGGGAATTAAGTACGAGATTATTGCTCTAGATAGATAAAATCTTTTACGCACTACGAAAATTTAGAGGTTTACTCGAGAAAAGCATTACAGACCCAACGAAATACTTTATGGGCTGCCCACTTTGTAACGTATTATTGTTAGTAAAGGTTTTCTCTCTACTGACCTAAAAGTTCTCACTCGAGATAGTTGTTGATGTTTGTAAAGAACAGTCAATTACGTTAGTAAAAACTAGCATCTTAAATTGTTCGTATAATGCCAAAATTAACAGGAAGCTTTAATATTATTTTAAAAACGTCATTCTTATAATTACACATGTGAATTGAATTGATTTTCATCCATCTAAATGGGATCATAAAAACCGGTGAATACAAATGGTTTATATTTTCATTAGCCGCTCGTATTTACCATTATCTACACTGCATGCATGAAGAAGCATTTCCATTTATAAAATTCTATTTTTATTACCTTAATCGTCTGCTGGACCCATGCACCATCAAAACATCCACTCAGTACATTTGCTCTTCGCTATTAATTTTTGTTAAAGCAGTGACTTAATTTGCACTCGTTGCAAGGCCAAAACAATACGGACAGTAAAGTACAAGAGTGATCGATTCAAATAAAACCGTTTGAAAGAAAATTTAATGCAATCTCAAGTTGTGAATTCGTTTTAGCATGAGCCATGAATGCTAATTTTATTTAAAAAAAAATAAAAGAAAACCACTAAAGCCGCAAAATAAATCATGCTCTCCGACTGGAATTTATTAAATTGTTTCAAAACAAACAAACCGAAAAACCATTTATAAAAAGTCATCATTCCTCATTGGGGGTAATCTTGATTTGTAAATCTGCCCAGTCATGGCGAATTTTCAAGTAAAGAAAATTGATTTGGATTTGACAATTTGATGTCATCTTTATATTATTTTGTGGTGTTGAGATAATGTTTATGCCACTCTTGAACGGAAGAAGGTATTTGCACGTTAACGGTTGAATTAATTTGGAAATTTTCGGTGGTGACAAATTGTCTTACCAACAAAATTCGACTTAATGGACGATTTATTGTGAGCATTTATATATTTTTCAACAATACAAAAGATTCTTGTCAGAGAATAAATCTGTTTCGCTGGATTTTCGTTCATTAATTAGGCCTAAACATTTTATTTGTCTATTAAAACACTTTACATTTTACAATTCGATTATTTTGCAAGCTAAACTCAATTACTGTCGTTGAAGTAAAATTACATCTAAATTTTACCATTCTTCCATTTAAAACAAAAGAATATACAAAAAAAATGTTGAATGACTTGCACAGAATAAATGATGCAGGGAAGTCTTCTTATAACCAATATGGAGCAACAGTCTAACTGCATATGCGATGAAACTTGCATTTTTGCTAAATAGAACAATAGAACAATATATTCCACAGTTCGTTAAATCGAAACAGGAACATTAAGTGAAAAATGTCGGTATCAACTATTCATTGTCATTGCACGTAAGAAATTATTGTACTAAGAAGACTCTTACGGTAGTAGATTTAGGGAACAAAAAATTTACTTAAGAATGTAGGGCAACATGTATTTCGCACTTATCTGTGGAAGTGGTGCCAATTCGATATACCTGGCCCCTTTCAGAAGAAACTGGACACCTTATACGATGCTCTCAATCATTCAATGAAAGTGTGAACGTGACAAACATACCCAGATAACCCCACGAAATGTACATAAAGTGCCATCGAAATATGTGCTGATCACATTTAATGTTACATCTTTTCTTTGGAATGAGAAATGCATTTAATGTACATCAAATGTACATTAAATGTGAACCAATTTATAGTAGATTAATGTTGTGAAGGGAAAAATTAAGATTTACTTCATATGTATATATTGTATACAACAAGTGAGCGTAGCGAACGCGTGTTTTTACAATATATACATAAGAAGTGAATCGAAATTTTTTCCTTCACAACATTACGCTATTTTATTTTTCATGTTTGACTAATTCACACATTCAAACGTTTCTGTATATAAACTCGAAGTCATGTCTAACTGAAAGCATCAACAGCTTGCGTGGCTCAGTTAGCTAACATTCGGTGCTGAGAAAATTTTTTCCCAAAATTTTTGGTTCAAATTCAAATGACCGCAGTTTTTTTTTATTAAAATGAAATGTTTTTCTTTTTTATTTATACCAACAAACATCATTCTTTCATATAAAAACCTGCATAAAAAATTGAAAGACTCCTGTAAAGAAATTAGATTTTCAATCAAATCAATATTTGTCTTGCGGTGAGACTTTACAAACGATTTTTACACATTGATCACACCACGTTTTCATAGCCTTATTGCTCGGCAGTTATTCGTCCGATTGAGAAAATAATTACTTTACAGATGTCCTGAGATGAGACACCACACACTGGCATTTTGTTTTATCAAAATCCGTTCAGACAAAAATTGATTATTTTTATTATGTTCGAAAAAAAATCAATGACATGACATATACACACTTACACGTTATGAGTCGTACACGTTATGTGCTTGAAGTAAGCCATACGAATTTACTTCATCGCTTACAACTAACAATTCGATTTCTAATTGTCGTATATCAGGCGACACCGTGGAGTAGTGGTTAGCACATTCGACTCAGGCGCGGATGTCCCGGGTTCAAATCGCAGTGCGGACATCGTTTTTTTTTTCTTTATAAAATGAGGACTAATAAAATTTACCCTAGAACTATAATTAAATTAATGCTCTAGACACGGCTACAAATACAAGTAACGTATGACTTAAAGTTTATATACAGAAACGTTTAATGTACGAATTAGACAAACATGGAAAATAAATGTACATTATGTGCATCTAATGCACATTTAAAATACCTTGAATACACATTTCATGTACGTTTAATGTACATTGTAGTTGCACATTTGATGTTATACAAGAAAAGTTAGGAAAATTTAATTTTGTTTTCCGACTTTTCCATTTCAGTTTTTCTTATTCTGATGATCGCTACGTCCTCCATCTACATTTTTTATGTTATGTGTGTGTGAAGAATAGGAATAGTGTGCACCTTATCACGCACATAAAATGTGCGACAAATGTACTTGTGATATAGTGCAATAATTTTATTGAGATCGAAGAATGTACTACATCACAAGCACATTTTTGGTACAATAAATGTGATAGGAATAGTGTACACTTTATTACGCATATAAAATGTACGAAAAATGTACTTGTGATCTAATGCAATAATTTCGTGTTTTAATAGCACAAAAAATGTGCTTTTTATTTACATCGAAAAATGTACTACATTACAAGCGCATTTTTGGTACATTAAATGTGATAGAAATAGTGTACACCTTATCAAGCACATAAAATGTGCGAAAAATGTACTTCTGATCTAGTGCAATAATTTTGAGCTTTAATGGCACACAAAATGTGCTTTTTATTTACATCGAAATATGTACCACTTTACAGGCACATTTTTTGTACATTTTATGTACATATTCTCAACGACGTTGGATGTTGCACATTTAATGTACCTTCAGTGAGCAACCACATTAAAAAGTGTGGTTTGTGTGATCTGGGTATTAGCGTATAGCAATGCGAAAGTGACAGATGCGAAACAGCTGAAAGTGATGAAACGTGTGAATGTGTGGTTGCAACTTTTTCATTGTAGGTATCGCCGAATTTCATTCATAAATCGAAAGTTCGAAATATTTCGCATCTGTTACTTTCTCATTGCTATGTGTAAGCACAGTTATAGTGAGAAGCGAGTGCTTGGTGCAACTTTAAATTTTTGTTTAACAATTTTTGAATCATGTCGTGTGGAGAAAAGATGTTCAAATATTCTTCACATGTGTGCGGACTTGAAATCTAACATTTCTTGACCCATTCTACGTGGACGCGGGAATGGAGGTCGAGGGAAAAATTCTTTAATCAATTGGGAGTTACGTCTATTGCACAAGCTTTGCATGGCTTATGTGTTAGTACCACCGAACTCAACATAAGAGGTCTGATTCCTAAAAAAATTTTAACTGAGCTAAAATTATTCGTTCCCACGCCCTCCGTTCTCGCGTCCACGTGGGTCTTCGATGTTCATGAACCATTGTTTTTTGCATGCGATGCGTAATTTGTCACTCCTCGGGCAAAAACTAGAACATTCCTTTATCTTTTGATTGCTGATCTTGGCTTCGCCTCCAATGCTAGTTACCAGCATTTCCGACGTATTTACAATGTGCTGCTATGCATAAAAGACGTAACGGTGATTGCTGTTGATGTATTTGTGCTGTACTGGTGATGTACTTGTGAGACATTCCTAAAGTACTGTTGATGTATTGTTAACGTACTGGTGATTTATTAGCGATGTGCCGTTGAAGTCGTCACAAAACATCAGAGTTGCATCAGTGAAGGTGGATGTTATGCATTGGAAAGCTCGTAGAGTGAGAGAAACTAGTAGGCAGAATTTATAAGAGGTACAATTTAAAATAAAGAAAAGCGTTTATCACAAGTTTTTCAATTACCTAAAGTTTGAAAGTCTGAAACTCTACCTGAAACTTTTATTTTCGGTCTCATCAAAGGTTTTCTACTAAAAATCTTTACTCCACTACGTTTCAAGTCTCAAAAACAAAAATGTACCTAAGAATTACCTAAACAATAGAAAATAAATGTCCTCATTAAATCAGCCATTCATAAGAAATCAGCCATTTCCAAACTGATAAATGAGCAAATTTTTTTTCTACACATCTCAGAATGATTTCTATTCTTCAGTGTGTCACAGTTTGCTCAAAACTTCGTCAAAGAAAATAAGTTTTTCCCATTCATAGTGGAAATGGCATCTTTCGGAACCACATCAAATATAAAATCTTCTATTGTTGCAGTTTTTATTCACTTTACCGCCATTAAGTACACTACATGACTTCATTCAATTATTACAGATAATTTTTTTCAGCACAAATGTGGTATCAGACTTTGACTACCCCCATCGTAGTTCTTTATCTGATGAGGGTAGAAGGTAAAAAAAGAACAAAAAAGGGAACAAGACTAGAGAAATAGTAAAAAAGGACGTGTTTCTATAGATGAATGGTGCAGAATGCTTTGCACAAATAGCTTAAACTCTTTTATGTAATAAATGCCACCGTGACTTTTCCTTCCTTGCAATTTTACGCTAAAGCTTTGCAATTCTCTGCATGAAGCAGAATTGGTATATAGAACGTTATACCAACCACTTAAAGTGGAAACCAATACGAAAAGAATTAGCCTTTCGTCTACAGTTCTAAAAAAAATTCAATTGAATTGAATTTAAATAAAATTCAAATAAAATATTTTCCATGACGAAATAAAATCGCTTTTCTCACTACTTGCTTGTTAATCTATACAACATTTATTTGTATATACGAGTCAATGGCAGATTGTTAGTCAATAAATAAATTCCATCATGAATGGGATAGCCACTTTCAATGTCCTTACAAAACGAGTACGTACAATATTTATACAATACACCCATTCAGTACATTAAGTTGCTGAGCTTTATTATGTGGAAACAATCTAAGCTTTATATAGACATTTCTCAATCCACCAAAAATGCTTTTAGGGGTAATTCATAAATTACGTAGGACATTTTTCTAGCGAATAAGGTTCGGGTTTCATAACAAAAAGAACTATTGGGAGCTAGTTACACTTCAGTCGGGCTGGTTGTTTCTACCTTTTACAATTTCATATCACTTTCTCCTCAGTATGTGCTAGTGAAATATTTTGAACCTTTTGATGAGTGTGGCAGATAGGGTTTTACAAGATGTAACGGTATTTCCCGCTCTTTATTGATCTCACACATGAATTAGTTATATATGGAACTGGTTGTGAAATGGAGTTGTTTTTGTCACTAGATGTGAAGTTATCAAACGAGCGAAGCGTGTGACAAAAACAACCAATTTCGCAACGTGTTTCATACAAGACTTTATGCAACAACTTGTGAAACGTGAACTTTTTATCACCCAAATTAGTGATAAAAAGTTACTTTTTAGTCTTGGCGATTATAATACGACACTTTTCGACACGCATTTCCTTGACGAAAGGTTCTACTTTTTGTCAAGCATTTCCGTGTCGAAAAGTTCTACTTTTCGTCAAGCATTTCCGTGACGAAAAGTTCTACTTTTCGTCAAGCATTTCCGTGTCGAAAAGTTCTACTTTTCGTCACGCAAAAAAAAGCGGCCAAAAAAGCATCAAATATTTATTTTTGTGTTTTGTCTATTTTGATCGCCAAGACTAAAAATAGTCGTTTGTCGCTTGTGATAAAAGCGGAACTTTTGAGTACACGTCGTAAGCTGCCTTACTCGGCTTCACCTCGTTTCGATATGCTTACTCAGTTCCACTTTTTATCACTTGTGACAAAATATACTATTTTATCGCCTGAATGAGTCAAAAAAGGTCCTTTTTATCACTAGTGATGAAAAGTAAAACCAGTTATGTAACGTCACCGAAACGGTGCATGAAAAAGTTCACTTTTCACAACGTCGTTGCATAATAGTTATTTATGCAACTAGTTGCGAAATGGAGTTGTTTTTGTCACTAGATGTGAAGTTATCAAACGAGCGAAGCGAGTTGGATAACCACATCGTGTGACAAAAACAACCAATTTCGGAACGTGTTTCATACAAGACTTTATGAAACAACTTGTGAAACGTGAACTTTTGAATGAACTTTGAATGAACACCCAAATGGGTGATAAAAAGTTACTTTTTATCACTAGTGACAAAATGTAACTTTTTATCACTAGTGACAAAATGTAACTTTTTATCACCCAAATGAGTGATAAAAAGTAAAACCAGTTATAAAACGACCTCTCTAACGTCACCGAAATGATGCACGAAAAAGTTCACTTTTCACAACGGCGTTGCATAAATGTCATTTCTTAAGTTATATAGTCATCTCAAGACTTGTGAATTATGAATTCGCTTATGTTGCTATACGATGGTCTTGTGGTCCTTTTCCAAAGTTTGCATGTAGAAATTTCTGATGGTTTTTTATTGTACGTGCGTTGTAGGTTACCACCATTGCTGACGACAGGATACTTTTTTCACTAGTGACAGTAGTAGTAGTACGATATCGCATATTTACTTTTACCCCAGCAGTTTGGGCATCTTTAACTATCTTCTAGCATGAATCCTTAGTGCTCATTTCGCAAATTTCTCATCATTTTCGGTTATTTGTGTCAAGAATCACCACCATATGCCACTGGCTTTGTGTCACACATAAGTCGCTCTCCTCAGTACGTTATGTAATTTTTGAATGACCGCCTAAGTGTTGTATTTTTCTCATGACTAGCTATCATCTCGTACATACATCAATATTGGAAGGCCCTTATGGGGGTAAATTTTCATTTCATTTTCCATTGCAAGAAATTGATAAGTTTCCCATTTCTTCTTGTCTTCGATTCGAACAAATAAGTAAACATTGCCTTGTTTTGTTTGTTGTTCAACGTAAACGAATTGGAAACATCTCTTGAGAATTCGTTAAATCAAAAGGCAGTATGAGAGTAGAGCATAAGTAAAATTTAAGATATCTAATAAATTTATTTGTGTATAACATAAATACCACCACTTGAAACTGATATATGGTATTCTTATGTCAGATTAACATTAAATGCTTACCCCTACAAAAAAATGGGTTATGTAATGTAGTCATAAATATTAATATCTTTTTTTCTGTTTCTTTTCAGGTAAGTTGATATATACATAGGCAGGCAACAAAATTGTCGTTACTTCGGATAAAAATAACATGAAAATCGTATTACGTAGGCGAAGTGTAAGTAAGCTTTCATAAAAAATGATGTTGATATGTTGCTAATCGAGATTAACTTGAAGGAATTCGTTGCGTTTTCGATACTTTTACTTTCCAACCATGACCTTGATTGTCCAGCTTTAAAGATGATGGTCCATAATATTTTCAACATATATTTCTATGATAGATGTTTCCATAACTTGAACAGGAACCACGAAATTTCCGCACGAATTAAAATTCTTTCGATATAAAAGTTATCCTACATGATGCAGATCTATACTGGATACAGTGATGCAACTATAACTTCTTACAATCCAATGTTTTATGTTCTTTTATAACTATAAGAATTTCAAAGATCCATAGAAATTACCCAAGGTAATGTCAAAGGCCCTACCGATGTACGTCTCAGACCATTCAAATCTAGAAATGGTTGTATCATAGGATTCGGCCATTTTTCCTTAAGACCCTAAAACATATGTTCTCTTAAATTTTATTCTTTACAACTTTTCCTTTGGAAGGAACGTTCTTACTCTCGTAGTTCTAGAGATATGTGTAATCCCTCCCAATTCTAGAAGTGGTCGTATCCCATGATATTGCCATTTTTGCCTAAAACACGGAAACACGTGTTCTCTAAAATTTTATTCTCTACAACTTTGCCTTTGGAAGCAACTTTCTTACCCTCATAGTTCTAGAGATATTGGTCATTCCTCCTAATTCTAAAAGTGGTCATATCTCAGGATTGGTGCATTTTTACCCAAAGCCCTCTCTAAAATTTTATTCCCTACAACTTTGCCTTTGGAAGCAACTTTCTACCTCTCATAGTTTAAGATATATGGGCCATCCCTCCAAATTCTGGAAGTTGTCATATCCCAGGATTGGGCCATTTTTTCCTAAAGCCCAGAAACATCTGTAATCTAAGATTTTATTCTTTACAACTTTGCCTTTGAAAGTAACTTTCTACCTCTCAAAGTTTTAGAGATATGGGCCATTCCTCCAAATTCTAAAAGTGGTCATATCCCAGGATTAAGCCATTTTTTCCTAAAGCCCTGAGACACGTTCTCTCTAAAATTTTATTCTCTACAACTTTGCCTTTGGAAGCAACATTCTTACCCTCATAGTTCTAGAGATATTGGTCATCCCTCTTAATTCTAGTTGTGGTTATATCTCATGATTGGGGCATTTTTACCCAAAGCCCTGAGACATGTTTTCTCTAAAATTTTATTATCTACAACTTTGCCTTTGGAAGCAATTTTCTTCCTCTCATAGTTCAAGAGATATGAGCCATCCCTCCTAATTCTAGAAGTGGTCATATCCCCGGATTGGGCCATTTTTTCACAAAACCCTGAAACACTTGTAATCTAAAATTCATTTCTCTACAACTTTGCAACTTTTTAACTGTCATAGTCCTAGAGATATGTGTCATCCCGCCCAATTTTAGAAGAAAACATATTCCAGGATTGGGCCTTTTTTCCATAAAACCCTCACACATATGTTCCCTAAAATTGTATTCTCTACAACTTTGCCTTTGACAGTAAATCTGCATATTGCATAGTTGAGCAAATATAGACGAAAAACCATCTGCTTTCGTAAAAAACTCAATTTCGTCCATTTCATTAGTTCCAGTGCCCAGACCCCTAGCCCGATTTCTACAAAAAAAATTTTCCCAGTTTTGTGAGATCAAATTATTTCATTTGCGAAGAAGTTTCACCGACCCTCGAAAATCCACGTTTTCGGACACTTTTATGACCATATCTTCGGAATACTTGATCGATTTTGCTCACGTGGCAAGAGCTACGTCTGCATTACAATTGTGCCGCTATGGACCTTGTAAGGAATTTTAACCGCATGGAAAGATAAACCTAAAGGCAAGTTAAAAATTGTCTCTCGATAAACAAGTATCACACGAGATACTTTCTTTCTCAGAATAAAAAGAATATTGAAAGACTGACGGACATACTACATGGGGTGAAAAGTCCGCGGCCTCACATAGAGATGGCGTCATTACTTCAGAATTTTTGTTAACATTCAGTAGTACCACCCTTTACTTGTCTACAGCCAAAATTTCCTGACATTTGGTGTCATAGTTTTCGAATTACTGTCAATAGAGTGACGCAGGTTTTTGTTGTTCGTAAAAAAATGGAAAATAATGAATTCCGTGTGTTGATTAAACATTGTTTCTTAATGGGAAAAAATACGGTGCAAAGCAAAGAATGGCTGGATAAGTGTTATGGCACATCTTGTCCGTCGTATACAACGGTCAAGAAGTGGCATGCTGAATTTAAACGAGGTAATACAAGCACCGATGATGCCCCACGTTCAGGACGTCCAAGTGAAGCAGTTACTGAAGAAAACATCAAAAGAATCCATCGTATTGTTTTGGCTGATCGGAAAGTTAAAGTTAGTGAAATAGCTGACATCCTCAAAATATCAACGGAACGGGTGCGACACATTTTACACGAGTATTTGGACATGAAAAAGCTTTCTGCGCGATGGGTGCCGCGTTTTCTAACAATTGATCAAAAGCAGCACCGTCTTGACGATTCAGAGCGTAATTTAGCTTTGTTCGAGCGTAATCCAACGGAGTTTGTGCGTAGATTTGTCACGATTGATGAAACGTGGATTCATTACTATACACCAGAGTCCAATAGACAGTCTGCAGAGTGGTTAGAATTTGGTCAAAGCCGACCGAAGCGCCCAAAGGCACAGCGTTCTGCAGGCAAGGTTATGGCCACGATTTTTTGGGATGCGCATGGCATAATATTTATCGACTATTTGGAGAAAGGAAAAACAATAACTGGCGAGTACTATGTCACATTATGGGAACAGCTCGACAACGAGATCAAGAGAAAACGACCGCATATGCAGAAGAAAAAGGTCCTGTTTCATCATGACAATGCACCAGCGCATTCATCCATAAAAGCAACTGTGAAACTGGACTCTTTGGGCTATGAATTACTCCACCACCCACCGTACTCTCCAGATCTGGCCCCCAGCGACTACTATTTGTTCCCAAACTTAAAAAGATGGCTACAGGGAAAAAGATTTTACTCTAATGATGAGGTGATATCCGAAACAGAGGCCTATTTTGCAGGGTTGGAGAAATCCTATTATACCAAAGGTATGCAAATGTTGCAGGACCGTTGGACTAAGTGCATTTCCCTTCAGGGAGACTACGTTGAAGAATAAAATTAATTTCATATGTAAAAGTTAGTTCTTTCATTGCAAGGCCGCGGACTTTTCACCCCATGTAGTACTTACTGGATACTGTGCATTAAACAAACACCTGTTGATTATGAGCTTCGTTGACAACCCATATTGTGACAAATGTGGTGAACTAGATTCAGCAGAACACTAATTCTGCCACTATCCAGCTCTAATAAAAGCCAACTTCAAATGTGTGGGTGCTTACAAACTTCGGTGCAGCACCATCCCGAATATCGATCATAAACACATCATAAACTTTCTTAACTGTAGCACAGTTGCAAACAGATCGTAGCCTGGAGTCTAGTCCAATCTATATCATCAGCCTCAAAGAATAAAACTTGCCAGTTTCTTCTCCGAAGTCGCAGGAGCAATCAGGGTCTTAGTATTTTTCCGGTAACTCATTAGGCATGCCCGAAAAAAATGAATTGTCACAGATTGATCTCTTCACCTGACATAAAAATTCTAGGAGTCCAAAACCCCCAAAAATATTTTTTTTTAATTTTTTTGAGTCAAAATTGGCCGATAAATAATAATAATAATCTGCCTTACAACCCATGAAGGGTTAGAGGCTAGATCATTATTTACTAGTTTCGCTGTTTGTGGTTCTATTTTTTGAGATCCTTTCATTACCGGAAAGTTTTACTGTGCCAGTGGTAAGCTGTGCGACAAACCCAGTGCCATCTATGAGATGTAACGAGGAGTGAAACTAGTAGGAGTAGAATACCGGTTCTCCCAACAATGCCTTTTCCGGTAAGCCGTACGATGGCACTACACTCAACTTCACTTGACTTGAACGATTCAATCAGCTTTGTTTTGTTTACAAATCTAACAATCGGTACAAATCCGTCTGCGGTTGAGCTTCGAACCAACGCACTGGCAACTCAATCTCATAGTAGCAAGCAGACGTGTTAACCACTACGCTATCGAGTTGGCCGATATAAAATTCAAAAATGTGATTTTTTCGCCATTTTTAAAATTTGAATCGCTCGTAGCGCCATCATATCACCTGTCATAAATATATTCTTCATAGGAAGCTTATCTGACAACCTCTCAAACGGCACCTCTCACGATAAATTCGATCAACAAATAAATTTTATAGAACGATTTTTGTGGACGCATGTCCTAATGGGTTTCCTTAGGATTTTCTTTTTGGAAAATCCGTAAAATTAATTTCCCCAAGGAAATTCATTGAGACGTGCATCCACAAAAATCGTTCTATAAAATTCATTTGTTTAACGAATTTGTCGGGAGAGGTGCCGTTTGAAAGACAATAAATTAAGCTTCCTATGAAAAATATATTTGGTGATATGATGGCGCCACGGGCGCTTCAAATTTGAAAAATGGCGGAAAAATCACATTTTTGAATTTTATATCGGCCAATTTTCACTCAAAAAAATTTAAAAAAATATTTTTGGGGGTTTCGGACTCCTAGAACTTTTATGTCGGGTGAAGAGATCAATCTGTGACATTTCTTTTTTTTTTTGACATGCCTATAACTCATTCTATTTCGTTCTTGTGTTTTATTTGTACATCCAAATTAAGAGACTGAATCAGACTTGAATCAGAGTGAAAAGTTTAATCTGAAGAACAAAATACATCGAAAATCTACGCTGCTCTGAAAAGTTGTAATTGTAATTACTATTGGCCAGATTGTGTTACACGGCTTACTCAGTATTTCACTGGGTACTGTAGTACAATTTACTGACCTATGGCATTTTCCTTGCCATTAACTGAAAAAATTACGTTTGCCAAACGTGAGTGAAATTCTAAACCAAGTGAACAATAGCTCAATGAATAGTAAAGCTCGAATTTGCTTGTGAAAAATGTATAATTCAAAAAGAAAAAGTTTTACCGAAAATTACAGTGTGATGCAAACATTGTACAAATGAGGTTTATTTGAAATTCGAAACATTCATAAAAAAGATGCATGAAACATGAATTGTTTGGAAAGCATTATTCGAAAATAGCCAAAATCAAAACACGTGTCTTTTCGATTTTGTATTTTTCTTTCCAAAGAAAATTGTTTCCAATTTTTCTTCATGTATTTAGGCATGTTCAACATATTTTTTTCCATCGTTTTTCTCAATCTTTTTATGTAATGGATGTACAAACCAATTTCTAATACATTTTCGTGTTAAATATTTCACTTTTCCATTTCTATTTTGGTGTATAAATTTATTTTCCTGGTATTTTCCTATTCGTTCAGTTGGGATTGAGCTTTCTGATAGAATTATCATTATTTATATTCCACATTAAAGAAAACTGAAAGAAAATTGATTTTTCCTTATTCCTATTTATATCAAGATTTGTAGAACATTTTCATACCTGTAATGTGTTCGAAATCGTACCTTATTTTAACATTTTCAGTACTTTCATATCAACCATTAACTTTCTTATTATGTAAGTGCTTCAAAAGGTTAAAGGTAGTGACATTGGCTGCCTAAAATTTCTTCATTTCCTTCTATCAATGCGGCACAGGAAGGGGCCTTTCATAAAGTATGTCATGCTCAGAGAGGGGATGGGGGTTTCAGGACTAGCGTGACAGAGTACGAAGGCGGGAGGGGAATCTGATCCCGTATTACGTAACGCCAAATTTTTGAAAACTCAAGTACGCAGCCTGGTGCTGCAAACCTTTTTTTTGCCAAAATGTTGGCATCAGTAAATTTTGTATGTCATATAAGTTTCAATTTGGCACCAGGCTGCTGCTGCCACCTACACCCATAAAACAAAAGTTTAAGTACGCAGCCTAGTGCCGACTTGAAATTTATACGACGTATAGTGTTCATTATTGCCGTTACGATAACATTGAACGATTTTCGGCACTATTTTCGGCTGCCTTCTAAATTGTCAATCAAAATTATCAAGTACGCAGCCTGGTGCCAAGTTCAAAACTAGTGCATAGTTGTGTTCTTATTACACCATCCAGACCTTTCTTCTAGCGAAAGATTTGTTAAAAAAAACTAAGCAATCGCAAAAAAGTAGCTCAACTGCTAGATTAATAAAAGATGAGTGTAAACGGCCATTTAGTTACTTTTTTGAAAATGACACATTTTTATCAAAAAACTATAGCTAGAAAAACATCGAAAAACAGAAAGTGCTCTTAATGGGTGGCCAAGCTTCATTGCTGGTGTGTGCAACATTGCAACGAAGGACGAGCGTTTCACCAGTCCAACTTGGCATTATTGTCAATGTCGAAAAGTTTTCATTTCAACGTATTTCTTTAGTGCGCCAAATACAATTTGGAAAGAAAACCTAGGCTAAAGAGACATTATAGGAAGTAACTCTGCCGTAATTTGCATAAGAAACTTAGTGAAGTCATTTTGAGAGAGAAAATATATGAAACTCTCTCTTAAAATGTCATCACCAAGTGTCTTATACAAATTACGGCAGAACTGTTCACCTGTAACTGATGACTTTTTGTGATTTTCCTCTGTTTTTGAATAATGTTCTGGGATCTGGGAGAGTAGTCGAAACTCATATGGTACAGGTATGAGAAGAGGTGAGGAGTAAGACGTAAACTCTTGCATTATATACTTTATGAACGGTCCCTTACAGTTAAAGTGGAACATGTTTAAGTATGTGAAAAATTTGCCACTCGTCGAATCGATTTCCAAAAGGAAAATAAATGAACTCTTTCTTCGCATTTCCATCAAAACGAGTTTTTTTCTGAAAGACTTCCGTTTCGACGTCAATGAGTTTTCAATTTTACATAAACGCAGCCAATGAAACTCACAATTTAATGGTGCCGTTTGAACACAACAAACTCCTAGGTTATTTATTAGTTTCGTCAGGAATTGATTTCAGGTGTGTTTATTTAGTCACACTATATTATCGCTTAGCTTTTCCTGTTAAGCGCATATCTAATTGACTTTTCGTATCTCGGTTCTATGTTAGCGAAAATAAAATTAAATTGTTGATTTTCGCTGTCAAGCTTTTGTCTCTTAAAAAGTTTAACTTCATTGTTACCACTTCAAGTGTCAAGTCGTTTATCAAAAAGCGTCAAACGCCAATCATAATAACATGCCGAACGAATAAATCAAAGTAGAAGGAAGAAAAACATGAAAATTAGATTTTACGTTCTATACGTCGATTTGTATTAAAGTTTTTTGAAGATAAGTTCAGAATAAGATTGATTAAGATTGTCAATAGAGTGTGTAACAGAAGATTGAAGGATCAGCCCAAGTTCAATGTTGTATTAACATCGCTTATCATTAAAGGTATTACCAGAAGCGAAAACTTTAGAAAGGTAATGTGATATAGGCATCCAGAGTTGCAAGTGGCTATTTCGCAACTCATTTTGTGTTATGTGGTAATATTCTTTTAATATCAAAAATAGGCTTGCAACATTAGAATTGAACTATGCAAAAATTAGGACAGAAGCGATTAGTGTGTGTCATTCGGTAGGCCTTACGGTCTAACACAATCTCTCAAAAGCCCAAGCGATTCCACTTTTTGAGAAAATGACCGAAAATTTCGAGGTTAAGTGTAAGGGTTTTTCCGTGATCAAAGAAAATTTTGATTTTCCAAATTTTTCTCGCAGCAAATATTTTTCCTAAAATGTAAAAAGAATAACCTTTCAAATAAGCTATTACACTGATAAAAAAGCGTACGTGCTGGACGTTAACGTACGTGCTGGACGTTAACGTACGTGCTGGACGTTAACGTACGTGCTGGACGTTAACGTACGTGTTGGACGTTAACGTACGTGCTGGACGTTAACGTACGTGCTGGACGTTAACGTACGTGCTGGACGTTAACGTACGTGCTGGACGTTAACGTACGTGCTGGACGTTAACGTACGTGCTGGACGTTAACGTACGTGCTGGACATTAACGTACGTGCTGGACGTTAACGTACGTGCTGGACGTTTACGTTCTTGCTGGACGTTAACGTACGTGCTGGACGTCCGGCATGTATGTTAACGATACCATCACCTCACCATGATGTGTGATAAAACTATTTTTCTTTCATTGCGTTCAAGATTACTCAGTAAATATTGCAAAATTGAATTCTCTGTACCAGAGCCTATTTTTGGGATATTTTTGGGATATTTTGGGGAAATTTCTGGAATTTCAGGAAATTTCTGGAATTTCAGGAAATTTCAGGAAATTTTCGGGAATTTCAAGAAAACACCAGAAAATTTTTGGAAAAGTGAAACGAGTCAATAACTTTTGTTACAAGAAAACATCATTTAGATAAGCAAGTAAAGCTATTGCTTTGAAGTATTTTTTATGATGAAATAGTTACAAATTTCTAAGCAAAAGACGTATTACAAACTAGACGTCTTCATCGCCGTTATTTTAACGGAACGCAGGTAAAATATTTGTTTAAGCATGTTTTAGTAAGTAAATGCGTACTTCGATGGTCTTTTCCGACAGTCATATCAACAAAGACTTTTTTTTTTAATTTTGGAAATTTCGGGAAATTTTAGGAAATATCGGGAAATTTTAGAAAATTTCGGGAAATTTTAGGAAATTTCGGGAAATTCGGAAAATCGGTTTCCCAAAAATAGGCTCTGCTGTGTACTTTATCACACTCAGAATTCAAAAGAAAAAAAAATTTCAACGATTTTTTTCCCACTTTTTTATTTTGATTTTTTCTAACTCAAGCGGTCACCCATCCAAGTTCGAACCGCCACCTCTGATACTTAACTTCAACGCATGACACTCTGCGACGTTACCAATCCTGCTATCGGGCATATACCTATTTCTGAAGCGTTGTTACTATACATTGTTAATGTTAATGTAAATGTTAGTATGCATGCCACATGTATACAAACGTCCCATATGTTAGCAGTAACAATACATGCGGGACGTATGGTGAAATTGAAAATTTTAAACATGTGGTAAGTTAACTTCTGTCTTTTAATATACACTAACATATAAGCCGGTAACTATACACATACCGTGTGGTTAACTTACATGACCGAAGTATAGTAAAATTTCCAGAATCGCCCGAAATAGTTTTTTTGATGTAAGTCGATGAAGAAGTGAGCGAAAATATTGGCTTTTGGTAGGATTGCAGTAGCAAGTGAGACATTCGTTTTGAATACCTTAAACCTTCGCTTCCCCGGCTTTGACGGGAGTAATCCGCCAAAAATGGGTCAAACTTTGAGGGGCTTTACCTCAGTGCAGCAACCCTGTTCTGAAAAACTGATGCAATGGGATGATAGAGGACCATTTCTTCTACCATTCCCTGCAAAGACTTCCTTAGATATATTTTTTTGCAGGAAGAGAGAAGTAGGGCCCCAGACACACTTTAATTTCGCATCAACTTTGCATTGAAAGGAACAAATAACCTTTCTGTTTTCTTCAATTCCATAGATAGTAATCAATAAATAATCAATAAGTTAATGTTGTTATGTGAGAAAGGGAGTAAATTAGAGTATTTTAGGAAAAATCTCTAGCACTTTTCAATTTCCGACAGTTTTTTCAACGGATTTGGGGTACTAGCGACCTGAATGAGGTCTAACCGTGTTGGTTCCTATATTTTGAGATCTCAGGAGATATATCTCTAAGACTTTTCAATTTCCTTAATTTCCGGAGTGAAGCCGAGGCCCGCTGACTAAGCACGGCGAGCCTGCCACTCCAACTTTTTCAGGTTTTTCTTGTCTGCTACTTCGAATTTGCCTGTTACTGCAAGCACTTCAAAAGATACATAAAATAAATTTCTAGACCAACGCGTAATCTTTTTTCAGGATATTACTTTCCAATTTTAAGATCATAAAAATCTTTTTTCGGGTCAGCACCAGACTGCCTTCTTTAATCCTAGGTACAGGGTTCAATTACGCAGCCAAGTGTCAAATTATACTATTGACTGTTTAAGCGGACATTTTTAGGCACTGTAAAATCTGTAAACAAAAGCAAAAAATGCGTTTGGAAATATTTTTGTATGAATATTTTTAATTTTCATTTAAGTGTCGTAAGCATAATCTCATAATAATAGGATAATGCCTACAAACTGAGTATACGTCTCGAGAATCTGGACGACGACGTTATTATTATGATAAGGCACTTACTACGTCTTTCGATCGACAACAAGGTCGGTTCAAAGCATTAAACCGTGCAGATGTTTTGACGATGGATTTATTATTAAAATTTCTTTATGTTTAAACACATCCAAAGTTTTAACGCTAAATATTTATTTACTTAAAAAATAAAATGAGACTTTCATGTGCTCAATCTGGTTTTTTCTTTTTTTGAGAATAATAGACCCCCAAAAGCTCCGGTAATAGATCGTTTTCCGAAAATTCTCTTGCTTTTGCAATAGCTTCCAGACCAAAGAACCTCATCTCTGGACACACGTATGCTAATCATGACTGATAGTTGCCAAACTACAAAGTCACGAATGTTTAACCAAAAATTATAAACAAAATTGGAAAATATTAACAATCCATCCAGCCACAATCTTTTTGCATGCAATTGTGTTTATCCAGCCGCTTTCGTGCGTTTGTTATTACAAGTAACTTAAATTTGAAATTTGACAAAAAAGAATAAAATAGCGGGCAGCGTTTTTAGAATAATTGTTTTTGTACTTCTTTGAATTTGACAATTTTTTTAACAAAAGTTACTCTCAAAAAACATCGTTTTTATCGGTTGTGTTCTTAAGGATGCTTAGTGATCCAAGAAATTTTTTTTCTAATTTTATAGTCTGTCCCAATCTTGGTGGATATAACGTGCAACACAAAATGCGGTGCTATTCAATTCGAGGATTACCATGCTTCGTCGTATCTGAATACTTTGTATTTTCAAATTCCACAGCAAATTATTTTTATATGCAAATCACGTCGTTAATTTGTCAAAATTATTTTCATTTAACTAATTAAATAAAAAAGAATGAATTTAGCGTATTGCACTCGACCCAACAAAAAGCGAAAATTTTAACTGATAATTTAGCTACCAATAAAAATGCTTTGTTTCGTTTCATTTTTTGTTCTTTTCCACAAAAAAAAATAAATTTCATTTTTACACTGTTGTAAACACATTATTAACGCTGAAAATGAAAGAAAAACTAGTCATGGTAAAACAGGATCTAATGTTTCAACCGCACAGACATAATATTGCATAAAATTTTCATGAAAAAGTTTATATTTAATTTTTTTTGTTTTTTTTTTACGTTTTCCTTGTTTTCTAACTATATACAGCATTGAATGCACAATGCACGATTCCTCATTTATTAAATTAATCATTTGGTACCAAAAGAAAGTTGATGGTGCTGGTGAAACGAGGACTTTAATTATGGTTTTAACATCATTGAGTGTTGAAGTGGAAAAAGAAAACAATGTTTATTGTCACGACGAAATTTCCTTTCTAAGAAATGAATGTGTTTTTACAAACATTTGGTAGCTGATGCTTGATAGCGGATTTTTGTCTTAGAATCAACACAATTCTGACTCCAAGAGCTCAAAATCCATCTAAGGGCACAACACCGACACGAAACGATAAAGTTTCGTTGCTAACCTTGAATTTTTTTAGTTCTCATTTTGGTTGACGTCTTGTCACCACTTATTCCATTCGCTTGCATTAAATGCTACCATGCTGTAAAAAATGACTAACATGCTATATATACATACCATCGTATTGTATAAAACAGCGCCTGTAATTGTGAAAATTTTTAGCGAAAATTCGTGAAAATTCATGAAAACCGCAAAAATTCATAAAAATTCGCGAAAATTCATAAAATCATAATTCATGAAAATCGCGAAAATTCATGAAAATCGTGAAAATTCATGAAAATCACGAAAATTCGAGAAAATCAAGAAAATGTTTTCACGAATACAGCCACTGGTATAAAATATTGTTCGATAGAATAAAATACTGTTGGATTGCGTAGAAATACCATTTCCTTCGTAGCAGAGCCTATTTTCGAGAATATGTTTTCTTGAATTTCGCGAATTTTCTCGATTTTCTCGAAATTTTTTTGATTTTCTTGAAAATTTTCGATTTTCGCGATTTCCTTGAAATTTTCTCGATTTTCTTGGAACTTTGAACCTTGAAAATCGACTACTTTGTGAGCAAAAATGACACCAGATTATATATTCTTCTATTTTCAAAAAATTTTTGAAAGAAAATCAAGAAAATCGAGGAAATTTCAAGAAAATCAAGAAAATGAAAATCGAGAAAATTCCAAGAAAATCGAGAAAATCTCAAGAAAATCGAGAAAATCTCAAGAAATTAGAGAAAATTTCAAGAAAATTGAGAAAATTCCAAGAAAATCGAGGAAATCTCAAGAAATTCGAGAAAATTTCAAGAAAATCGACCAAATGCTAGGATTTAAAAATATCATAATCGAGAAAATTGAGGAAGAAAATTTTATTGTACACTCACGGAAATATGAAAACCGACACATTTTTGTGTTTTGTGGTTTACTGACTTTATTGATTTCTCCATGTAAAAATACATGCAAAAATTCACTAACTCAAGTAAAAAACAAAAGCAAAAATGTGTCGGTTTTCACTTTTCCGTGAGTGTAGAACTGGATAATTAAAAAGTGGCACTTGAAGTAATTAATTGCTTGTAGTAAATATGAAATCTGCCCTAAATCTTAGCGATATTTTAGGCCTTATAGGGAACGATTTCTTCGATAAACTGGAGGAAATACTGCAAGCTGAGACTCCAGTGTTAGTTCGCAATGTCCTTTTAATTAATGACACCGATCGATCGATTGTCAGCATTGTGCAAGGATGAAGTCATCTTAATCCTCCTAGTAATTATCTTAGTTGTAAAGTGCAATTTCAAACTTAAAGAGTTTTTATTGATTCTCCCATTATAGAATGTAGTCATGAAAAAAAAAAAGTTTTATACATATGGTTCCACAAACCCAATCAATCAGTCAGTATCTGGGAAAATTTAGAAAGAATCAAGGAAAGTTTGTAATTTCGGTGGGTCTCAAATTACTTATAAAATGAGAGACAAGTCAAAAGCTCGTTCCTACATCTTCGGCTGCTGGCGTCGGCTCGCTTCAGAAGCTGTCACCGATGATGTTCCAGGTCTAAAATGGCTCCACAAGTTCTTCAGCACGCGATAACAGTTTGGAATCAAAGCAGAAATTGCTTGGCTAGCTTTCTCGATCGCTATGTTTGTACCTATTTCCTGTACAAAAACATTCTTTAAGTGTCATCGCGCCTTCAGCTTCTCCATTGTCACAAAGCGACCGATCTTTGACTAGGCATGTCCGAAAAAAAAAGTTTTTTCAAATCGATTCCTTAACTTCACACAAAATATTGTTTGACCTAAAAAACGCAAAAAATATTTTTTTTAAATTTTTTGAATGAAAATTGCCAGTGGTAAAAATCAAAAACTTCATTCTTTCAAACTTTGCACTTTAAAGCGTCGTCAGCGCCACCTATTTTGCCGAATGTTTTATTTTTCTCTGAAAGGCTCATTCATTACCTTTCCAACGATGCCTCACACGATGAATTTAATGGAGAAATGAGCTTTATACAATTTTTTTTGTGTAAGCATGTCATGTGAATTTTCTTCAGAATTTTTCATTTCGAATTTTTCCAAAACAAGAAAGCTTAAACCAAGACGAAATCGCTTCTGTCGTACAACAATTAAGACCAACAAATTTTAAAAGTAAACGAAGCAGTTCTACAATTAGGGGCCATTCAAGTAGTAAGTACGCTCAAAAAGTCGGATTTTTGACCCCCACCCCCCATATCGTACGCTTTTGTACGCTTTTCGGAACCCCCCTCTCCCCTTAAGTACGTACGAAATTTGAATTTATGTAAATTTTCTACTAAAGACAGCCGAATTTGTGTGATGCATTCTTATCACACTATAGCAGGGTAAGTTCGTGAAATGGGAGTAGATACTTTTCGAAGCACACAACTTTATTACGTATTTCAGTCATCAGCACATTTTTAGTTGAATTTGTTTCTCAGTTCCACGCAATGGAATTCCGTGAATTTCTATTGAAAATTCTGAGAGTGTAACGCACGATGGAACTACCACTATTACTACTACTACCTCTACTGACAAATTACCAACTGCCGACACACCCAGATAAAAGGACTACCGCACTACCCTAGCTCAAAATTTAAAAAAATTGCCCGCCCCGAAACGTGCCCGTTAAATTTTTGCCCTGCCTGGACCATTCCCTATCGGGCACGGGCATAATTTGAAATTTCATCCCGCCCGCTCATCTCTGTTACTCATTCATTGATACTGTACAATGAAAAAATAGTGACGTATGTATAAAAATTTTATTGCTTTCGCATGATAAAGTGTAAATAGCTTTTTTATCAGTGGACGTAAAAAATCCGCCTCGTAGACACAAATTTTGACTATAACTTGAAGACTAGAGGACGAGTTTCCAATGACTTTCTTTGAGTTTGAAAAAAGTTAGACCGGAGTCCGTATTCCTTAGGCTAAACCCCCCACCCCCACCCCCCTATGCACGCTTCCGTACGCTTTTCATAGACTCCTCCCACCCCCCTAGTGAGTACGTACTACTTGGCTCCTTACATTTTTCTTTCTCAGTTTAGTAAATTATGTCAAAAATTTTTAAATTCTAGCGCTTTGTCAATTTTCTTGAAAATTTCCCGAAACTTTCTCGATTTTCTCGAAATTTTCTTGAAATTTTCTCGATTTTCTGGAAAAATTTTTTCGAAAATAAGCTCTGCTTTGTAGATATGGCTAAACGAAGCTTCGATGATTTTCAATTGAAACATTAGAAACATTGTGGACGTCACTGAGCTGTTGGTAGTTGACCATGTCTAAGTATTTTTGTGTTCACCGTTTCGAGTTCATTTTTATGTATGCAAAGCACATGCATCGACCAACGTACTTTTCTGTAAAACTAATGATATTACATTCTGGTGTGAGAACAAGTACATTTCCGATTATCTTTTTTATAACTGGAGCTTTTTTAAATTTACTTAATTCAAAGTCGTTTCATAGCACGTCGAAGGCATGCTGAATAATCTCCAGGAATGTAAATTTGAATAGTCGAACTTTATGTTAAGTTTTAGACAGCATTTTGCTTTTCTCGATCTATTTTTAGAAATCTACGCTATTCTTTGTACTTAGAATCGGTTTCTACGAAAAAAGATGCTTCTGGATCTTTGTGTCTCATTCGGCACATTACTTTTGGGCGAATCTGTCGTGCGTGACTTCACCACTGACTATATAATAATCAACGAAAACGACTTCATCAAGCCAAATTACTAATTTCTTTTCACGTCTTCAAGTATCAATTAATTCATTACATTTAATTAAATTCTAGTATCTCCCATCACACCAATGCTTATTTAATCATACCCCCTGCATTACTTAAAAGCTACAATCTGTAATTACCTCTGGTGCGTGGTTTCATCAGCCATTTTTATGTCATTTCGTATTCGTTTAATAAATAAATATATGTTTTATGGATGAACGATTGTCAGGGAGTTGGAACAGCTAGAATTTGGTTTTATTGTATTTGAAATTGTTCATTTCACAAAAGGTATCGAATTCTTTTGTTGAAATGATTTTCGAACAGAAATGAAAGAAAAATATTCCTTCAATGTCACTCAGTAATTCTTCTTTAGAAAACGAATCGAGACATTGCTTAACATAACGACGAGAATAGTGAAAAAGAACAGAATATTTTTAGTCTCGTACGAAGGGAGGTATGAAAAATGGAATCAATGAAAATAATGTCCTTTTGACTAGAGAGCAAAGTGGGCGGGGGCAAAGTTAGGTGGGGGAGTGGAACCTCGGGGAAGGTGGGAGGATGAGTGAAAAAATACCAATTAGGGTCGGATCGGACTGATTACATCTCTCTGAGAAATAAAAATAAGATAGGGACAAGAATGCCACCGGGCGGGATGGAAGGACAAGAGGAAGGACTTCTACTGGGTTGGCATAGAGAGGGTAGTGGTTTCGTAGTTTATTTAGCCTTTCTTCTTATTTTCGTAATTGGGTCCTCCAGATTACTTTTAAAATAGTCGGGACATTTCTGCGTTAGACTCTTTATTTTAACTGATCTAGGGTAAGTGCACAGGCTACGAGCCCCGTATTAGTTACGAGCCTTTCTTTTGTTCTTTTTTGAGAAGTAAGGAAGGAAAAGTCTGTTCGATTCTCTTTGACAATAGATGGCATTATGCAAGTATGTTCGAACTGTCACATTCTTTTGTTCTTTGACAGCTGAAGATGATTTGATTTAGTTCACTTTTTCACAACTATATGTGAATGTGGTGTCGCTCTCTTCATAGAATCACGATACAAGGGCTCGTAAGTAAAGCAATCTATTCATGCATGACTATACATGCAAAATCTCCAGAAGAAAGCAAAATCAATTGCAAAGAAAATTATATTTAAGGAATTTGATCAATTCATATCACAGTAAAATACACCAAATAAGTTACGGATAAAATAAGGTAAAGCAAACTGGAGCGTCTACATCTAAATCGTTACTTAAAGCAAACTCTTGATTATTTAAATTAAAAGTTAAAATACGTCATATTAAAGTCAAATCTAAAAATCTTCCAAGGTCCTAAGCTAAAACACATGGCATTGTCACATAAACGTTCGCAGATAAAATGATTAGGTGCCCTCTTCTCTCACAACACGTACTTGTCCGTCTATTCTCCACTCTCAAAGTCGTAGAACGATTCATTCTCACTTGTATTAGGCGTGTCATCTGTTAAGTGGATTACATTGTCGTCAATTTTTCTTCCCAATGTGAATAACTCTAGCATTGCCGTCGTCAATGTTGAGAAGATTCTCGTGTTTGTGCTTGTATATGTATATCGCTTCGAAGTATTCGATATCCACATTTGTCTTACAGGTTAAATGAGCTTGACTTCATTTATGTGAACGTGGTGGTTTGCGCTGAAGATGTGTCTTCCAACTGCGGTTTTTGTCCCCATCTGGCTAACTTTTATATCGTCTATCTCGTGACGAAGAGGCACATTCCCAGATGAATAATTTCCGGGTTCCATCCCTTCGTCCCTCCATCCCTTCTCAATTAATTCAAACAAAATTGATAGGAGAAGAAGGTCGAACTTTAAATATTATACTGCCGAAATTCTGAAAATATTAATGGAGCTTAATCAGAGTTGTTGGCCTTTGAAAACTTGTTTGCATGGGAATGTGCCTCTTTGTCACAAGATAGACGATATGTTCGTTGAATCTTATAAACAGTGTCCAGATCGTCATGCCATAGTATAATCGACCACAGTCTGCGCATTGGATCCTGTATATTCCAGATTTGTGAAGATCCAATCGGCTATCCTTCGTTGTGCCGATGAGGTTTCTTATGGATCCTTCGTGTCTGTGTACCAGCTGTATGACTTTATAACTTGGTATAGGTTCTTGAAAAATATGCAGGCAAAAATGTAACGGACCAATTTCGTTGAGTCTCCCTTACACCAATTTTGTGAAACCTAAGAGGTTTTTATATCTTCTTTTACATCATTTTTAAGTCGCCTTTACCTTTATATCTTTTTTACATTAACGTCTTTATTAAGTAGCGATAGCTACTTTACATTTTCACACTTTCTTTCTGTCCGTCTGTGCACCTTTCACCGGGCAATCAGCGATGATTCACCGATTATTTAGGTTCGATATTAACTTCTTTGACTACACTCTACACTAGAGGTGTGCGGGCCTCCCGAAAATGCCGGGCCGTGGCCAACTGAGTTTTTATCCGGCCCACCCCGTTTCGGGCCTACGTTTTATCAACTTTCGCGGATCGGTCTTTAAATCCGAAATATCGGATCGGGCTCGGACTCGGGCGGGCTTCGACACAAACAAAAATTTTGGCTCGGCTTTTATTTTACAAATTTTATCTAAAAATACAATCACAAGCGGGACAAACATGGAATAAGTCGACCGTCGACCGAAAGGAAAAGGAAACGTCAGGATTCGCAAAACTCAAAGAACGAGTGGACACTGAGAGCTAGCAATATTGCTATGTATAATTTAAATTTTAAAAGTAAAGAGCAAAAGATGGTAATAGACCAGAGTTGTTTCGGTTGAGCCCTTCTAAATACTATGTCATCCATCACTTGTGGAGTTTCTGAGTATGCAATTTTACAAAAAATTGCAGACTCGTTAATGGCTATTCATTCCTCAGATGCACCCGACGAGCGTATTTTTTCGACGCATGCTACACGATAACATCGAGGCCCGAAGTACAGTTGGTTTTTAAATTTCTGCTGTATTTTGTGTGAAGTCTAATAATTTTTTTTGTTGGCGATTTTATGTTTTCGTAAATCTTCGGGCTGACAGTTGAAGTCCGAACCCGGCTCGGATTCGGGCGGGCCGAAGATTTACGAAAACATAAAATCGCCAACAAAAAAAATTATTAGACTTCACACAAAATACAGCAGAAATTTAAAAACCAACTGTACTTCGGGCCTCGATGTTATCGTGTAGCATGCGTCGGAAAAATACGCTCGTCGGGTGCATCTGAGGAATGAATAGCCATTAACGAGTCTGCAATTTTTTGTAAAATTGCATACTCAGAAACTCCACAAGTGATGGATGACATAGTATTTAGAAGGGCTCAACCGAAACAACTCTGGTCTATTACCATCTTTTGCTCTTTACTTTTAAAATTTAAATTATACATAGCAATATTGCTAGCTCTCAGTGTCCACTCGTTCTTTGAGTTTTGCGAATCCTGACGTTTCCTTTTCCTTTCGGTCGACGGTCGACTTATTCCATGTTTGTCCCGCTTGTGATTGTATTTTTAGATAAAATTTGTAAAATAAAAGCCGAGCCAAAATTTTTGTTTGTGTCGAAGCCCGCCCGAGTCCGAGCCCGATCCGATATTTCGGATTTAAAGACCGATCCGCGAAAGTTGATAAAACGTAGGCCCGAAACGGGGTGGGCCGGATAAAAACTCAGTTGGCCACGGCCCGGCATTTTGGGAGGCCCGCACACCTCTAGTGTAGAGTGTAGTCAAAGAAGTTAATATCGAACCTAAATAATCGGTGAATCATCGCTGATTGCCCGGTGAAAGGTGCACAGACGGACAGAAAGAAAGTGTGAAAATGTAAAGTAGCTATCGCTACTTAATAAAGACGTTAATGTAAAGAAGATATAAAGGTAAAGGCGACTTAAAAATGATGTAAAAGAAGATATAAAAACCTCTTAGGTTTCACAAAATTGGTGTAAGGGAGACTCAACGAAATTGGTCCGTTACATTTTTGCCTGCATATTTTTCAAGAACCTATACCAAGTTATAAAGTCATACAGCTGGTACACAGACACGAAGGATCCATAAGAAACCTCATCGGCACAACGAAGGATAGCCGATTGGATCTTCACAAATCTGGAATATACAGGATCCAATGCGCAGACTGTGGTCGATTATACTATGGCATGACGATCTGGACACTGTTTATAAGATTCAACGAACATATCGTCTATCTTGTGACAAAGAGGCACATTCCCATGCAAACAAGTTTTCAAAGGCCAACAACTCTGATTAAGCTCCATTAATATTTTCAGAATTTCGGCAGTATAATATTTAAAGTTCGACCTTCTTCTCCTATCAATTTTGTTTGAATTAATTGAGAAGGGATGGAGGGACGAAGGGATGGAACCCGGAAATTATTCATCTGTGAAGTCTAATAATTTTTTTTGTTGGCGATTTTATGTTTTCGTAAATCTTCGGGCTGACAGTTGAAGTCCGAACCCGGCTCGGATTCGGGCGGGCCTAAAACTCGTCGGGCCTGTTTCGGGCCGGACTTTAAAAATCAGATTTCGACCGGGCCTCGGGCCGGGCGGACCCTGAAAAAGCCTCTACTCTAATCGCTATTTTCAAATACCCATGACAATCGTTTATACATCCTTCTTACATCACCTATAGATCTCCTTTTGCACTCTCTTATATCCTTTACATCCTCCTTTATCATCAAATCTCAAAACGTTGATTTGATTAATTGATTTTGATTTTCCGTATTTTGATTGCGACTGGAGTTTTTTATGAGCGAACCCTTACTCTACAGCTTTTGCTGTTTGGATAGAAAAGTTTTTAAAGAGTGAATGGACGACCAGCTTATACTCTCAAGTGATACTAAAAAATCCCATTGAATTGAAAAGCTTAATCTCGCATTTTATAAAATTTGTCTATTTCATACAAACTTTACATATAAATCCGCCCCAAGATTACTATCCATTAACATCTTCAGTTATTATTCAAAAAATGCAAAATAAAATCATTTAAAACAAAAGCTTTCCAGATGTTATTTTTTTCAAAGCATGACGTTAGTTGGCAGCAGTATAACTTAAATTTACATTAGCCTCGCTTTGCACAAAATGTATTTAAAATTCCATCAAAATCCACTAATTAGACACCTAAATATTTCAGTATGTAGCTTCTAGATTTGGGTCATCTACATAAAATTGTTTGTGCAAATATCGCTTACGCTATGTTACATTTAGAGCTTGAAATGTACACACACGACGAATGGCTATTAAAGCTGACAATTAATGACGAATCCTGCATCGTCGTGTGTAAGCGTGTATCATCTAATTAACCAATTAACTGTAACAATATTTAAATCAGATGTGTGATTAAACAACATCGAATTTCTGAAATGTAATTGGTGAAATGGTTCACGTTTTATTGCGCCAGTTAGATTGAACCAACCCTTTATGCATGCTACGATAAAGCTTGTATATAAACAAATTTGTGTAAACTTTAAAGCTATCATAATATGTCCTAGGGCTGTAATACCAGTTCAGCTGGTGTATCATTTACCAAAAAGTTATAATATCACATTTCTAGCATTATTTGGAAACATTTGCATGATCGTTTCCGCTTTTGGGTCTGCATTTATGTGATTAAATGAAATTGGTTAGCTTGATACTTCTGAAAAGGCTGTTGGAATAGAATAACGGAAAATTAGCTAAATAATGCATTCGGAATATCATTAGTTTGAACCATTCATATTATTTACGTAATGACGCACATGCAAAAAAAAGTTTATTTCTCTGAATTAACACATTTTCGTCCATGAGATATGGTCGGTATGTCACGATGGTATGAAGTATTATCCAAATAATTGAATATGGTAAATGATGTCTGTCAACGTATTGATGTGTTCAGGTCAATAAATTATATTTTTCTTTTAATTCATTTTTGGGAATCGTTTTTGGTTTCTTAAATAGCATGGATGGGCGTGGGAGAGATTATTGGACGAGTGAAATGAGTGGAACAAGTGTGAGGGTGTCATGAATGTGACTGGTGAAATGATTGGAATAGGTCAAGTTATTTGAAGGGATTGGGACGAGCGGATCTGTTTATGGTGGTATGAGATGAATGATCATCAAAAAAATTTTTCTCAAAAAAAAGTTTTCTAAGTAAAAAATTTTTCTCCGAAAAAAATTTTTCAGAAAAAAAATTTGCTCTGAAAAAAATTTTCAGGGAAAAATTTTTCTCAAAAAAAAATTTCTCCAAAAAAAGGTTCTCCGAAAAAACATTGTCGCCAAAAAAAAATGTTCTCAAAAAAAATTTTGCTCCAAAAAAATTTCTCAAAAAAAATTGCTCTGAAAAAAATTTTGCACCAAAAAAAGGTTCTCAAAAAAAAATTTTCTCCAAAAAAATTTTTTTCTGAAAAAAAGTTTTTTCCGAAAAATGTCATTTTCAAACCTCGATATCTCAGCCAATTTCCAACCGATTTTGATGAATCTGGGCTCGTTGGAAAGCTGCTGCAACGTTATTTTTTGCAACAGAAAAATGTCCTCATTTTGTCCTTTTCGAATAACCTACAAATGTTAAGAAAAAAAATGGTAGCCGACAGGATTTGAACCGGCGACGCTAGGGAGCTTCGTTACATATATCTGAAAAGGACAACTTCCAGGACTGCTCTTGAATTCTGATTCGCAACAGAAAAATGTCCTTATTTTGCCCTTTTCGAATAACCCACAAATGTTAAGAAAAAAAAAGGTAGGCGACAGGATTTGAACCTGCGACGCTAGGGAGTTTCTTTACATATATCTAAAAAGGACAACTTCCAGGTCTGCTCATAAATAATTTCAAAAGTTCCCCTATACATCCCAAAGGTTTTTGTATGTAGTTTTTTGAGTTTGGGGTGTGGGGACTGCGTCACGCCCTCCGCTACCGCTGCGGGCATGATTATTGGAAGAAACTTAAATTCAGAATAAACAAACGAACCGTACCGATGCAAAGTTGCCTGGTTTGTAAGTTCGTCTCGGCTTTGGCCAAATCCAATTAGTCTCCATGTACGCCATAAACTTCTGAGCGCCAACGTGAAAAACGGAAATTGTTCCATCTCGTTAAATCGACGCACAACATCAGTTACCGGAACGAATGCTAATTGTGAGGGTTTATTTCCGGGGTTTTCAGGTTCCGTGGAGTTTAAGGATAGGAATGGGTCGACACACACTGGACCCACAATTTTAGCGGGTCGACCCACACCTGCCCCAAAGTTTTAGAATACACAGAAAAACGATGAATTCTGTAACTGTGGGTCAGATGTGTGTCAACCCATTTGTGTTTTCTAAAACTTTGGGTCAGGTGTGGGTCGACCCACTCCGATCCTTAGTGGTGTTATTATGGTTGGAGTTATTTTGTCCGGTGATATTTCAACTCATTACCTTTTTGATGAATGTGTAGAAATAGTAAAAGAATCGGCGCCGCCGCCGGCAGAGATTCTATTCGCGGTCGTAAGGAAGCGGGATCAATGCGCCGCGATGGATCGGTCAAGGGGAATGTAATACCCTGTGGGTGGGGTATTACGCTTTGCTTAATGTGAATTGTTAAGGGGCTGAATGACATCACACTTTTTTCCTCTTTTTTTTACCCCTTTTCGTCCCGTCTCGCATTTTGGGCTAAGTCTGACCCAAATTTCTATAGGCCGTCGCGTTTTGCTAGTCCACCCCTACCCCCTAGATCATGACATCATTCATGAACAGCCCCTCAGTATCGTTGTAAGGAAAAATTCGTTCAAAATTTATGGCAATATCGGAATTTTATTCTAAACTTTAGCCATTAAGTACACCAGTGAGAACACCACCTACTTGGTGAACGACGTCTCCTACTGATTTCAATTTTCCAAGTTGATTAACCAAGGTACCTGCCGTCGTTAGAGCCTTATCCACTGGATTCAAATTTCCAACCAATAAACCTGCAGTTCCAACAACATCCGTGATCGGACATTTAGAAAGCACGGCTTTGACTAGGGTTGGAACAGTCGAAACGAGGTACGGAACAATACCAATTGGTGGCGGAAGTAGATTTCTATCAAAAGGTACAGGGACCACCATATTTTCAGTTTTGCAGACATTGTATTTGTATCCGGGAAGCGTACCGCATTTTTGATTCATACCACAGTCTGAGTCTTTCGAACAGATGCAATTGTCCAAAATAGCACAATGTTTGGTCATAGGATCTGTATCTAGTTTTGTACCAGTTCGTTTCAAACGACGACCGAAATTGTTGATGAACACCTCGTTGGCATCGTACTTGTTCATTACCTCTGCAGTTAAATACTTTTATAAAAACCCATTTTTCCATCTAGACTTAACGATTCTACTTACTAATGAAATTTTGTCTTGCTGTTTCATCCAATTTCAAATCAAGACTTTGAGAGTCGTGATAAGCCATTCCACTCTTACCCCAGTGGGATCGTCCGTTAAATTCTTTCGCCTGGAATATTAACTTTAGAAATGTGTTTCATTCGACATATCAGGTTGTTGTTACAAGTGTTTGTAAAATTGTTTGATATCCAGCTAAACTGCCAGATACTCGATTATAATCATCGTCTCGTTTCCATAAATAAAACTCAAAGTACACAGTTTGTCGCCCATAAGATGTCGACATGTACGTATCTGTTTTGTCTGCAAATCTCATAAGAATTCCATTCATTGGGAAAGACGTCGGGGTTTCCTTCACGATTTTCTTAACAGCGTTGATAAAGTCTCCCAATCTGGACAGTTCAAAACCAAATCTGTGCGAAACAAAAAACGTGTTACCTTATGGCTATGTTGGTTAGAAAAGGCCTGTGTCTGTTGCAATTTTACTCCATGAACATTTGACGATGAAATAAGGATCTCATGCAGTAACTGCCGTAATTTTCATAAGAAACAACTCGCGATCTTTTACAAATTTTTATAAAAAACAGTTTGTAAAAAAAGACATAAAATAATTTGCAACCGAAACTTTTCCTACAAATAATTTGCATAAGAAAACGAAAATGGGAGATATTTCAGTACTCTGTTTCTAATGCAAATTATTTTTCGGCATTTTTTGACAAGTTGCTTTTTTAAACGATTTCAATTCGAAAAAAATTGTCAGATGTTTCTGATGTATTTTTTCGCAAATTTTGATAAAAACCAACTCGACGTCAACAAATAATTTGCATAAGAGACACTTGTTTCTTATGAAAATTACGGCAGAGTAGACTGAGTCTTTGTCTAGTGTATGAACGCCTAGAGAAAAATTGCAAAAGAGGTCCGAATTTCAAAGTCTGGCCTTGTGCCAAAAAATTTCTATGACAATATGTCGGAGTACTGATAGAGTACATTATTATGCATTCGATTCCAACTCTGCACCAGGCTGCCTACTTGAAAACTTTAAGGAACCATAAAGAACGCAGTCTGATGCCAAAAATCTGTTAACGTCATCGTAACGTCAGTAACGAATATTGTACGTTGGAAAAATGTGAACTGTCAAATTTGCGATGTTTTTTTTTTTTTGAAAAGAATAAATGATGAATAAGTATTCAAAATGTTTAAGTATAGAGGTACAAACTTGCTTTGAAATAACATCGCAAACGAACTTAGATTGCGATGATTTTTCAGAGCAGCTTTGAACCTTCATACTCAAACTTTTTTAATTCTGATTCATCTATTACTCGTGTAAGAGTCATCCTATCATAGTGCATGAGCTATAATCTTGAATAATTTGTTATTTACGCAGGATTCTGTTCTAAAAAAACATAGCAAATTTGACAGTTCAAATTTTTGCAGCGTCCTCTTAAAGCTCATGCACTGTGAGAGGATGACTCTTACGAAAATAATAGGTGAATCAGAATTCAAAAAGTCTAAGTATGAAGGTACAAATATGCTTTGAAATAACATCGCAAATGAGCTTTAAATGCGATGATTTTTCAGAGCAACTTTCGACCTTCATACTCAAACTTTTAATTTCTAATTCATCTATTATTCGTGTAAGAGTCATCCTCTCACAGTACATGAGCTATAATTTTGAACAATTTTTTATTTACGCAGGATTCTGAACTAAAAAAATATCGCAAATTTGATAGTTCATATTTTTGCGATGTGCTCTTAAGAGCAACAAAATTATAGCTCATGTACTGTGAGAGGATGTCTGTTACACAAATAGTAGATGAATCAGGATTCAAAAAGTTTGAGTATGAATGTCGAAAGTTGCTTTGAAAAATCATCGCATTCCAAGTTAGGATACGATGTCATTTCACAGCAGATTAGTACCTTTATACTTAAAATTATTGAATTCTGACTCATCTATTATTCGTGTAAGAGTCATGTTATCACAGTACATGAGCCATAATTTTGAAGAATTTGTAATTTACGCATTATTCTCTTCTAAAAAAACATCGCAAATTTGACAGTTAACGTTTTTGCGGCGTGCTCTTAAGAGCGTGTCAGATATTTTGACAGTTCTATGTTTTGTGATGTTTTTTCATTGCATATTTCTAAGACAATGATCATTAATTTTAAATTCCAAAACATCTACTGTTTGCATAACACATCCCTTCATACACTAATGATCATAAGTATCCGATCACTTCGTGTTTTCAGTGTATTTTCACCAACTTTGAATGGTCGTCAAAAATCGAAATCTTATCGGATCTTCGGAATTCGAACGGATTTGGAAACATTGAACCTTTTGCTTAAAAAGAAAAATATAAAAAGCTGGTGCGACAAAAAAATTTTTGAGAAATTTCTAATTTTCCAAAGTCCTGCATAGTCGGGAAGCAACCTTGCTCTATGACTATGCAGGACTTTGGAAAATTCGAAATTTCTCAAAATTTTTACTTTTGTCGCACCAGCTTTTTATATTTTTCTTTTAAAGTAGAAGGTTCAATGTTTCCAAATCCGTTAGAATTCCGAAGATCCGCTAGGAGCGTGTCAGATATTTGACAGTTCTATGTTTTGCGATGTTTTTTCATTGCATATTTCTAAGGCAGTGATCATCAATTTTAAATTGCGTTTGCATAACATATCTCTTTATAGATTCTCTGAATCAGAATATATAATTTTTGCGTCTTACTGCCAAAATTTGATCTGAAAAAACATCGCAAAGTACTCGTCTGCATAATACAATGCGATGTTTTTCAGATCAAATTTTGACACTAAGACTCAATAATTATATATTCTCATTCTTAGAATCTATAAAGGGATGTGTTATGCAAACAGTAGATGTTTTGGAATTTAAAATTAATGATCACTGCCTTAGAAATATGCAATGAAAAAATATCGCAAAACATAGAACTGTCAAAATATCTGACACGCTCTTAATTTTAACTAAGCACCAGGCTGCGTAATCAAGATTTTATTCTGTCGATGTAGATGGCAGCAGCAGCCTGGTGCCAAATTAAAATTTATGCTTAACGGGTTAGCTCAGTGGTAACGTACTGGCTTTCCACCAAGAATATCCGGGTTCAATCCTGGTGGGGATGAATTCTTTATAGGATTTTTCTCCAATGCATAGCATGAAAGTACCGTTCCTAGGCACACCCAGGCCTCATAATATAGGTAGTTGTGAATTTGGTGCCGCAACAAATCGTACATATTCGATGAATTCTGTGTACAAATATCCGAGTCTAACTTTAGACGGAGATATAATTAGTACAGTAACGGCCCTATTAGTTTCCGCACCTAGTACATCAAAAATGGCACTAGGTTTGTGTGCAATTTACCACTGACACCGTAAAAACTTCGGTAACGAAAGGATCTCTAAAAAGAATCCATATGAGGAAAACTCACAAAAAAAATTGCGGAACTAGTTAAAGTAAAATGATCTAGCCTCTGACCCGGACGGGTTGTAACGGCGGATTATTATTATTATTCGTTACTGCCATTACAATGACTTTAACTGATTTTCCACACTAGGCTGGCTTCTTTTCAAGTACGCAGCCTGCTGCGGAGTCGAACGGTTAATGTTCTCGATTCCTCATCCAATACAGTCATAGGAATTTTTTTGTAACCAAGTTGCCTTCTGGAATCGACCAGAGCAACTTGACCATAAGACCAAATTTTACTCGTTATCGTGAAGCGTCATGCTGTTTGCACCATGAGACCAAGGACACGCAGCTCCAAGAAGACCCTGTGGTTCATCATAGCAAATCGGAGCAAACATTTCATCGTAATAACCAACAGCGGGATTTTGGAAGATTCCTTGTTGAGTTGCATAAATCGGTACGTAGTCAGGTAACGGCATTATCAATGCCATCTCCATCAAGTATTCGAAGACATGAGTAATTGTGTAACCTAACATCAATTTGAATGTCATTTTGTTCTACATTATTATTCTACTTAATGTTACCGAGTGTGTTGGCGATAGCGCATTTACTCTCCGTAAGAGTAAAGGCCAGTTCTTTCGCCAATGAAGAGATAAGAGCAAAATTGCTGTAAATAGATGGTACATGATCGTTTGTATAACATGTTCCAGGCGTCTTTACATCGACCATAGTCCATGAGGAAACGACTACTTCTTCGAATTCTGGGAACCAGTAAAGCGACAATTGATCGGTATTTTTAGCCAGTTCAATTGCCTGACCGTTTGTCAGTATGTCATCGGATACAATTTTATTATACGCAAGTGTTTTGTACAATGGAACTGTATTCAAGGTAACCTCGACTATGATTCCTATAAATAAAAAATAAATATAATTAATTGACGGTAACCGTGATTTCGTCGAGGCCGTTTGTGTTTTTCAATCGATGTAGCTCGTGATGTAACAGGGGAAGCACATTATTTTTAGTGAACCAAGTAAATGCGTTGTTAGCAGTCGAATTTGGATCAAACAGTGCAATAAAGCCGAAACTGACTAAATTCTTGAAAAAATCTGGGGCGGGGTTTGGGACAGAGCCCCATGTGAGCAGTAAGGCAGTGAATCTGCCTGCAAGGCCAAAAAAGCTCGCTGCAGGCGCGGGGGTCTAGGAGGCAGAGCCCCCTACGTCAAAAAATTCTACATAGTAACAATAATTACGAGCATCTGCCTTCACTTCTTCTTTTCCACATTATTATAGAGGTTGTGGACATTGTTGTTTCGGTAGATATTTTCGACAACAGACCTTTTTTCATGGTACTATTTTTCCGTATGTATTTACTTCGTATATATTTTGGCTGTAGATATTTTGTCCTGTAGATATTTCGGCGTAGATATTCCGACATAGAGCCCTGAATATAAAACCACCTGGTTCACTAACGCACTGTTGCGTTCATAGTAAAGAAAATGAATATAAAAGGAAACCAGAAAAATTTTCACAACTCAACATATTTGCGGTTTTAAACAAAATTAGTATTTTCCAACACTTTAGAGTGGCTGGAAACGAATTAGCGGAAGCTTCGAAACATTTTAACTTACCCAAAAGACCAAGATGCAGTCTGAATGCTTTCAGATCTTCTGGATCGGTAATGTCTTGAATATTTCCTTTGCCATCGACGATTTTACAACTAGCTACTTGAGACGAAATGGAGGCAAAATACTTTATGGAAGATCCGTGAGCGCCCGTTCCAACAGCGCCACCTATAGTTATATTGCCGTATGCGGGAGTATTCCTAAGTGCTTGACCATGTGAACGAAGAAATGTGGTAGTTTCTCGTAAACTCAATCCCGCAGCCATAGCGTACTTGTTATCTTCAATTTTTCTCTTCCATGTAAGTCCTGTCATGTCTACGGGAATTCCCTCTGTGCAGATGATATCTGTTTGGGAATGTCGAACTCCGAATGCTTTAACTGTCTGTCCGTAGTAAATTGCTTCTTTAACGATGTCTTGAACATCTTGGATTGTTTTCGGATACCGTATATCTTCTTCTGCCTTGCACAGTGGATATCTTCGATAGGAAGAATACTCCGTCCAAGCTCTGTATGTGTAAGGGTTTTATTTCTTTTTTAATTATTTCAAGCAATATTTCTACTAACTTTGCAACGGACCACAATACCACAAAGTTCAATAAAATGATCTGATATTTTAATTTTTTCATTTTTCAAGTAGGACTGAAGTTTTGTTTCGCAACGCATGTGCTTTTATTCAGTTTGAATTTTTTATTGAACACTTGTGGCAACATAATTTTTTTCATTTTTGTGTATGAATATTTTGTCACTTTAATCGTACTTAGTCAAGCAAGTGACGACCGAATAAATAGGTTACGCCATCCTAAAATCATCGTAAAATTACGGCTACTTGGAAAAGCTTCGATTGAAAGTAACATCCATGACAAAATTTGTTTGTTTTCAATCGAAACTTGTCCGAGTCGTGGTAATCTTACGATCTTTTTAGTATGACGTAACCTGTATACTTGATCGTCATTTGCTTGACTAAGATCGATTAAAGTGGCAAAACATTCATACACAAAAATGAAAAAGTTTATGTTGTCACAAGTGTACAAAATTCTAGATGAGTAATAGTAGATTTTGCACCTCTTGACGTGTGGGGTGTTGTGGCCCTAGCCGAAGGCGTGCAAGAGGTGCATATTTTTACTATGGGCAAACAGTTAACACACACGTATAACACAATGACTAAATTGCTTGATTAAAGTCTCGGTACGTGGATAGACCTAGGGCTGTGGTGCAATGTCTATTCGCGCACCGAGATGTAGTGAATGATCCGACGGCACGTTGCACCACAGCCCTCGGGTCATTCACTCCACTTCGACTATAATCACGCGATTATAGTCCTTGTGTTATAATATACTATTAAAACATCGGAGCCTATAATGAGCCAATTATTGCAGATATATGGTCGCATTGCTTGTGAACGGTGAGGGTGATAATAACCGTAATTGTAGTCGAGTCGACTATAATGAAGACATCACGTGTGCGCGCTGAAAGATAGTAAAAACAAACTAAAAGTGTCTGACACTAATTGCCGGTTGCTCATGACGAATTATATGTAATTTAGAAGGCCGAAAAACCTTCCTCATATAATAACAATAAAGAAAGAAGAAGAAGAACTCAAATATTGATAAAAAACGAAGTAGTTGAAATTTTCGCGTCTTCGGTGAATAAAAATTCATGGTACAGACGTGTCACATTTCCAAAATTTAATATTTTGTTACAGAAAAACTGCAATTAAATCAAAATTAGAGTTTTTCGTTAAAAAGTTTATTTCAACGTTTTGCATGATGATAATAATTTTATTGTCTAACTATACACTAGCTGACATGGAAAAAGAGTGACTATGACTGCTGTCATAGCCCTCATTAAAAAACCATGAAAAACGTCATAATACTTATAAATAAATATAAAACATTTACATGTAGGAAAACACGTGAAAATTATACAAAATAAAAGGAAAATACAATATAAACAAAGAACGATGATCGATACGGATAAAGAAGAAATAGAGAAAAGTCGATAAAAAAGGTAAGAAATAAAAATTTGCCAAAGCAGCATCGTCAAAGTGAATAATTAAATAAATCGTCAAAAGGTCAATAATGAAGAAGGTATATAAATAAAAAAAATTTGCCAAAGCATCGTCAAGTAAATAATCATCGTCGGGCATCGCAACGCGTCGTCAAATAGGTGAAGGCCAAACTTCAAAAAACGCAAGAAGGAGTCGTCAAGATTAGCCACAGGCGTCGTCAAGATGAAATGAGGAAAAGTACAGCAAAAAATTGGCCACATGAAAAGAAATTGTATTTTAGTTTTTTTGAAACTTTTGAAAAATAGAAAAAGGTTAATCACCGGATTGGTGCTTCCGGTTTTAGTTGAAATAAAAGTGAAAAGAAAGCACCAAGCAAACACTATCCAACTATACCAAATGCGCCAAAAATCGAGTCGTCAAGCCCACGAACTTCATTCCTGAATGTAAGAGATGGTAGCGTCGGATCTACGTGAGCAGCAGCAAGGTTGAATAACCGACTTGCGAAGTTAAACGGTGAGAATTGTGAATAATCACAGTTTTTGCCGGATATCCGAATCATGGAATATTTACGCAATACTTTCGAACCATCGTTCAGAGCAATCTTATTACGAAGGAACTTCGAATTCAATTTGCCAGTCAGAATATCATGAATGAAGAATACTGCTGCGTTGGTGCGTCGTCGTAGAAGTGATTTAAGGTTGAGGTCGGCACATCTATCTGCATATGGGCGGATGCGATAACCTTCGTTATCGTTGTCAATGTATCTATCACGGTTGGCGTATAGAACGAATTGCCTCTGAATACTCTCTAATGACTGGATGTGGACTGAATGGTGAGGTGCCCAGATCGTACTGGCGAATTCAATATGAGAGCGATCTACGGCTGAAAAGAGCATCTTTGCAGCGTTGACGTTGAATCGTCCGTAGCATTGGCGCTTAACAAATGAAAGCATGGAAGAAGCTTTCTTTGATGTCAGCTCATAGTGGTCCTTAAAAGAGAACTTGTCATTATAGGTGACTCCGATGTCTTTGGTGCTATAGACACGGGTGATCGGTTGACCATTCATTTCGTAGTTAGCCAGAATGGGTGAACGATTATGAATAATTGATCTTTATAGTCTATAATACAAGGGGTATATCGTGTCGTCTTAGTGTAGTGAATTTTCACAGGGCTGACTCCCCTTGAAAAATTCACTTTAGAAAAATGTCAGACATGAATTCAGTTTTCCCTAAACCGTTAAATGAATCTGAATCTGAACGGATTATATTTTGTAATTTCGAGGTTACTTTATAAATATATTTTTACGTTACGTTTAGTTAGAGGGTAGCGTTTACTAACCAGAGAAATGATAAGTTGGTACATGTGAGGCGAAACGCTTATGTGAATGACATCTGGGCTGTATGGGAGAGAACTAGCCCAATTTTGTATGTAATTCTCTCACCATTCTTTCTCATAGAACCCAGCTGTCATTCACATAAGCGTTCCAACTCACTTCAGGTATCCCAACTTATCATTTCTCTGTTGGTAACGTTTCGACCAACGTCGGTATTGGGAGCTCCAGACCGGAACGTTACGTAATTCATTTATTTCATTGACGGTCACAATCTCGAAGATTTTCTCAATAAAAACAACAAAGAATGTTGTTCAACAAGGGTGCCAGATTTGGAACAGGTGCCACCACAGGTGAACGCTATAGAATCTTCGATAGTTGAGTGAAGCACTGCGTAAAAATTCATTGCGGCTGGGCACACGGTAGATCTATCGAAATTTTATTCCCAGTCGCAACTTTTCCATTATAGAAACAATAAGCTGAAAGCGAAATATTTCTGAAGGGCTCATAATGTGAAATATCTACTTTTTGCATGCCTTTTCTCGACTAAAACAGGAAATATACATTTTTTAATTTCTTATTATCTTCTTATCTTCTTATCTTATTAAGTAACTGGAAAATAGGATGATTGACTCATTTGAAAATAAAATGGAAATTTTTCTTATATATTTTTTTCATTAAAAAATCTAATTGCGCGACTTCCAGCAGAGGCGGATGACGTGGTTTACACAGGTGTGGACTCAGTGGACTTGGAATACGATGTATCCATGGCTCTGGGTTCATACACCACCGTTTTTCAGTCAGAGATAGTCGCCATCTGTGAAAGTTCAGATATGATGCAGCGAGATGGCATCAGAAATAAGAAAATCTTGATCTGTTCAGACAGTGAATCGTCCATAGAGGCGCTGTCATCGGTCAAGATATCGTCGAAACTGGTTCATCAGTGCTTCAAGACTCTGGAAACTCTGTCAAGAGACAATAAAGTCACATTGACATGGGTACCAAGTCAGTCAGGAGTGCAGGGCAACGAAAAAGCTGATCAGTTGGCCAGAGAAGGAAGCAGTTCCTCATTCATTGAGCCAGAACCTGCTGTCAAGAGACATGCAGGCTTAATCGAGTCCTTAGTGAAGGCGAAAATGAATCGGTGCCACCAGGATAGATGGGAAACGCTCCCAACCTGTAGGCAATCTAAACAATTTTTGATCGGATGTAATGCCGAAAACACAAAATTTCTATTGAGTCTCAACAGGAGAAAATTAAGCAAACTTGTAGGAATCTTAACAGGTCACAACAGTTTGAATTACCATCTCAGCAAGATGGGAATCATTGCAGATCCGACATGCAGGGGCTGCGAACTAGAACCGGAAACGGCGAGGCATTTCATATGCCCTTGTTCGGCTTTAAAGGGTCTCAGAACGAAGCTCTTAGGAGACTTTATCTGACCCCCGAAGAGCAGCTGAAACTGAAATTAGTCAACGTGATTTCCTTTATCATAAGGAGCAGGTGGCTGATGGAACCCGAAAGAGGAGTTTAAACTTAATAGGGAAGGAGATGCAGTACAATAGTCCCAACAAAGATGGCCTCAGTGTTTTAATTCAGGGCGTTAAACAGACGGAGGTACAATTAATTTAGCTTCGTAGTATTTAAGTGCATTTTGTAAACTGTTGTAACGAACTGAATTATGTTTCCTATCAACCAATTGCGTGACTTTAGAAATTCTCTCATAGACTGTATAACAGTACAGCGTCGAGTTGAAAATTCTGTATTTTAGTTGAGTAAAGCCAAGTTTTTTGAGTTCCCTTTTTGGTGTTCCACATCAGGCCCCCCTACTCCACTTCATGAATTTTGCCGCCGCACATATCATTTTGTCCGTAACGAGATCAATTTTTGATTGAATATGAGAACGAGTCCCAGCCGATAGGACTGTTCTTCTTGCAGATGCAGGCGCTGTAAAACTTTTGTATAGAAATTATGACATTGCCTCCAAACAACCAGTTACTTATACTCATCATAATTTTATTTATTTACAATAAAAAAGGTCAATGTGTCATCAGAATACAGCTGTCCTTCCCTTGAATCGAGTAAGTATCCCTGGATAAAATAACCCCGGGCAAAATAGACCTGAACGAAATATCTTTCACTTGAAAATTTGGGTTGAATGTTTATTAAAGTTTATATGAAAAATAGATTCAAATCATATTTCGAGTAAATAAAAATTAAAAAGCAGAGTAAAGAATATCACAAGACAAAATCACAGTTAAATTGCGCTGGGCGTCTAAATTACCTAGTAAACGTCATCAAACTTTTCAAAGTTGTTCGCCATAGTTCCTAGAACCGAAGAGTCATTTCCTCGCTGGTTGGCTATGCTTATTCTTTGGATGATGAGGATTGGATGAGGTTGTCTCGTAAAGAATTTTTCTTATTTGGTCTATTAGGTCCTTACCATCTTTGCCCCATGGGCCCATCGTTTCAATGGAAATCGGGTAAAAAATGAAATTGTCTTCCAGGCACCGATATTTTGACTTTTTTACATTTTCCCGTATAGTTGCTGCTCCGATCGGAGAGCGACTAGTTATTTTTACGTAGGACCGACAAGTAGTGTCTGCTGAAGTGAAATCCCAAATTAGAGGCCTAGCTCGCTTCTAAGGGATTAGGGTTACCCCATCGGGACGCTTTCCGTCGGAACGATTACAGCCGGGTGGTTCTCTATGTGCAGGTATGCCACATGTCACCAGAGCCCTCTTAATTAAGAGCGTTTCAGATATTTTGACAGTTAGGTAGTGAGCACCAATTTTAGATTCCAAAACATCTACTGTTTGCATAACACATCCTTTTATAGATTCTATGAATCAGAATATATAATTATTGAGTCTTAGTGTCAAAATTTGATCTGAAAAAACATCGCATTCGCCGAGTTTTTGCGATGTTTTTTCAGATCAAATTTTGACACTAAGACTCAATAATTATATATTCTGATTCAGAGAATCTATAAAGGGATGTGTTATGCAAACAGTAGATGTTTCGGAATTTAAAATTGATGACCACTGCCTTAGATATATGCAATCAAAAAACATCGCAAAACATAGAACTGTCAAAATATCTGACACACTCTTAAGTCGTTGATGGATTCGTGTCTGGCTTTCGTCCCAGCGCTCTTTTTGCAGACAAGACCATGACGACCAAAACGGTTCACAGTTTGTCCACATTGGAAAACTTTCACTATTGTGGGGGTAATAGTGGATGATGGAAATTTCATCGCGTACACAATTGTACATACAATAATGGACACATTTTAAATTTCATGTACAACTTTTTTCAACAATCTAACAATCGGTAAATCTATGACTCGTAGCTTTTGTTTTCATCAAGATTCGTATTCAGTCATTTTCGAAGATCGCATACATTGTTGACTAAGTTTTCACAAACAATTTTTTTTGTTGCTTTTTCCGGCCATAAATGAGAAAATATGAATTAATCGCATTTATTGGAAGCTAATTCAAATGCTAATTCATTATTTTTTATTCGAATTGCGTCATTGACCAAAAGTTTTTATTTGATTTTTTAAATTCTCCATAGGGACCGAATGTTATTTCTTATTTCGAAAAATTTTAACATCGCAATCCGGGTGTGTTAGTTAAAAATTTAGTAGTAATGTGCGTGCCATTCATAAGGTACACATGTTATAAATAGCGTTTCACCCTCTCCTCGCCCCTTATAGGAGCGTTAAGTTGTAGTGCGGCATCGGATTCTATTAAAGTGTAGGAATAGCGAATTTGATGATTGATTAAGTTACCAATTTCTCGTTTTGTCCTCCTTCAGCATTTTCTTCAAATAGGAGTTTATAAATTCATATGACTAAATAATGGTCAAGAGGTGCAAACCATGTAGTGACCGTAATCTCGTAATATTTTGGCGAATAAGGGGCAGTTCATAAATGACGTCACGCTTGCTATAAAATGCACAAAGTTCGTAATTACAAACTGGTCAGACATTTTGTTTATAGTACTCCGGCTACCCCCCAAACACACCCCCGGTTTGGGGGATAGCCAGAGTCCTATAAACAAAATTTGCTGTCCTGACTGTGACCTTTTTATGGATACTCATTTTTTATAGCAAGCGTGACGTCATTTGTGAACCGCTCCTAACAGCAAATAAAATGAATTTATTTATTTCCCGGCCAAATGAAAGGCCTTGGTCTTGTTTTAAAAGAAATTTTCGACTTATCAGAACATAATTTGTATTTTAAATGTAAGAACAAAATTTTATTTAACTTCTTAACCACTAAAAACGCCAACAAGAACATCATCTACGGCATGTACTACGTCTTCTAATGAGCGCAATTTTCCTAATTGTTTACTCAATGTACCCACAACTTCAAGCACGTGGTCGACCGGCCTGAATCCTCGAAGTAACAATTTTACAGTTCCAACTACGTCTTTCAGTGAACATTTGGAAATAACTCCTTTGACAAGTGTAGGAACCACTGAAACGAGATATTTTACAACGCCAAGCGGTGGAGGGAGTAAGCTTTTATCGAATACGATTTCTGCAACTTCATTCTTAGTTTTACAAACTCGATAACTGTACCCAGGAAGGGTGGTACATATTTGTGTTGAGGCACAGTCGGTGTTTTTCGCGCAAATACAATTGTCTAACAAAGCACAATGAATCGTTTTCGGATCTGTGTCGACCTTCGTTCCCTTTCGTTTTAAACGAAGCCCAAAGTTATTTATGAACACCTCGTTGGGATCGTATTTGTTCATGACACCTACAGTAGAAATGATTTGTTTTTACTGATTATTCATATCGGATTTCAATTCTCATTTACTAATAAACTTTTGTCGGGCCTTTTCATCCAATTTCAAATCAAGACTCTTGGAATTGTGGTAAACCATTCCGCTCTTACCCCAATGGGATCGCCCGTTGAATTCTCTTGTCTGAAATGCCGAATTGAAGAAATTGCTTCTTTCCACATTTCTTTCTTTTGTCTTACCAGTGTTTGTAAGATTGTCTGATATCCTGCCAAGCTTGCTGACGGTCGATTGTACCGATCGTTTCTATTCCACACATAAAATTCAAAGTGCACGGTTTGACGCCCATAAGCTGTCGACATGTAGATATCGGATTTGTCTGAAAATCGCATAAGAACACCTTGCACTGGGAAGGCTGTCGGAGTTTTCTTGATTATTTCTTGGACAGCTTGTACAAAGTCTCCCAATCTGGAAAGTTCCAGACCAAACCTTCGTAAAAAACAAAGGCAGTTAACTTAAGTCAAGTCCAGTTCAATAGTTCTCCTTACTCGTTATCAAGAATAGTGACACCATTAATCCCATGAGACCACGCACATGCTTCGCCAAGTAAACCTTGTGGTTCATCATAACAAATCGGAGCAAACATTTCATCGTAGTAACCCACAGCAGGGTTTCTGAAAACTCTTTCTTGGGTTGCATAAATCGGGACATAGTCCGGGAGAGGGATTAACAGAGCCAATTCCAAGAAGTATTCGACCACACGTAAAATAGTGTAACCTATTGGGTAGTGTTTCTCAATATGAACTTTTGCTATTGATTATCTTTCATTACCGAGTGTATTGGCAGCCGCACATGTGCTTTCTGTCAATCCTAATGCTATTTCCTTGGCCAGTGCAATAATCATAGCGAAATTACTGTACAATGACGGCGTATGATCGCTTGTGTAATCAGTTCCTGGTGTGTCAACACTTACAATAGTCCAATTGGCAACGACAACTTCATTGAATGCTGGAAACCAATAAAGTGAAATTTGGTCTGTATTTTTTACCATGTCCACCGCTCGACCATCTGTCAATATGTCGTCTGATACGGCGTAATTGTGAGCTCGAGTTTTGTACAGTGCGACTGTATTCAATGTCACCTCGACTAGAACTCCTAGAAAAACTCCAATTAAACTTGGAAACGAACGCATTTTCTATATTTTCGACATTTTCATACAAGACATAACTTTTCTCTTTTCCTATGGGAGATACGGACATTTTACATGTAGGAACTGTCAAACGTAAAGTTTACATGGAAAAACAAGCTTTGGGAACAGACATGAGAGTCGCTTGCAATATGTCGGTGGCGGTAGAAAATAGTCGTCGGCCTAAAATAGTGGCTGGGAAATCGTAACTTAAGGTTTGGACATTTTTTTCAAAATTGAATTTTTTTGTCGAAAATAGCAACATTTTCAGCCGATTAGTACTACTTTTGAAGGATTTGCCGGCTGGCGACTCGTCCTAAATGTAATGTAAACTCAGGCTTCACGTGAAAAGAGCGTGGAATAAAGCCAGGAGGACAGGGCTAGAGGCGGACTGGGCTATCTATAAAGTGGCTCAAACGGTTTTCAAAAAAGAGGTTCGGAATAGAGCTAGGGAAGTGTGGAAAAGATTCTGTGCGGAAAAGGATCCTCGCTAAGGACACTAGGCTACAACCGAGCTATTTGCGAATGCCTAACGGCCGCTTTACAGTGAGCGGAGAGGCAACGGCAAAACATTTTCTCGAGGCTCAGACATCTTCCACCCATCGGAGGAGGACTGGTCACTGGCCAGAAGCATAGTCACTGTGGACAGGTTGAGGTGGGCTCTCGCTAGACTTAAGCCGTTAAAGTCAGCGGGAGACGATGGAGTCTTTCCGGCTCTGCTAAAGGAGAGCGGAGAAATTCCATTGGAACCGCTGTGTGAAGTGTTACGCAGCTCCTTGGCTCTGGGTCATTTTCCGACTAACACGGGAAAAGGTAAAGGTGGCCTTCATTCCGAAGCCGGGAAAGCCCTCTCACTGCCAAGCTAAAGATTTTAGACCGATCAGCCTAACGTCATTCATATTGAAGACGCTGGAGAAGCTGATAGCGGAGGTGGAGAAATCGTTCTCGGTTGGAGAAGTAGCTCTAGGTTGCTTCATGGATATGGAAGGGGCCTTCGATAACACGAATTTCGAGATTATCCGCCAAGCTCTGACTGAGAGGGGAGTGGGACGAGTGGTGGTGAGGTGGATAGGTAGCATGCTCATAAGACTAATCTCTAGGTAGCTAAAGGTTGTCCACAAGGTGGAATCTTATCACCTGTGCTTTGGTGCATGTTGGTGGAATTAGGCTTTTCAACGTGGACCTAGAACTGGCTCCAGGAGTAAAGTACCTAGCGGTAACACTTGATAGCAAGCTGAACTTTGACGGCTTTTTGGATATTCAGGAACTCTTTCGGGAGAAACTGGGGTCTACCGTCTAAGGCTATGGTTGTACGAGGCTGTGATCAGGCCGATGATGAGCCATGGCTCTGTGGTATGGTGGCCAAGGCTCAACGTTGAGTGTGCGAGGAAGGAGTTGAGTGAGATTCAGAGGCTGGTATGCCTTTGCATCACTTTAGCTATGAAGACCACGGCGACCGATGCCATGGAAGCATTGTTGGCTGTACCACCTCTGGACTTGGTTATCAAGGCTAGAGCTTTTGCTACAGCGGAAAGGTTGGTACAGAATAGATTATGGGCTGACCGTCTCATGGTTGAACATGGCAAAATCGGACCCAATCGGATTCCTGACCCAGATTTCAGCATGCCTAGGGACCGAATGACGCCGGTGATTGACTTCTCAAGGCGGTTCGAAACGGTATTTACAAGCAGAAAGGAGTGACTGGACAGATGGCCGGCCTATTTGAGTGGAAGGGCAAAAGTTATATTTACAAACGGGTCCAAGGCAGTCGAAGGGGCAGGGGCTGGAACATACGACCCGAATGCTGTGCAGGTTAACTGGTTCCACTTAGAGGGAACCACCAGTGTTCTCCAGGCATAAGCTTTCGCGCTACTAATGGGAGCTCGAGAAGCATTGCCAACGGGGACGCAGGGAGAGGACGTCCTCATCCTTTCGGATAGTAAGGAAGTGATCAGGGCACTCGTATCGCCCGTGGTGACCCCTAGGCTGATCAAAGAGTGCAAGGAGTATCTAAACGATGTGGGATCGAGCAATCGGATCACGCTGATTATAGCACTCTGATGTGGAGAGGAACGAAAGGGCGGATGAACTTGCAAGAATGGGGTCCACGACTATATCAATGGCAGCCGAACCCTGCCTGCCAATACCCAAGTCGTTGTGTGCGCAAGCGCTAAATAACTGGTTGCGGCGAGGATACGTGGAGCGATGGGAGGAATATGACGGAGGTGCTCACACGAAGCGCTTCTTTCCGAGGCCTGACGAGAAATAGGCTAATGATTTGCTAGTGATAGACCGGTGTCGCATTAGGAGGGTTTAGGGAGCGATCACTGGACATTGCGGGCTGAGTCGGCACATGTACATGCTGAGGCTTTCGGGAACCACCGAATGCTCTTGTGGATTGAGGGAGGAAACGGGCATACACTTAATTTGTGAATGCCCCAAGTACCTTCAGCTGAGGCGTAAGATCTTCGGGGAATTTTTGGTGTGACCATCCCAAATCGCCAATCTCTGGGACCTGCCACACTTGACAGATTTTTGGTAGCGACAGGAAGGCTCGCGTGAAGATTTAAATGATGACCGGGAAGGAAACAAAGGCTCTTGGGATCTGTGTTTCAAGATCGCCTAGGCGATCGTCCCAAACTGATAAGTCTAAAAAAAATGTGTCGGCGGCAACAGCTTGAACGGCGGTTCCCATGTCAGCTTTAAGAATGTCAGGAATAGAGAAAAATTTTTTCTCACTAGGCTGAACGCAATCCTCGCATTATCTTAGTTTATAGAACTAGTGAAATAAATTACGAATACGCAATACGCACCCAAAAGTCCTAGATGCATCTTGAAAGCTCTTAAATCACTAGGATTAGAAACTTCTTCAATTTTTCCTTTACCATTCACAATCTTTACTTTAGCAATCTGTGACGATATGGTTGAATGATATTTAACTGAAGATCCATGTGCCCCTGTTCCAGTCGCTCCTCCAATCGTTATGTTTCCGAATCCAGGGATCATTCGCAGTCCGCGACCATGTAAACGTAGAAATGCAGTCGCATCCCTTATATTCACGCCGGCACCGAACGTAGCCGTGTTATCATTGTTCATTCGCTTGGACTGAAGTCCAGTCATATCAACTGGGATTCCTTCTGTACAAATAATGTCCGTTTGAGAGTGTCGAATACCAAAAGCTTTTACTGTAAGACCTTCGTCGATGGCTTCGATTACAATATCTTGGACATCCCTAATAGTCTTTGGATATCGTATGTAGTCGCTGGGTTTACAGAGTATATACCTTTTATACGATGTGTACTCTTTCGAAGTCCTTCAAAAAATTTTGGTCATTCAAAGTACGCTCGTTAAACAAGATCACTTACTTTGCACAGTGGACTAACGTCCATAGCACTATAAATTTGATTGCGAAAAACAGAAAATATAAATTTGATTTGAACAACATTTTTAATAGAATTGTGAATGCGCTCTAAATTCAAGCACATACTTCACACGAACTCTTTGTTCCCGTCGCATTTACTTTTATTACACCTGTGATAACTTCACGATTTGCTCATTCAAATAATCAATTATAAAATTTATTGTACACGTCAACGAGTCAACATACCGACAATTGAGCCATTAAAATTGAGATCACAAAGTAGTTCAGGTGAAGGCCCGAAGATTTTCCATGAACAGAACTTATGTTATGTTTTTCGAAGTAGAAAATTGGTCAAGGATATGAAGAAGTAAAGTAGACTTTTGAGGAATGACTTCTGTTCCGTATAAAATGCTTTCGAAATGTATGATATACGTGGATGGTGTACAATCGACTGATATCATCGTATCAATCGTAAAATTTTTGGCTGGATGTTGTCGTGCTGCGCGTATTGTTCTATTTAATGATTATAATACACGAAGCACTAAGTATTGTCTTGTTATTCGTATTAGATCGGATTTTTGCATGCGTCATTTGTGCTAAATGTACAAAAGAATGGAAACCACATGTGAGTACAAAGCTTAAAATTAGCAACATTTAGCTTAGCACCTAATGTTTACATATGATGGAACTAACGTCGTTTGTACTGCTGACGATGTCACGTTATAAACTGCTGACGATGTCACGTTATAATCACGTTGATATGTTCAATCTCAATCCGGAAAACTGTTCTTTCGTTATAAAATATATGGTACGACGGACCCGTACGATTCCCTATTAAGCTTTACGTCCAAGGGTCGAAACTCAAAAAATTTTCTTAAATAATTTGAAAATAAGTTGGAATTTGCTCGAGTAGACCTCAAAGCGAAAAATCCACCAGCTCTGTCGCGGTAGACTCAAAAGTATCGTTTTCTCCGTTGTTTCAAAACCGGTTTTTCGGTTTCAGTAGATTTCATTCTCTCTCTCTCTCTCTCTCTCTCTCTCTCTCTCGGATTGGTCCGACCAAAGCCCGTACATGTCGTTCGAAGTGAATTCGATTTTTTTATATTTGGCTTCATTTGTTCAACACCACATTTCTTACATTTAATTTAAACATACTTCGGACGACGTGGATGACTTGTAACCGGCCCAATGGGTATCCGAATTTACTTCTAACGACATTCGACGGTTTTCATCGGATGGGTAGAAGTCTCACGTCTCACAAAATTTTAGAGTGTATAACTTTTCACACTGTCGGGAATCGTTCCGAGTATAGAGGTTTCTTCGTTGTATCGTTAGACTGATCCCCCCCCCCCCCTGTATCTAGTATGGTTGTGCTTTTGATAGAGTTTTCCCAGATTTTCCGCCAGTTTCTTTTCAATTCCGTCAATTAATTTTTTCCCTTCATCTCCCCAAGTGCCATACGTCTCAATAGCCGGTACAAAGCAAAAACAATCCTCCAAACATGCCTAATTTTCCGTTTAGACGCTGTAGATTTTTAGTATGTTTTGCATACAGTATCACCCCATGTAAAGTCTCATACAAGACCATCTGGTTTTTTGCCATTGTTCCTGTAGCAGCCAGACGGTTCTCTGATAGTTGGGATAGGGGCTGTTAATAAATGACGTCACGCTTTCTATAAAATCCACAAAGTTCATAACTCCAAACTGGTGATACATTTTGTTTATAGTACCCCGGCTACCCCCCCAAACACACCCCCTATTTGGGGGATAGCCAGAGTCCTATAAACATAATTTGCTGTCCTGCATGAGTTATGACTTTATGGATACCAGCTTACTCGCAAATCCGTAGGGTCCGATTTTGCCTACAGCTTCACTGCCTATCGCAAGGCAAGGAGTCATGCGCATATGACGTCACACTTGCTATAAAAAATTAGTATCCATAAAAAGGTCATAACTCAGTCAGGACAACAAATTTTGTTTATATAACTCTGGCTACCCCCCAAATACGGGACGTGTTTTGGGGGGGTAGCCGGAGTACTATAAGCAAAATCTCTGACCAGTTTGCAGCTATGGACTTTTTGAATTTTATAGCAAGTGTGACGTCATATGTGTACGACCTCAATTCTAAAAGCCTGGTCGTGTAAAAGAGAGAGAAAAATCCGAAATTCGAAAGGCATATATTCGTTGAAGATAGTTTCTGACAAAAAATCTCTAAGAAAAATTTATAAATTCGATGAAATACCTTGGCACGAGCTCATTGACTGTTTTTATAAAGGGATTTTCTTTAAATTTACTCGAAAATAACAATTTTCCTATACTAAGAGAGAAAAACATTTATTTTGAAAACCGTGAAGCCCGGTTTTCGAAATTGAGATAACCGGTTTCCGGTTGTGGAACAACCGGTTATCAAAACCGGTTTTACATTCCCTAACGCAAACTATATGCGGGTCTAAAAATCTTTCTATATTTCTATCTGCACATAACAAACTTGAGTTAATCTTGAAGATTTATTTATTTCTTTATTCCGAGAATTTTGAAAAATTTCACTTCTTAGGGCATATGTAGCTTTGAATAATTCTTCTGTTCATCGCTAAATTTCTCCCACAGCAAGGGACCTATGATGCACCACAGTCATGACACGCATTGGTCCTTTGAAAACCATCTGACTGAAACAACTACAACAGTCATTGCTTTATCACTTAATACATTCACCCAACGAAAAATTATAAAAATTTATGAATTCATAACTGCCGACAAAACATGTATCTACTGAAACGGATAAATAAATTTATAAAACACGTTGTAGGTGACGATTATTATGGCATTAAAATTTTCGTAATATTTGTAAATAAAACGTGAATCAATTTTAATTGTGAAAAGCTAATATTTTGAGTTCGTTATATTTGTGAATGAGTTCAAGTTAATATGAAATAAATTTGCTCACCGAATTTTTATCCAATTTTAAGTGTAAATTTCAGTTGGAAATTCTTTTGTCTGGAGTAAAAACACCTGAAACATAACAAAATAACTCATTTTCCGCCCCGTACGAAATACGCAGGGCTCATGATTTCGCGTTATCATTCGTATAATTAAGACGAAAATTGGAAAATGTTCTGTTGGGTATCTTAGTCAAAAAATCTGCTGTGCGCTCGAAGTAATGCTTTGAGAGATTTTCGCAAAATTGCCGCACATTTAATGTTCTGTCAATCTCGGTTTCGCCGGTTAGCATTCTCAAAGTTAGAATACAAAATTGTGCCACTCCATTTCCATTAGATTCTCTGTATCTTGAAACAAATCCGTGAAAATAGTGAGCTTTAGGCGCCAATCGAATTATACAGTGGTGTACACTGAGGAAAATATCTACAAGCGACGTAGGAATTGTGTTTATTATATACCTCGCCGACGTATTTTATCCACCGTGCACGTATTACGAATGTCGTGCACGTATTATGTGAGCTCATAATACATTCGTGACGTATGACGTGCTACACAATAAGGTTGTTACTACATTCACCGCGTATATAATACGTCGGCGGTGTATATTAGAAAAACAACTCCTACGTCGCTTCCTCAGTGTATCCATGCGTAAAAACACATGTTTTGAAATGAAAAGTGGGTGGGCACTTGAAAATTATGAGGTCAAACTGTTAAAAACCGTTCTAAAAATTTAATATCAAAACTATCGGAACGTCATCTTAGCTGTTATAAACTGTTCTAAAAAATCTTCAACAAAATTAATTGGACAATTTATAACAGTCAGGAGCGTTTTTTTTACATCATTTGTTTCAATTTTCAAGTACCTACACATACACACATCAAAATATGTTTTTTAGGGCATGGATACTTTGCTCACCCCTGTACGCCCAAAGGGTAGGCCAAGGAGAAGGTTTATAGATTCAATTAAATCAGATTTAGAATTTAGAGGACTTTCACTGAGTGAATAAACCATCTCTTTGGCAGGGGATAGGAGGGTATGGAGGAGGGTGGTCCAAGGTCACCCGGTTGTGGCGTAAAGACCCCACACCGAAGGGTATAGGCGGTCTATAAAGTTTGATGATAATGATGATGGATACTTTGCTGTGCATGTAAATTGCTGCCTAAAGTTCCATATTTCCTAGCTACGGCACTGTATTGACATTAAACTTAAAGCAATTTATTTGCAATTCAGACAAATAAAATATTACAATGTGGTTGAATCGAGCAAAATATTCAAACATTCTACATGCTAATATTGGTCTAATTTACGAATAAACTAATTTACCATCACATTAAACCCAGAAAAACATATTGCCTTCCTTTGTATTCGTTTCGATTATAAAATATTATTTTCGTTATATTTGGCTAACATTTGACATTTTCACTGGCTGTGCAGAAATCCACGGCATGTGGAAGCCGTATTTTTCCCTTATTTTATCAAAAGGCGAAGCCTTCTGACTACTTACATTTAATTGAAAAAAGTCAAATTAAAATAACTTTTTTGTAACTATGGGCGATGAGTGGAGTGCTTTAATTGATTTTTATATTTAGAATTTTAAGCTCTAGTGATTAAATATGACATTTGGTAAATAGATTCGTTACAAAAAAATGTTGAATGCATACGAGGCATTTATTTAAAAGCTCGGACACCCCATGTAAATTCAATGAAATTTGACTTGAACACTTCCAAAAATCTCCATAAGTACGAGAATTCCAGACACGATTAAGCACAAAAAAAACTTTGAACTTTATTTCATTAACTGTTGGTCGCACTTTTTCCATTAATTATCATTTTTCACTTTAAAAAAATGTTTTCTATAGCCCTTGCAAACATTTCCAGATTTACAAACACTTCCACTTTTCTATTGTTACTTTGTATATTCACGTGAAGCTACTATTTGTGAAAATTTTTTGCAAAAATTCCCTTCCAGATCTTGGTTCTGGTTTTTCGATTTATTGTTTACACCCTTTTTATTTATTGAAATTAATTTGGAATCGATATGTAAACAAAGTAGAAGCATTTTTTTCTTCTTCTTCTTTGAATAAAACGTTCGAAAATATTGACTGCTGAGTTCGAAATTAGCGCTATGTCAGCTTCCGCAAATGACATCGCGGGTAAAATGCCTTTCAAAATTTGAATAAATTTCGAATATACGACGGTTGGTGTCTCAGATATCTTCGAAAACGTCGCTAAACAGTATAGATGGCAACAGCCATAGGGTTGTGTCTAAACTAAATGGTATGGTGTCCGAGCTTTTAAATAATTCGCTCTTAATAGGCGTCAGTTCTTAAAATACGTCATTGAAGAACCCTTCATAATGCTGATGAGTCGTAAACGACGAAATCAGCACTTTAGTTTGTTAAATCTTATGGAGACGCTTCGTTTGTCAAATGGAATTATGTAGGGTTCTTTAATGTTGATACAAAGGTGGACTTTAAACCACAGTAAGTACCGCGGTAAGGTTCAGAGGAAGTGGACTTGGGCCAGTGCAGACGGCAGAACAAAGAACGAGATCGATTACATCATATCGAACCGCAAATCGATTGTCAAGGATGTTACTGTGCTTAACCGTTTCACAACAGGCAGCGATCATCGAATGGTGCGAGCCAAAGTCGTCTTGAACACACGGACAGAGAGAGAAAAGTTGGGCAAGAAAAAAGTCGTTTTAGACATGGAACGCCTGAAAGAACAAAGCGACGCATTTAAGGAAGCTATGGACAACGAACTGAACGGAACGAATTCACAAACTGCAACGATTGATGAGCTGACAGAAAGAATAGTGACCTCAGTGAGAAGCTTCCTGGAAACCAGATGCCGATCTACATGCACGAAAGAGTCGAAGCTCAGCAAGGAAACGCTAGACCTAATAGCAGAAAGACTGGATTTGGTGAAAGGTGGAAAGCGAGACACTGTTGAATACAGAGACAAAACGAAAGCCATCAACAAGAAAATGAAAACCGATCTGCGACAATACAACATGAAACTGGCCATGAACGCTATCGAAGCAAATGAGAATATGAAAGTATTACGAGCGAAACGGGCGAACGGGTACAGACAAATTTTTAAATTACGCGATAAGGCGGGCGTCATACAAACAGATCAGGACAAGGTATTGGACATCGCGCGAGAGTTCTATGAGGACCTTTTTACGTCGGTTCGAGCCAAACTACCGGCAGAAAGAGCAAAAGCGAGACCGGTGATAATGAACGTTGGTTCCGAAGATTTGCCGGACATAACGATTAACGAAGTACAGGCTTCGTTAGACGAAATGAAGAACAGAAAAGCTCCAGGTGACGACGACATTCCGATCGAAGCAATCAAAGAAGGCGGACCCACACTGCTCAAACTGACAACGGATCTGTTCAACAAGTGTCTCGAACAAGAGAAAATACCAGAATCATGGGAAAACGCAGTCATCACTTTGCTGCACAAGAAAGGAGACATCACGAAACTGGAAAACTACAGGCCCATCAGTTTGATCTCGCACCTCTACAAACTGTTTATGAAGGTGATAACGAAACGGATCACAAAGAAGCTAGACTTCTACCAGCCGATCGAACAAGCAGGGTTTCGTTCCGGATTCAGCACAAATGACCACTTGCAAGTGATGAGAAGTCTAATAGAAAAATGCAACGAATACAAAATCATCATCGCGATATGCTTCATAGACTTCGAAAAAGCGTTCGATTCGGTCGAATTATGGTCGATTTTAGACTCCTTGGACGATTGTCGGATTGACTCGAGATATACCCGGATGATAAAACATATATACGAGCACGCAACGTCGTGCGTCAAACTGCATAAAACCACCGATAAATTTCGAATTGGAAGAGGAGTCCGTCAAGGAGATACCATTTCACCGAAATTGTTCACGTCAGCTCTGGAAACGGTTTTTAAAAAGCTTGATTGGAGTGAACTGGGAATCAACATAAATGGGAAGATTCTGAACAACCTTCGATTCGCCGACGACATTGCCCTGACATCAACGACTCTGGAACCGATTGAAGCGATGCTGTTGCAGCTCAACGAGGAAGCCCAAAAAATCGGTTTGAAGATGAACATGTCGAAAACGAAAGTGATGACAAACATCGATGGTGCTACACCAATCAAGATCGGAGACGAGGAAATTGAAATCGTGAATTCGTACAAGTATCTCGGCCACGTCATGAAGTTCGGTCTCGACAACCAAACGGCTGAAATAAAGAGAAGGATCGGTCTCGGTTGGGCGGCGTTCGGCAAGTTACGGTACATCTTCAAGAGCAACATGAGCAACAGTCTGAAGAGGAAAGTGTTCGATATGTGTGTGCTGCCGGTCCTGACATACGGCGCCGAGACTCTCACGATCACCAAAGCATCAGCGAACAAATTGAGAGTTGCACAGAGGGCAATGGAAAGGGCAATGCTAGGAATCACACTCAGGGACAAAATGACAAATGAGTGGATCCGGCGACAAACAAGAGTCATCGATGTCATGACACGAATAGCGTCGCTCAAGTGGAATTCCACTATATATAGCCCAATTGGCTGGTCATATTGCCAGAATGACCGACGATCGATGGACGAAAACTATAATGCAATGGCGGCCACCAACGAAACGACCGATGGGACGTCCACCGGAAAGATGGACCAACGATATCAAAAGAACGGCAGGCACGACGTGGCAGCAAGTGGCAATGGACCGGAAAAAGTGGCGATCTATGGGGGAGGCCTACATCCAGCAGTGGATATAAAAGGCTAAGGAAGAAGAAGAAGAAGAAGTATGAATTGAAAACCCATCGTCCAAACCAGGCTCTAAAAAATGTTTTCTTGTAGAGTGATAAAATCGAATGTCCTCGATTTCGACCCCGAAGCATGAACAAACTATTGAGTTTGCTAAATTGTTTAACTATAACTACTGACCTGCCGGATACAACCAGATCAGAAAACGTTTCGAGTGTGCAGCATTAAAAACTCCGGACACCATAGACTCTGCCTTATCTAGATTCTCTGACCATTCGTAGTATTGGAGTGGCCAGCCCGCTAAGGCCTCTATTTGAAGAGTAGTCCTCAAGCTCTTTCTAGAGCTTGTAAGTTGTAAAAGACGACAAGTCGAATGGTCATGTTCTTCCAATTAATTTGAGGCTACCTCTTTCTTCAAAATGATACGAAACATTTAAATACTGAACTACAAAGCTTTCTTTCCGAAGGCTTTAGTCAATGAAGCTGGCGATATTGTTACAACGTGTATTGAGTTCTAATAAGATAGCATAATCATCAACTTTCAAGCTTTTCGCGAGAAGGAAGAATGAAGTCTCTATTTCAATATTCAGAACGTTTTTGCTGAAGTTATTGAGTCACGAATGTGTGGCAGAAAGATGCAATGAAGCCCCCATTTAATAAAAGTGTTACTTTTGCTCATTTCCAAACATTTGGATGATCTCACTAACAATGGAGTAAGACCATGTTGGACATCAATCAATAGTCCAATAAAATTAAATAAATCAATACAAATGGATAGAAACCATAAAGAAATTATTTAGTTGTAACTTCTATTGTTATTAAAGTGTTTAACTTTCAAGAAAGAAGTAAAATCATAGATTAAAATAACATCAGACTTACACTTTATCAACACTTATGAAATTCCCTTTCGATTGAGCTCTATTAATCTAGACGGAATATTGCGAAATATTATTTCTAATTTCATTGCAAAATCGAACAAATGGCAATAAAATAATATTTCAATAATAAGCGACACGAATGTAGAATGGCTGACACAAAGCTGTCATGGCTGCCATGGCTCTGTTTATCGTTTCTAACCAACTTCATGTTGGAGTTGATTTTGCATTTCTCGTTGTAAATTTTTGGAATACGTTCCTCAATTTTACTATTAAATTCCTTCACTACCGCGATCGAAATAACAACTCACTTTCAGCTTAACAAATTACTTTATTGAGACCGGGTGAATAACTTTCTCGTACAACTTATCTGACTGACGGTAGACAAAGAACAAACTCAACTTACAACTAAAAAGGGTCGTCAGGTTGTCCCATCGACTTGACACTTTCTACTTACTCGACCGACAACCAGATGACCGAACGATTAATAAGATTCTAAATTTGCGTCAGATACGTAACACTCCCGGATCCAGCAAAAAACCAAAACAAAAAAAAAAAAAAATGAAACAATATAGAAAAAACTTAAGTAGTCTTTGGCTGACCGATGACGACCAAATCTGGAACACTGACCAACTGTTCGATGATGGACCAGCCGATGATGAAATCTTGTCTTGATTCCAATGCTGATTGTTGAGTGCCATGGCATTTCCTCCGTATGGCCACTTTATTAATTGGGGCTGATTTACGGCGCATCCCACTCGCCGGATGAAACGACGACTGAAAAGCAAAAGGTACGACGCGAGTGATTTGTTCAAAGAATAAATAAAAATAATAAAAAATAATAAAATAATAAAAAAAAAAGAGACAATAACTTCAACGGAACTAATTATTGCGCTCAAGCAAAGACCAACTGACTTGACTGAACTAAGACTACCAATAGAACGAAAGGACTAGTTGGAAGTGGTTTTGTCTATAGACCTTTCTATCGGCAGCACACTGACCTTGTGTATTGGTCGTATCAACGTTGATGATTCCGTCTTCACGTTCACGCTCCTGACTACTCCTTCTGCATCCGGATATGCTTCAATTACTCGACCCAACAGCCACTTTGATGCCGACATATAGTCTTCTTTCACTACAACCATATCGCCAACTTTTACATTTTCACACTGACGCATCCATTTATTCCTATGTTGCAACTTGGTTAAGTATTCTGCTCTCCATCGCTTCGTAAAGTGTTCCACCTTTTGCGAAATTTGACTCCATTTACTAAGTCGACTGGTATGCTTATCCAGTAGACTTGGCCTGGGGGGAGCCAATAAATTATCTCCGATCAAGAAATGTGCTGGGGTTAACACCGACAAATCATCTGGATCATCAGAGATTGGGCACAACGGACGAGAATTCAAACACGCCTCAATCTCTGCTAGCATTGTTGAATATTCTTGAAATGTGTGAACTGACTCGCCAAACATGCGTCTCAGATGGTATTTCATTGACTTCACTCCTGCTTCCCACAATCCTCCCCAGTGTGGTGCATGAGGCGGAATAAACTCCCATTCAACATTCTTTGATAACATAATTTCCGCTAGTTCGGGCTCTAAGTGTTCTTTGATAACTTCGTAATCTCGGTCAAGCTCATTTCTAGCTCCCACAAAGGTTTTTGCATTATCGGAATAGACTTTCGACGGTAGCCCACGACGACTGTAGAACCTCTTGAACGCCGCTAAGAAATCTTCGGATTTTAGACTATTCACCAATTCTAGATGTACTGCTTTCGTGCACATACAAACGAAAATAGCCATCCATCCCTTGGTTGTGTGACGTTTTCCTGGCTTCTTTAAAGAGAGTACTTCTACTGGACCCGCGTAATCGACGCCAGTGTGTAAAAAGGCGCGCGATAAATTAACTCGAGCTTCTGGTAAACTTCCCATCAGTTGTTCTTGGGTTTTCTTTTTATACCGATGACAAATCACACAATTTTTGATCTGGTTTCTTACAGTTTTCCTTGTGCTTACTATCCAATATTGCGCTCTCGTGTATGTCATCGTCAACTGAGTACCTCCGTGTTTTGTATTCACATGCGCGTCGTTGATGATCATTTTTGCGATTGGTGATTCTCTCGGAATGATGATCTGATGTTTGCTGTTGTAATCAATTAATGCTTCCTTTAATCGACCGCCTATCCTTAATACTCCATCTGAATCCAAAAATGGGTAAAGGGCTAGCAACTTACTTCCGTTCGGTACTTGCTTCTCATTCTTCAACGCTCGTATTTCTTTCCCGAATGCTGCTTCCTGTGACCATTTTATCCAAAAAATCTTCTCATTTTCAATCTGTCGCACACTGAGAATTCTGGTTTTTTGTTTCTCTCTTAATGACCACGATTTGACTCTCGCTGTTACTCTCAACAACTTTTGAAATGATGAATACCTCTCTAATAAATTCTCGATGACTTCATTCGGCGCTTTCACACACGTTACCAATACCTTTTTGTTTTTTCTTTCCATGTCGTCTTCTGGATTTTTCACGTTTGGATTTTTCGGCCACTGATCTTTCGGATTCTTTAGCCATGGCGGTCCGTGCCACCAAAGATCATGCAATCTCAATTCTTCCGGGTCCAATCCTCTTGATAAACAGTCTGCTGGGTTCTGTTTTCCATCGACGTGTCGCCAAATTTGTGAGTTGGTTAACGATTGAATCTCCGATACTCTGTTTGCGACGAAAGTCTTGCACAAATCCGGGGTTGAATCTATCCAATCTTACGTGATTGTTGCATCTGTCCAGCAATGGATCTCCGAAATTTTTAGCTCTTCTCCCACCATTGTAACCAAATTAGCTAGTAGAACTGCGCCACACAATTCAAGCCTTGGCAGTCTAATTGTTTGCACTGGTGCTACTCTGGATTTCGCTAACACTAATTGGATTTGACTATTCCCGCCTGAATCTGTTGATTTTATATAAATCACTCCTCTGTATGCTGCTGTCGATGCGTCACAAAATCCATGCAACTCTACTGAATATCCTGTGCTTGTAAAGCCGAACCACCTTGGGATGCGCATTTTTTCGATATGATGAATCTCATTTCGGAAAGAGATCCATTCTTGCGCTAAATTTGCTGATATTTGATCATCCCATTGCAGATTATCTTTCCAGAGTTTTTGAAACATAACTTTCGGTTTGATGATTAACGGTCCAAGCCACCCAAGTGGATCGAATAACTTCGCAACTTGTGATAAGAAATTCCTTTTCGTTAACTGCTCACCATAATCGAATTGCGGTGGACTGAAGAAAAAATAATCTGAGATCGGTAGCCAGCCAATACCCAACGTCTTGATGCTATCGTCGTACTGAATTTTATTCGCTTTTATTTCTCTATCTTCCTGAGGTATCGGTTCTAAGATTTCGTTGCTATTACTAGACCACTTCCTCATGGGTAATTTCGCCGTTTGGAGTAACTTTGTCGTTTCTATCCAAATTCTTTTCACCGATTCTATTGACTCTCCTCCAGTTAATAAATCATCAACATGAAAATCTGAACTCACAACTTTGGACCCGAGTGGAAAATTTTCTGCTTCACTGTTCGCTAATTCTTTTAATGTTCTTATGGCCATAAAGGGAGCGCTCGCCGTACCAAACGTTAGTGTGTTCAATTGAAAATCTTCGATTGGGTCCTCTTCGTTAATCCGAAAAACTAGTCGTTGATAGTTGACATCTTCCTCGTACACTTGTATCTGTCGATACATTTTTGTGATGTCACCCCTCAACACGAACTTGAAACGTCTCCACTTCATTAGTCGTACCAGCAAACTCTCTTGAATTGTCGGGCCAGTCATTAAAATGTCATTGAGCGATTTTTTAGTGGTTGTTTTGGCTGACGCATCAAAGACAATTCTCGTTTTCGTCGTTTTACTCTCTGGTTTTATAACCGCATGGTGAGGGATATAGTAGCAGCTGTACCGTAATTGTGCATCTCCATTCATTGTTGCATGCTGATTTTCACCTGTTGACGTTCTGGTCATATGACCCAACTCAAAATATTCTTGCATCGCTGTCATGTAGTCCTTTTTCAACTCGGGGTTCTTCTTAAGCTTCTTTTCCATAGATATCCATCTTGCTACAGCTAAATTTCGCGATGCTCCTAATGTTTCCTCGGGGCTTTCCTTGAACGGCAACTTCACTTGCACTCTTCCTTCTGTTGTTCTTCGATACGACGCTTTGAACATTCGTTCACATTCTTCCTCTTCGGGTGTAAAAAACTGCTTGCGTTTTGGTGGTTCCTCTATTTCCCAAAACCTTTTCAACGTTTCGTCTGCACTCGGCCCTGACATTGTCATCAAACACGTCGGCTCTCGATTTTGACGTTGGTTATCTCTTTCTTTTCCTGATACGATCCATCCAATCCTTGTATTTTGCGCTAAATATCCTCCACTCTTCAATATCCCATCTAAAATCAATTCCGCGTACTGTTGCGCACCTAACAGGACGTCTACGTTTCCGGGTTTTGCGAACGTCGGGTCTGCAAATGTGATGTTTTTGAATAAATCGCTCGGCCATGCTACTTCTGTCTTCGGCAATATTTCGACTAACGACGATACTATGTTCGCTTCCACTTCCATATACTCTTTCTGATTTATTACCACTTCAAATCTCGTTGCTTTGCTGATACTCGACGTAATGGTATCACATAATCCCGTGACATTGAACGCTGGTATGGATTTCTGTTGAAGACCTAACATTTTTGCCACCGACTCCTTCATGTAAGCTTCATCTGAGCATTGATCCAGCATTGCTCGTAAATTGTAAATGGTTCCTCTGGCTGATTTTACTTTGATAATTGCTGTCGGGAATAATGTGGTCCTTTGTGACTTTACTAGATTATTTGGGTTTAACGTAGCTTTTTCTTGTGTGGATACCGTTGCTAATGACTTCCGATTGTTCGACTGAGTCGCTGCGGTAATTTGTGATGATTTATCATTTCGGGTGGGGGTAAAACGTTGGTTATACTGGTTTGACTGTACAAATTGGGTGGGTTGAGCGCATTGGGCATTCTGAGTGAATTGAGTAGGTTGGGAAAATGGGATGGGTTGAACGCCCTGACTAGAGACGTACGTCTGCCTTTGATTTCGTTCATTATAATATTGAGACGGGTTAAAACTTTGACTTGGATAATTCACAGATAATTCTTCTCTATGCAATAGGGTGTGGTGCTTGCGACCGCATTTGAGGCAAGTCTTGCTACTCCTACAATCCGCAATCGTGTGACTCACAGCTAGACAGTTTCTACAAATGTTCTTTGCGTTGACAAAGGCACTACGGTTGCCGAGGGGCATGTTCAAAAATTTTTCGCACATCAACAGAGAATGAGATGGGGCATTGCATGCTAGACAATTCGATCGATAATTGTTGCTATTTTTGTTTAGATTCGTTTTGTTGTTGTAATTGCGTAGTTGAGGTGCCTCTCCTTTCTTCACATCCGAATTTCCGATAAGTTCTAAGCTCTCCAAAGTCCGGTACCTTTTTTCCAAAAACTCGCGTAATTTTTTAAACGTTGGAACTTGTTTTGGATCCAATTCTTCCTCCCACAATTCTCTGGTTCTCAACGGAAGTTTCCTTGAAATTAAAACGATCAGCATTATATCCCACGTCGAAACGTCGACACCGAGATTTTTTAACGATTCCAATGATTCCTGTGTTACATCGAGCATTTCTCTGAGTTCCTTTGCAGATTCCGTTTTCACCTCCCTTCGATCAATTAAAGTCTCGACCTGAGACACTTGTAATATTCGTTGATTGTCATATACTTCGTTTAGTTGGGTCCATGCTAATTGGTAGTTCTCATCCGTTATTTGATATCGTTGAATGACTCGTTCGGCGTTATCAGTAAGGCACGATTGCAAATACTCAAGCTTTTCAGCGTTGGACAGACTCTTACTATCGTGGATAAGATTGGTGAAACGGTTTTTAAAAGAAAGCCAGGTGTGATATGAACCACTGAACTTGGGCAGACTAATTTTGGGCAATTTTACATTGGAACCTTCATCACGTCGCTGACTCAGATTACTATTCGCATGGAGGTTCTGATTAACTGTTTGTTGTGGTTTAAACGCGTTCAAATACTCACTTATGGAACCTAGCAGTACGAAATATTTCTCTTCTAGACCTTCAAACGTTTCATGTTCAAAATAATCAATTTTGGAGGTTTTGTCAGTCTTTAACGAGTTAATAACGGCATCCGCATCACAAATATCTTTCCATAACTCCTGCAACCCAATTAACCTTCCCTCCAAATAGCCTTTCGTTCTATTGACGGTTGAACACTTTCTAAAATTCGTTTCAAATTTCTTAAATCGGTTCACTAACGATTCGATTACTTCAATTGCTTCATCCATTACCCAAGAAATTTTTGTAAAAACAAAAAAAAAAAAAAAATAAAACTCAAATTTGTAGACAAATGCGCAAACTTGTTTGAATAAAATCGTTTATTTTTTCACAAAAATTAAATGAAAATGTTATCGAACAAAAGGAAGCGACACCATACCGCGAATTGAAAAAATGAGCGGGAAATTTTTATGACTTGACTCGACTAATCCCCCTCTTAATTAATGCAACAAAAATATTGAACAAATCACGTACCTTTGCTTTTCACACGCACCAACCAATTTTCTCTGCTGTATGACCAAATGAACTCCTTCCACTGCTTGTATGACCAAATTGACTAAACGCACCAATTGAACCAACTAAACGCACCAATTGACCCAACTAAACCACTCGACCCAATTGAACCACTTGAACTAACTGAACCAACTGCACCACTGACCGCTTGAACGAGCTGAACCAATGAATCAAATGAACCGACTGCACCACTGACCGCTACAATATTCCCTCCAATTCGATAACTTGACCTTGACCTTGACTGTCGACACACTTTTATGAACGACCGTATTATGTCCTTGCCAATGACAAATTATGTATAAGACGCTTCGATGACTCTCCAGAAAATGATCGAACGCTAAATTTTTGCTTATAATGAGCGCCCCGATCCCATTAACAGTACGCTGATGTGCACACGTTTTGTTTCGATACTCCACAATAAAACAAAATGATTTTTCCTTCTTCTACACTCCTGGGCGAAAACTGGTTTCCTTTCACACAACTTAACGGGTACTTTACGTGTTGAATTTCACTTTTCACTTTTTCGTTTTATTTAATTTAATTTGTTTATATTTTGTCCGGGCGCCATGTAAATTTTTGGAATACGTTGATCAATTTTACTATTAAATTCCTTCACTACCGCGATCGAAATAACAACTCACTTTCAGCTTAACAAATTACTTTATTGAGACCGGGTGAATAACTTTCTCGTACAACTTATCTGACTGACGGTAGACAAAGAACAAACTCAACTTACAACTAAAAAGGGTCGTCAGGTTGTCCCATCGACTTGACACTTTCTACTTACTCGACCGACAACCAGATGACCGAACGATTAATAAGATTCTAAATTTGCGTCAGATACGTAACACTCGTGATCAGCCGCAGCCAGAAGTTTTTACCCCGTGCTTTAGTTTTATTCAGCGGCTCCTATTGTCTGATGAAAAGTGCGTTTGATGATAGCGAGGATGACAGCCATGATGTTGTTCGTTGCTTCATTCATTCATCGATTGACATTATTGTTGCGTCTTTCGCCGAGTCTAAACGTGCCTTTGACAAATAACTCCAAATTCGCAAAGTTGTATTCAAATCGAATAAAGCAAAACATTCAAGAATTCTTAAGATTTAAATTAAAATATGGCAGATGTTAGTAGTGATATCTCTACAATGATGGTCGCCGACAAAACAGAATGGACAGAGTTTCTGCAAGAAGCTGCGTTGATTGGTAAGTTTATTATTTTTTCTTTGAAATGATTCAATATGGGGGATGACATTTAAAATTTGTGACATTTAGAAGACGATGACAACCTCCGAAATTACGATATAATGGACGACGACGAATTGAATGAAGAGATTAACTTGGCTAATCACGACATCGACTCGAATCACGAAGGCATGGTGTTAAAGACTGCACCCAGTAGTATCAAATGGAAATCACCGGAACCGACGGCTCCATTGAATGTAGAAAGGAGTGAGAAGAAGAAGAGAAAACTGAACATTTCCGTGTCATCAACAAATGAAGCCTCAAGCACAACACATCGAACAAAAACAATTTCGAATACAGTCAACACAAGTGATGATATCATTGGGAAAAAAGTTATGAAATTCTCGCAGATGTCTACGAAGGAGTGACTGGAATTAGGGGCGAAGAAATTTGGCGCACCGGTTTCAGCGGAATCCTCAAAAGCGGCCAGAGCCGAACGATTCGGCTTAAAACAGGAAATTACAGCGTATTTAGATGGTAAGACTAAGTCGAATATTGGCACCAATGTTAAGAATAGAAACAGTTCGATTTCAAATATTGATATATTAAGGAAACGGGATAAACGGTTTGGGGGATCGGTGTCGAAAGAAATGAATAAAATTGAGAATTTGGAAAAACTTCAGAAACGGTTAGAGAGATTTGGTTAAATTAATTAGAATAAAGCAACAGTGTCTTATTGACTTTTTCATCATTCTCGACTAATTATGGCCAATGTAAATGTAGAAAACAGAGTAAAAAAAATTATTTCAAAACAAAACATTTTGACATTCAGTCCAAAGCATACTTTTCAATGGGTTGTACTTGAGTGCGAATCAATGAATCATTAGATGAGGGATTTTTTAAATTTGTTTTCCCTTAAATTCTCTTGTTTCTACATATTTAGTCGAGAATGATAAAAAATTTTAAATCCAACTTGTACTACATATGTCCAATATAGTGCTTGGTTGGAGAAAAGTCCACGGCCTGCCGCCATATGTAGTACGAGTTGCATTAATAACTATAATTCTAGTTTTCTTTAACTGTTCAAAGATCAAGAAAATTATTTGTTTTTATATAAATTTTGTGGAATTTATCAAATAAAAATGTAAGTTTGAAATTGAATTTTCAAAACTTTTTTTTTTCATTTGGAGCGTGTCGTGCAAAACAGACAAAACAGAGATTATGAAGTATGAAGGCTTTAAAAGTTGTTGCCAAGACCGTCAGGAGAGTTGGTTCCGCTTGCATCCTTAAAAGTGGTACTTCCTTGATGTCTTCATGTCTGCTTGTATTTAACAACGTGGTAATGCTAACAACAATGTTGCACAATCTTGTGATTCTTTCAATGGTGACATCATGGCCCTACGGTAGTAAGGGGCCGTTACACATGCCAAAAAATTCATCAGAAATTTTTTCGTAGAATAAAGAACTTTGTGACTTCCCCCTCTTGCGATGTACCCCCCGGAAAATATTTTTCCCGGATTCGGTTCAGTCGATCCTACTTACTTACTTAACCGGCACTACAACCCATTAAGGGTTTTGGCCATCTGCAACATGCTTCTCCAAGCGGACCTATCCGCAGCTAGCGTCTCCCAGCTGGATACTCCCACAGTTTTTAAGTCGGCAAGAGCTGCGTCATATCATCTGGATTTTGGACGCCATGCACCTCTCTTGCCCTCCGGTCTGGTTTTAAGAATTTTTTTCGGGATACGATGATCTTCCATTCGTTGTACATGACCGAGCCAACGCAGTCGGTTTGTTTTGGTAGTTCTGACTATGTCCGGCTCTCCCTAAAACTGATTTAGCTCATGATTGAAACGTCTGCACCATCGGTTCAGCCTTTGGTCGAATACTTGTCCAAATATTATCCGCAGTACTTTTCTTTCAAACGTGTGCAGCGATTGTTCGTCTTTCTGTGTCAAACACCACGACTCCGAGCCATACGTAACTACCGGTCTGATCATAGATTTGTATATTGCGCATTTTGAGTTTCTGCTTACTGACTTGGACTTTAAAATTTTCAAAAGGCCGTAATAACTCCGGTTGCCCAGAATTACTCGTCGTCTGCGAAACCTAGCAACTGACTGGACTTGGTGAAAATGGTGCCGCTGGAATCTATGTCCTGTTCATGGTGCGCACAGCTGCTTCAAGGGTCAGGTTTAAAAGCAGCGTCGCAAGAGGATCTGCCTGACGTAGGCCTTCCTCAATGTCGAAAATCTCTGAAAATTGGTTACGGATCCTTACTCGGCTGTTAGCTCCGTTCAGTGTTAACTTGGTTAGTGAGATCAGTATATTGGGGATTCCAAATTCCTCCATTACTCTCCATAGCTTACTTCTTCTAACACTGTCATAGGCTGCCTTAAAATCAACGGACAACTGGTGTGTTTCAATGTTGTACTCTTTGCACTTCTCCAAGATCCGTCTGATATTAAACGTCCAGTCCGATGTTGAACGACCTACACGAAAACCACCTTGGTATTCACCTACAGAGTTTTCCATGTATGGATGAAGGCGCTGGTAAAGAATATTTGCAAATATCTTGTAAGCAATATTCAGCAGAGCGATTCCTCGAAAATTGCCACCTTTTTTTATAAGGGACAAAGTATGCTGGTCTTCCACTCTTCTGGTAACTCCTCCTCGACATTCCATATACGCGTGATGAGCTCGTGCATCTCTACACATAGCGCGTTGGGTAGATCATCTGTCCCCGGGGCTTTGAAATTTCTGAGCCTCGAAATTTCAGCTTAAACTTCTTGCATCGTTGGTTCTTCTATGGTTGCGCAGTATGAAATGGCAATTCGTTGTTTTCTTTGTTTCCGTTGAGCGGTGTGTTCGGATTAAGCA
>CM055403.1:57217960-57233569 GCA_029228625.1 Pseudolycoriella hygida | reverse complement strand
AACAAAAACCCTTTTAAAAAGGAAATGTGACGCAAGTCCTTCTTCCTCCTTCCAAAACAACTGATATCAATTTGGGGTGACGCTTAAAGCTTTGAAACGCAAAAATTCTTTTGGAATGTTTTCATTTTTGATTAAAAAATGCGTCACAAATGCCGGACCCACCAATGTAATAATTTGTCTACGCTTTCAGCTGTCATACGCAAAAATTTGATTTCCTGTTCAAAAATACGCCATACATAATGACAAATTTTTGCGTTGTGAAAGCTGAAAGAACAGAAAAACTATAACATTGGGGGGTCCGGCATTTGTGACGCATTTTTTTAATCAAAAATGAAAACATTCCAAAAGAATTATTGCGTTTCAAAGCTTTAAGCGTCACCCCAAATTGATATCAGTTGTTTTGGAAGGAGGAAGAAGGACTTGCGTCACATTTCCCTTTTAAAAGGGTTTTTGTTGTGATTATGTAGTATGGGAAAGTGTGGTATTGTACACCGTGGAAATCTAGGAATCCAAGTTTTTGTCAGCAGGTGCCTCAGACGCATACTGAAAATACGTTGGTTGGAAAATATCAGCAATGAAATGCTGTGGAGGACAACGAATTGTGTGTAGATGAAGGCAGGAATCAAACGTCGGAAATGGAATTGGATCGGCCACACTTGAAGGAGACCTGTTGGAGATATCGCAAAAACTGCATTAGACTGGAATCCACAGAGAACCCGAAAGAGAGATCGACCAAAAACAACGTGGAGGAGGACAGTCGTCGACGAAGCGAGTAAAGCTGGAAAAATCTGGATACAAGTGAAGGCGCTCGCCCAAAACCGAGCTCGATGGCGACATTTTGTGGACGCTCTATGCTCCCCCGTGGAGTAGGAATACGATGATGATGAATGCGTTTGACTGCGCTCTGACTGTCTGAGCAAATGCAGATAGACGACGAGGTTTTTTGGGATAAGCTGAGATTTCGTTGCAGCATTCCAGAACTCCGTTTATCTCTGACGTAAAGACAGTCAAGAATTTACCTAGCGGGATGGAGATTTCTTGTCCAGTAGAGGGACAATAGATGCAATAGATGTTTAAAAATTTGAGAGTTCCAGTTCTTTCCCGGAAAGAACTGAGGTTTTGAAGCCTTTAATCTTCTTCTTTCTAGTTAAAAGGATCAGCTTCGTTTTGTTTGTGTTAGCTGTCTGTTCATATGAGAGGCACCAAAATTCCACAAGTTTCAATGCTGATTGCACATGAAGTGACAGTTCAGTTCGGAATCCCGTTTCACATTTCAGGATGAACTTGTGATTTTGAAGGTGCAAGACATAAAAAATACTTTCCAAAGTGTGTGTCACTATAACACACTTTCACCTTGGGGGAAAAAGTTGGTTTTTATACAGTGGATTCACCAAATTTCGAATTTTGAGTGACTTTTGACATTTCTGTGGAGAATTTCTAGCAAATTTTCGTTTTTTTTCTCTCGAAGTATTTTAGTTCTTTCTCTTCTCTCGAGATAAAATGTCACAAAAATAGGGCCTCAGAGGGTGTTGCTGACATCAGATTCCTTATCATGGTAAATGTTAACAGCTCCTGGGTGTTATTAGCCTCCTGCGCGTTATTGAAGGTCTGGTAGAGGTTGCCATTTCGCCCATGAGGGTGTGTTTTTTTGCTGATAATGGTAAATGTTGCAAATGCTTCCTAGGCTATAGCGCCGGTGTGCTAATCAGGGCCTATTTTAAGGAATTTATTTTCCCGAAAATTACGCATACGAAGCAGAAAAAACTTGTGAAAACACATCGAATTTCCTCAAAACTTCTAATTATCGGTCTGCCTCTAGCTTTATCTTCGAAAACTTTCAACGATTATTGCGCGTTGACTACCAAGAGCGCGTACAGCTTTAGTTTGATAAGATTCACTGGTGAGGATTATACAGATTTTATATGAAAGAAGTGTCAAAATTTTCACCAGTGAAACTTATCGAACCAAAGCTGTACGCGCTCCAAACTCTACTTCTACGACAATTATTTTCGCGATAAATAATTGCACCAGCCAATGAGAGACAAGAATCTTTTGTATTTTTTTTATCGAATCTCCCAATTTGTTCATCGAAGAATTCTTATCTCTCATTGGTTGGCGTAAATATTTTTCGCGATAATAATTATCTCAGAAGTTGAATTTTTCAGTCAAATAATGAATTTTTACAACAACCTTCGAAAAATATTTGGTCTGTGAATGAGTTCTCGCTGTTTTTTTTTGCTGGTTTGAAGCGTTTATTTCAATAACAAAATGAATTAATACATTAATGAAAATATTGTCCACCGCTAGCCACTAGTTTTTCCCATCTTTCAGGTAATTTACGGATTCCGTGTCGGAAGAATTCCTAATTTTTTGAAGCAAACCTATCAGAGAGCCATTTTTCGATACCCTCGAAAGAAGGGAACCGCTGTCCAATCAAATCGTTATCCATGCAATCGAATAAGTAGTAATCAGAAAGGGCAATGTCTGGCGGGTGGGGTAAAACTTCCCAGTTCGTTCCAATTAAATAGTTCTGCACGACTTTTGCGACATGTGGACGAGCGTTGTCTTGTTGAAAAATTAACTTGTCATGTCTATCGGTCCATTCTGGTTATTTTTCGGCCAGAGGTCGCTTCAAACGCATTAACTATTGTCGATAGCGTTCCCCATCAACTGTTTCACCAGGTTTCAGAAGCTCATAATGCACCACACCTTTCATATCCCACTCGATACACAACATTCTCTTTGAACATTGAATATTTCGTTTTGGTTGCGATGGACCTGGCTCACCTAGCCTTACCCAGGCTTTTAAGCGTTTGTGATTCTCGTAATAGATCCACTTTTCATCATAAGTCACAATTCGGTGCAAAAATCCCTTTTTTTTAATGTCTTTGAAGCAATAATTCACAAGTGGTTTTTCTTCTTTCAACGTCTCTTTTTTCAATTTATATGGCACCCAATGTGACATCTTTTGAATCATTCCAATGGCTTTTAGACGTTTGGAAACTGTTGTTCGATTAACTCCTAATGATTCTGCAAGATCTTCTTGCGTTTCACATGAGTCTTCATCGAGTAACGTCGTCGATTGTTCATCTTCAAATTTTTTTGAACCACCTGAACGCTTTCTGTCTTCAACATCAAAATCACCACTTTCAAAGCATCGAAACCATTTTCTGCACGTTGTTTCTGATAGATCATGGTCACCATGAGCTTCTACAAGTAATTGATGAGTTTCAGCCGCAATCTTGTTTATTTTGAAGAAGTACAATAAAACTTCCCGCAAATGAACCTTTCTTTGAACAAAATTAGACATTCTGCTAAGAAACGTGTTATATTGTTTACTGAATTTTATTAACAGAAATCATAGCTGTCAAAAAAATATAGTTTAACTGACAGTAGCTAGCTATATTTGTATCTGATGCCATCTAACAATGAACAGCGAGAACTCATTCACAAACCAAATATATAAAAAAAATATTTGGGAATTTTTAGGAATTTCTCAGAATTAAATTCTCTAAGATAGGCCCCACACCCACACGGTGCGCTTGAAACAGGTTTAACTAAAAAAGTCGTGCCTATGGGATTTCTCTTCGAAAAATTGTTTTTGAGGTTAAAACTAAACTTTTTTGTTCTGGCACTTAATATTATTATAGCGCACCGTGTGTCGTCAACGCTTATTTGTAATCAATAGTCAAAATATGAGATAATTCTCGTTTTGGTACAATTGCATCCGTAGAATACAAATTTACTACGGCTGCTATACCATCTGTAGATGAGAGTCTACTTCTCGTAACAACATTCAGAAAAGCCATTACGTAATTCTTCCTGTAGCAGCCGTAGCAAATTTGTATTCTATGGGTGCAATTGTACCAAAACGAGAATTATCTCATATTTTGACTATTGATTGCAAGCAGTGTGCTTTAATCACACAAAAGGTATGGTTTGCCTGTCAAAGCCAATATTTAACGTAAATACTATCTTGGATAGTCGTTAGCAGATTTATCCGGAATAAAAATAACCGAAACAAATTCTCAATTCTTTCACTTCCAAATTGTTAAGCAATACCAAGCATGTGATCGTTCGATTTGGAGGATATATAAAGCGAATTTTCACAATTTGCGTAGCATTCTATTCTGCTGATATACACATGGTCTTAAGACAACGTGCACTGATGAGTCATAATCGACGAAATCAGCAACATTTTTGTTCTATTCACTTTTGTTGAACAATTTGGAAGAATTGTTAATGGCTTTTTTTAATGTAGATCTCGTCGTTTACATTCGTAAAGGATTTAAGTACAACTGGCAACTTTTCACAGCTGTCAAATTTGAATTTTGGCTCGAAATTTTAAAAGTGATTCCTCATCATTATTTTAAAACTTGGTACCGAAATTCAAATCTGACAGCTGTCAAAATTGTAACGATTTGTAACTTTCTCCTAGGGCGCTAATATTAAAAGTTGGAGAGATGTTGACCGGTTGAAAAATCCTCTTACTTCTGCCTGATGTTCCACTCCGTCAAACATGATTCACATGCTGAAACAAATCGACAGATAATTCTTGTTTTCGATATGGAAGAGTGAAATAAACAAATTCAAAATTGCATAAAAATATCTGATTCAATGTCTTAGGATTTATTTATTTATGAAATATCGAAGAAATTTTCATTACAGTTTCATTATTTTTAGCATACCACCGAATTTGCATATTCTCACTCTCACAAACTGCAAATCGTTAATAAAATATGTTCGTTTCGAAAAATACTTTGCTATTTGTTAAGCATTCTTCATGCATTATTCACAGTTTCGAGTTTTCCTTAGATTTTGTACTGCAGCTTATCCAGTTCTTTGAACAAATAAAATTAAATATGCACAAATCAACATTTACTGCAAAACAATAACATTAAAGATAAATACATTGGTATGATGTGTACTTTACGATACACTTCTCATGAACCAACTAAAAAGTTTTACACTTTACTTCTAGAGCATCTTTCCAGCGGAGAACAAATAACTTTTTGTAGTTTTGTGTTTCAACAATTGTTAGAACAAGTACCTCGTAAACATCATGTTTATTCCCAAATTTAACTTGAACATCTCACACACATTATCATTTATTGCACATTTAAATCTAATATGCAAACACCATTATAAGTCGGTTTGTGTGATAGAAAGCGAATTTTATGCAATGTGCGGAGATAAGCTTCCCGTGCTTCTCTTAATTTTGTTTGCTGCAAACAACGTAAAAAGTACAAAGTACTGAGTCTTTAAAATTTTCAATTACGATTTTCCGTACGGCCGTTAATATTTAATATCCACTCAGCGTAGATTAACTATGATGTTAGGATCAAAAATAAATATTTAGGCATGTCCTTTTATGGGTGTAGGAAGATGTCATTTTGCTTGTAGGTTTCTCGGAAAATTTTGCAAGAAGATAAACTTTCCGAAAATGGATGACTTAAGCCCAGTCAACAATTAACCGTGCTATCTGTCGTTGTTGTATCTTCCCACAATATCAGTAAAAATACACATTGTAACACGAAAATGAAAATATTTCACACGCGTTCCACAACCCAGTTTTATTGAACAGATTTTTTCATTACTTCTGATTTTTTACAAATTTTTTTAATTTTCCTTATTGCTCTCCAGTGGAAAGTTCATAAATCCGAAAGTTTATGTCTTTTTTATTTTTATGAATGGGTAAACATTCTCCTTATGAACTTTGTCGCAGATGGGAATTAAGTTGCATCGTTTGGAGCTGTTTTTGTAAGATTGTTGATTATATAGAATAGTAATTTATGCAACTAGCTGAGAAAAGTCACTAGATGTGAAGTTGTCAAAGTTGAGAGATTGGGATTGAGTTTTGCTGGACTAGTTCTGGTGTTTCAAAGCAGTTGGCGCAACTTGAGGTTCGATGACGATAACGACATTCTACATACAAATTTGAGATGAAAATGAATTTAAATCGCTTTTTCTGAATCAACTAGTTAAAATAGTGAAAAATGTTTACGTTCTCAATTAAAGTGCATTGATAGCTTCCATTTAACATGATTATCAGTTGTCAACTCATTTAAAAATTTAGTGAAAATCGTAAATGACCAATTCCATGCAAAAAGTGGAAAATGCGTTACGTGCAAACGCTCTTGCGGGTAAAATGTTTAGATATTGGAATTGTATATATTGTATGGAGAAGTTGAAGATTGAACATTTGTAGAAACTTCTTTCACATAACACAAGCCTCGTATGTGCTTTGTTTAGCCAGAAAACAACGTTTGCACATAACCAACCAATGGAATTGCTCAAATATTGTGTTTGTTTATAAAAAATGGTGCAAAAACTAGTCCAGCGTTCCATTTACTGTGGTCAATTCCTTCTACCACTTTCTACTTTCTGTGGTCAATTCCTTCTACCTATTCTTATTTCCTGTGGTCAATTCCTCCTACCACTTCCTATTTCCTGTGGTCAATTCCTTCTATCACTTCCTATTTCCTGTGGCCAATTCCTTCTACAACTTTCTACTTCCTGTGGTCAATTCCTTCTACCACTTCCTATTTCCTGTGGTCAATTCCTTCTACCACTTTCCACTCCCTGTGGTCAATTCCTTCTACAATTTCCTATTTCCTGTGGTCAATTCCTTCTACCACTTCCTATTTCCTGTGGTCAATTCCTTCTACCACTTTCCACTTCCTGTTTTCAATTCCTTCTACCATTTCCTATTTCCTGTGGTCAATTCCTTCTACCACTTTCTACTTCTTGTGGTCAATTCCTTCTACCACTTCCTATTTCCTGTGGTTAATTCCTTCTACAACTTTCTACTTCCTGTGGTCAATTCCTTCTACCACTTTATAGTTGCCTTTTCGACACAAGTATCAGCTGGACTATGGTGTATAACACACCACTCCCAACACCACTGACATCTGCACAACTAGACTGCTAGTAATCACTCGACCGCTTCATAACCAATTCTAAATTCCATTCTTCTATACGGTTTACTCCTTTTGCCGCAATTTCCGTCGTAACTGCCGCAACTTCCTCGATTACAAGCCGAATTATAGCTTCTCGTACAACCGTATCATATTTTGTTTCTGATCCTTTTACATTTAGTAGAAAACGTTTCCATTTTTCATTGCTATTTTTTATTGAATTATGAATTTAATTTTCTTCAAGAATTTCCAAATGAATGTTCCAATTATTTCCTCGCGTGATCTGGGCCCATAACCTGTTCCAAATTGTCAAAACGCCTGTACGCAACAATTTTTTTTCATCACTTTTACACAAATTTGGAAAATGTATGGTAAAACATAGTTTTTATCAATTTTCTTTAAAATTTATCAGAAAATTTATTTCACTAAATGTAGTTTCGAACTCGTAGGGGACCCGTCTTTCACAAGCAGCAATAAAATCTGATGGGCAGCGACTTTTTAGTATAACTTCGTTCAAGCTCACCGTGCCAACACGTAAAAATCTTCTTATCGATGGAGAGCATTTTATATTTATCAGTTTGGGACGATCCTAGGATCCTTTGTTTCCTTCCCGGTCATCATTTAAATCGTCACGCGAGCCTCCCTGTCGCCACCAAAAATCTGTCAAGTGTGGCAGGTCCCAGATTAGATTACGCCTCAGCTGAAGGTACTTGGGTACTCACAAATTAAGTGTATACCCGTTTCCTCCCCCAATCCACAGGAGCAAGCCTCAACTTGTACATGTGCCGATTCAACCCGCAATGTCCAGTGATCGCTCCCTCAACCCTTCTAATGCGACACCGGTTCATCACTAGCAAATCATTAGCCCATTTCTCGTCAGGCCTCGGGAAGAAGCGCTTTGTGGGAGCACCTCCGTCATATTCCTCTCATCGCTCCACGTGTCCTCGCCGCACCCAGTCATTTAATGCTTGCGCACACAACGACTTGGGTATTGGCAGGTTGCAGGTAGGGTTCGGCTCCAATTGATATAGTCGTGCACCCCATTCTTGCAAGTTCATCCGTCCTTTCTTCCCCTCCACACCAGAGTGCCCACACATCGTTCAGATACTCGTTGCACTCTTTGATTAGCCTAGAGGTCACCACGGGCGATACGAGTGCCCTTATCACTTCCTCACTATCAGAAAGGATGAGTACGTCCTCTCCCTGCGTCCCCGTTGGCAGTGCTTCTCGAGTTCGCATTAGTACCGCGAAAACTTCTGCCTGGAGAACACTGGTGGTTCCACCTAAGTGGAACATGTTACCCTGCACAGCATTCGAATCGTATGTTCCAGCTCCTGCCCATTCGGCTGCCTTGAATCCGTCTGTAAATCTAACTTTCGCCCTTCCGATGGAGAGCATAAAAACATTGCTAAAAACTCGGCAGATAGTGTAAATCTTGTAATTCAGATCAGATCAAAATAAAAAAATTGGATTCAGGTTCAGATCAGATTTTGTATTCCGATCGATCTGTTCTGAGTACTTTTTATCACTAGTGACAAACACTTGTTACTAGTGGTAAAAAGTAGCTTCCTACTTCATTCATTGTAGCTTCAATGGCCCTAGAACCCATTTCCCCAAAGACAATATGAGTCGCGAATGTGAATGAATAACGTGTCATACGAAGTTAACGTCACCATATACAAATTACGACAATGATATTGGAACCAGTTGTCAATAGTCGCTTTACCATACTGTGACAAATGGCACCGGGTGCAAATAGTCTCTTTATTATGTGGTTTTAACGACATCTGGTACCAATAGTCTTTTATAATGCTGAGAGCACTCAGTATAATGAAGAGAGCATTGAAACTCGGTGCCATGATCCGCAGCATTATAAAGACAATATTGGCACACAATACCAATACTCTCTACCAACAAATTAAATAAATGAAAATTGTGTTCAACGTCTGAATTTGATGCAGAGATTTCACGTATAAGTTTCTTATCGTGGTCTTGCGTGCATGAGAATTTTCCCCAAACTAATTCAGTAGCAGTGAAGACATTCTTGTGTAGATATCAACACGTCCATACCATTTCAATTACATCATAACATTTTTGCACTAACAATTTTCATTACACACAGAATTCGCTCCTAACACCTCATAAGACACGTCATTTAAAAATGAAAATGTCTGTATCTTCAAAGTATGAACGAAAAATTCTATAAAAATGGACATAAACAATAACGCAATGTTCAGCGCTCTTTTTTTTAAGTGTGATTGTGCTAACTGGGAATGAAATCCAGTTTTGGCTGATTCCAGTTCTTTAGTTTACGTTAAGTTCTTTGCTCTTTTAATTTCAAACGGAAAAAGAAATGTTTTGGAGGAACTTTACTAAGACAATCTTAAGATTATTTATATTTACTTTTTCCTATTGCCGACCCAAAAAATGTGTTCAGAATTAAATAGAGAATTTAACGTTGCGTTCAAGCAGATTAAGGATATTGCAAAAATACGGTTTTTATATGTTTTTAAAATCTTGTATAACTAGCGGTATTTGCGGAAAATCATTTTGAAATTGAATTTTCTTATCAAATTTTCCTCTTTCGTAGAGCATTATACTTTCAAACTATACCATTATGGTTAAGTGTGCTTTAAAAAAGTGCTATATGGGCCCGCGCCATTCAATTTTAAACTTTTCAATAAATGTTGCTGATTTTTCCGTTTATGTTGGTTTATCAGATATCCGGGAGAAAAAGCAATCACAATATGTATATTTTAAGTGATTTCATGTGAACAGCCGTTAACATAAGGATGAAGTTTGTGGTTACAGGCTGTTTACGTGAGGCAACTTGTGCTATATTTTAACGTAGTAGCACGCGGTAGATTACAATTATTAACAAATTAAACATTGAAGAATTATTGCAAATCAGTGTTATAGTAAGGGACTACTTCATCCTGGATGAGCTGTACCAAAATGACTAATTACGTTCGTCGCATCATTAATGGGTGGCATGTTAAATGACTGACGTCTCGCTCTCGCCTGCTGTTCTAAAATACTGAAAATAATTTTTCGTTTACAATCGCTACGCTTTACTATGCTCCCAGGTATTTCTTCGGTATGTCTCTAGGTTCCTTTTTGGTTTTCTTTTTCCACTTAAGAGCACGTCATATGATATGTCAGTTTTGATTCTGCGATGTTTTTCTACCGCACTTTTCGATTATAAAAATCTCTTTTTTTCAAATTCTGTCTCATACACTATCTGTACATCACGTTTTTGTGAATGATGGACGGTTTAGAGCTTAAAATACTTGTTTATACACTTCTACATTTTCTTCGTAAAAAACACCGCTTTCAAATTTGGAATGCGATGTTTTTCTAAAGTAAAGCTACAAATAAATAAATTACTATTTTCAATTCTGAATCGTTAATCACTTACGGAAATGTGTTCTAAAGAAAGTGTATGGTATGCAGTAGAATTTGAAAAAGGAGACTTTTATCATCGAAAATTACGATAGAAAAACATCGCAAAAACAAAACTGACATTTCATATGGCGTGGCGTACTTTTCGATGATAAAAGTCTCCTTTTTCAAATTCTACTGCATACCGTTTCTTCAGAACCCATTTGTGTAAATGATTAACATTTCAGAATTGAAAATATAATTTGTTTATTTGTAACTTTACTTTGGAAAAACATCGCATTCCAAATTTGAATGCGGTGTTTTTTACGAAGAAAATGTAGAAGTGTAGAAACAAGTATTTTAACTTCTAAATCGTCCATCATTTACAGAAACGTGATCTACATTGAGTGTATGAGACAGAATTTGAAAAAAAAGAGATTTTTATCATCCAAAATTGCGGTAGAAAAACATCGCAGAATCAAATTTAGGTTGTCCCTTCCTTGGGTAATAAAAGGCAGTGAGAAACAACATTTTATTTTACTTCCTTGTAGCTCTTCATGTATGTACGTTCCTCACACCAGTAATTTTTGACCGACAAAGTGACAAAGGGACAAACTTTTGGTCGTCTCGGTAATTCTTGTATGCGTAAATTACTTACGTTTTCAAAGCGGTGCGCAAGTTCCGCGAGCAAACAACGATACCATAGAAGATCATCAAAAAATCAGAAATCACCTAATTTCTAATGGAAGGAAGAGCGAGCACATAGGCTCTGTTACTTCATACAGGACTAAAAGAAACCTTACTTGATTTCAGTAAACATACCCATCGTATACAAGCGAGCTTATTTACTTGCCTTTTTCTAAAATTTGACTCTGTTGTATGAACATAAGATTCATTCAGCCATACATTTAGCTATTTTGCAAAAATTGAATTTTATCTTTCGTTTGGCCATGCATTTCCATAATGTGGTGTTTTCCTTTTGTTTGCACTCGTGTAACTAACCTTCCTTAGGGTATAGGTTGCCAACGTATATGTGTGAGGATATCTTTGCAAATTGGTTTTATAAACATGAAAATAATAAAAGTTTAACATTTCATTTTTCTGCGATATGTCACTTATGTTCTTGTTGTTTATGCACTGGGTGGAAACTTTGTTTGAGGTGTTGAAACAACTTTTCTAAGAAAATATTTGATTTGTCAATGGATTGATTTTGTACTTTCAAGTCTATTTTCCTGTTTAGTTCTATTGAAGAGACCTGTTCTTAACGAAAAAAGCTAAGAGTATATTGAGTGTTTTAAGAAGAAGAGTACATTACTCAAACAGAATCGTTTTATTAAACAATATATCAAAGACTTTTTTATTAACTTCTTGACTCATTTTTAGACTCGTACGAAGAACGAAATGGTCTATTGCGCTTAGCACAACGTTTGTAACCAGTCGAGTTTCGACCCGGGAGTAGGGGAGGGAGCATCGATCATGGTCCTCAGATGACGAATCAGCAATAAAGAAAATTTCCATCCGTCCGTCAACACGATAACTCGAATAAAACTCAACCAATTTTCGTAAACTTTTTTCCTTGAAAGGTTATCGATAAATCTTTTATGGGATTGAGTCTTGGCACTGTCGGCCAAGGGCCGCCGAGCTAGGGCACTTTAAGTGGTTTTTGGCCTTTTGTAACTCTTTTCCAATTTTCATAAATTTTTTTTTGTTTGAAAGATCTGGGCATGGCCGACAATTTACGGAAGAAACTTTTTTGATTTTGAGCCCTAGGGCATTAAAAACGAGTCTCTGCTAGGGCGCTACGTGTTTTTTATACATAACTAGTAAATCTTTCTCAATTTTCATAGTTAGTTTTTTAATCGAAAGCCCAACAATTTGTAGAAAAAAATCTTTTTTGAGATTAGTCCCTTGGACTTAGGGCACTAAAAACGAGTCTCTGCTAGGGCTCTACATATTTTATGTACATAACTCGAGTAAATCTCTTCCTATTTTCACATTTTATGGAAGAAATGTTTTTATTAGAAGTCCTTGGACTCAGCCAGGATCCTAAAACTGAGTTTCTACTAGGGCCCAACGTGTTTGTTTACGTAAATTGGATAAATCCTAACCGATTTTATTTTTGAGAGGTAACCGTGTACCGAATTATATTCAAAAACAAATTTGGGCCAGGTGCCTGTGCTTAGGGCTCACATCCGTCGGTCCTAACGTCGGCCCTAATAAAAAAAATGTTTTATGCTATGGTGCAGAGCAAATTGAGGGAAACATTTTTGTCTATTACTTAGGGCCCTAGGTCGGTCCTTGACAAAAAAAATGACTTTTGTTGTGTTGTACAGAAAATTGAGGGAAACATTTTTTCTATGGAAGTATTTGTCAAAGGCTTCTCCTGAAGGCCCAAGACCGGTACTAAGGCCGACAGCTGGCTAAGGCCAGTGCATGCTAAGCTAAACTCTCCGGAATTCTTACCTAGCACTTCACTAACACTATAAATTGTGTTAGCATGACCCCGCTCGATTCCTCGGTGCTCATCATGGATTCATCCTAACATTCTCAATCGTGAAACAGATCGGACTGACCAGAGGACACACTCTTAGTGATCAAATTATTTAAAAAACACTTGTTCCCTAGGCTGTGCCCGAGCACAGCTCATGAATTATGGTCATGATAGCCTTCATTTTTTTGAAAATAAATTTAATGAAAAATAAAAACAAAAACAAAAACATCAGCTCCCCAATCTGAAAAAGTTCTCATTTTTCAGACATTTTCAGATTCAGTGTGCTCTTGGTACAAAACTACAATAAAGATAGCAGTTTTCGCTGTCTGTGTTTAATAGCTACTTAAGTCTCCCTCTTCAACAGTGGATTCTACTTTTAGAAACTGAAATCGCATAAACATCAGAAAATGTCCTATGCTCATCCCCAAAGAGTGTAAAGAAAATAATATTTGTGTAAAGTTATGTATACACTTGTAGTTCTCTGTAACGTGTAGCATCACTTCAGTTTTCCCATCAATTTCAAATTTAAAGTTGGAAATAGCAATTTAAATGCAAATGTCACAAACTCATGAAGATTGCATGTGTGTCATACTTTACAATTAAAATGATTTTGTCTTTGGCATATAGTTTCTTGTCTTTGTTTTTGCTAGGTAAAATGTACTGAAAGTGGTGATAAATGTATCCGAAAAAATAAGATCGATGACCCCCCGAAAATCCACCTCAATGACTTGTAAATAACCAAAAACAAATTACGACCATAAGTCCTACCTACGTTACGTATAAGGCGTTGCAAAACAAATAAACATATAAACATTGACAATTTTTCACAACGGAATTACAGTGAAAAGTATACATTTTTTATGATTATTTCATTGTTGAAAAACCACCACCAGTTACGCCTTTCTCAAGTTTGTTTACACATTTACATTTCAAATATTTTTCGCATTTTATTTTTAGGGATTTTTTTACGATATTTTCTTAAGGGTTCTTTTCGAAAGAATAAGTTGATATTGAAGGGAACGAAGTTATTGCTAAATCTGTTTGTTTGTATTTTTCAATCACTCAGTGTAAACATTTTTGAAAATCTATCCATTGATTCATTTCAATAATCTATCGACGGTTAATTTATTTGGAGGGTTTCCATATTATCATCAAATCATTGGCGGATGGTATGGTTGTGTGGAGAGGGTGCGTTATTGCTTATAAATGCTTCACACCACTTTCGATGGATTTAGTCATTTACATCACAAGGTCTACTCATTTTCGCGTGATTTATTGAGTTTTCCATGCTTGCTAAGAGAAAGTACTTTGAGTAATTTGTGTACTCCTAAGGATAAAAGGATTTTTTTTCTCTCTCTGCAAATTTTACTAGAGTCGAAATTTTTTCTAATTTAGCGTCTAGTTGAAACTTTTTCTACTTTAGCGTCTGGTTGCAATTTTTTTGGCCATCATCTTTCTAGACCCATCGGTACCTTAAGGTTTGAGAGCTGAACACTGTTGTCTGAACGACCCGTTAAGAAAATGGTTGGCTTGTCTAATGGAAGTCATCTAACTTCTGAATCTCATTCAATGGCATTCAATCTATGGGCCATTCCACGAAAACTCCGTTCCCACGCTCGAAATGCTCAGTTGTTACGAAAAAATATTCATAGAAAATGGTGCATCATACGTATTGATCCCTTAACTAGAGATTAGTAACTTTTCTATTGCTTTCATTTTGTAACTACTGAGAATTTCAAGCGTGGGAACGAAGCGGACCGTGGAATTGCCCCTATAAACCTTCTCCTTGATGTAACTCTGGGATGAATTCACGTAGCCTGTGACCTGTGCATCCTATTTGGCAGTCTGATATCACCAATCCCACCCACCACGTGTTCAAGCCATTGCAGACGGCGAACCCTTCCTACCCTACCTAATGTCCCACCGTTTCTAATATGATTATCCAGTTGCTCCCTGCAATTCTCTTTCGCTATGTTCCTTCGAACGCTCATGTAAGACAACTCCAAGTCATAAACAACATCCCAAGCAGTTATAAATAAAGCTATTATGCAAGTCCGTTGCGAAACATTAAGTTTTTTATACCGCATTAGAGTGAGTGATTGTTATCAATCATTTTACTTTTTATCACTGAAATGAGTGATAAATAGGTAGTTTTTATCACTAATATTACAGCGATAAATAGTAAAACTGGTGATAAAAAAGTGGCCTTTGTCACTATAATTTGCCACCTCCCCCCTTTCACGCAAAAACACATGGAAAAAAATTCGAAATGTATGGAGCGCATGCTTTTCGCAAACCCCCCTCCCCCAAAAAAGCGTGCGCACTATTTGAATGGCCCCTAGCATTGCCACAAAACGTTGATTTATCGCGAATAGCCAACTTAAGCTGGATTTACACTCAAAAAAGAGCTTTCCGTTTAGAAAAACAAACTAAAAACATATGCAAGCGACCCGTACGCATCAGAATGGATATGGCAGATGTTGCAAATAGACTCGAACGTATCTAAGTGAATATTGCCTTAACTCATAAGTGTATAAAATTACATACACCCGTCCGAAGCAGCGGCGAAAAACCTGTCCATATCCACAAAAAAATTTTTTTTGTAGTAGGGGCGATCTTCGAATCGACTTAGGAAAGACCTCTAACCCATCCTTCCATGGACAAAAATGTTCGCTACTTTTTTCTCCACAACACCGAACAAAAAACCTCATCGTGGTGTTGTTTAAACGAAGCCTCTGTTTGTAATAATTTTTCTCCATACAAATGTGCTAGCGACGATGAAATAAGGAGTTCAGGCAATAGACTGATCCTTTGTCTAGT